>BOPN01000203.1:117500-137500 GCA_017312705.2 Penaeus japonicus
ACTCGAGCATCAGGGCAGATAATGGAAGTATGTGCCATAACAGTTCAGAGGATTACCACTATTTTACTGTCGAATGAACATTTTCCCGCGGGGACCAAGCCTTATCTCTAGCCAAGCATCACTCTGTTGCTCTTGTAGCTTATGCAATGTGTGCGCGGCCTCCATCAAGTTCCCTCAGGCTTCAGCAGCTGAGCCTGCATGCATGCAATATTTGCCGTCGAGATCCATATGTCTCTCTTCAGAACTTCCAAACGACTGCCATCATATTCCGCGAAAGCCTTCCTCGCCACATACTCACGCGGGCATCAGGTGGCCGTATCCCACATTGCCTCCATCTGCTATCGCCTTCATTTTCTCACAGAGCCTTCGTTCCTTCGTCCGGAGCTACTTTTGATCTGGCTGATGTTCCTTCGCATTCGTATCCGACACCGGTTAACATCCCTTACTCCTTACTCCTCCAGACATTATTATCGCGAGTGCTCGTTTGTAACTTTCCGGCGGTGCGGGACGGCTTCCCCTTTTCCGGTGCGTTTTGTCTAAAGGGTCTCGAGGGAAGCATCATCAAAGAGATCGTATTTCCTTCTCCACCCATACAGCACAAAGGTTGCCGGAACGTATTCCTCGATTCCCTTCTGGCGTCCTTTCATCAAGGTCTCGAGGGCCTAATTACCATTAGGCAGATACGCTTGCATTTCACGATCCATCTTCAGGGACTTCACTTAGGCTTCTAAACTACAAGATTTATATGTAAATATGTATATATATATACATATATATATATATATATATATATATATATATATATATATATATATATATATATATATATATATATATGTATATAGTAATGAATGCGACCTGTTCCATAATGAGAGTGAGAGTGAAGTTTCTCTTCCTGTGAAGTCATTTGACGGTTCATAAGATTTTCTCGTTATAACCCTCATCCGCTTTCCTTGGTTCCCTGGAATGCAAGGAACCAACTTAGCTTAATGAACACTACCAGGATCTTTGCTGCGAGCGTCGCATCTGTTTTATTTCAGCAAATTCCTCAGAAATGTATAGATATTGCTGATTTACACTTAGAGTTTCTGACACATGGACGTCCAGCATGTAGGGGCGTCACTGGTAAATAATCTAAGTTTAACTAACATATAGCAATAGAAAAGTCAAAATTTCCGCAGTTGACAATTTTCCCATATGGTCATTTCGCTGCGAAACTATTGGTCTTTAACCGTCCCTCTGTTTATTTCCGCGTTAAAGGCTAACGACCCTGTCAGAGGCGACAGACAGATAGTGTTGTTATCAGGGAACTGCGCTACTCAGCCACAAAGGCTTTACTCAGGGCATGTAAACATATCTTTCCACCGGACAGATGTGGCGGCTCACTGTCAAAATACAAAAGCTGCCTGACACATTGACTGAGGGCTGGTGTAGTAGGGCGCGTCAGTACAAATGAATACCATTAGTCTTTATGATTTCCTTCGCCGGGAACATCGCCAGTCAAATGCCAAAAACAGCTTTCTATAAATTTGAGCTCAATGTGACACAGAGTTGTTGTTGCTGTTGTTTTTCACCCATTTTATTTTTTTTTTAAATTATGGATGATGTCAAAGTCACAGAGACTATATATATTGGAACGTGAATATATACATCGCTTTTTGATGAGTGTGTCTGGTTTCTGTCTGGTATTTAATATAGACATATGGAGACATAAGGTAGTCTGATACACATTTAAATATTGAAAAAGCATAACATTTATATATACAAAAAAAGCGAGAAAGACGTGAAAGAGATGAAGAGCCCGCGATGCAATAAATCACCTCACCCAAAGTACCAAGGCATCGTTGCGAAATTGATTCGTTCCGCCACCGTCACCATTATCACTCGCTCCGACATCGGGTCACAGCTTAAGCAGATCACACATCGCTTTAAAGCAGAGCATCGCGTGCCAAGACTACCTGTGCTGAGTCATTGATTCCCCTTTGCAGGAGAGAGTTCAATATACCTGCCCCGGCCAGCGAGATGAGCCTCTGCCTCCTCCAGTGGACCTCCACGGGGCGACGCCGTCCCTTGATGGACGATGACCGTGGCGAGATAACACGCCCTTAGGGGAGGAGCGACCTTTGGATATGGAGACGCGTGGCGCTAATGAGCAGGGCGTTTGTGCGGGTGTGTGGGTGGGTGGGTGGGTGGTTGTGGGTGTCTCAGGTGTCCCCAGATGTCTCCAGGCTTTTGGCGCTTGATAACACGTTGATGTTCATGTAAAGAGCATGTCACGCCTTGGGATAAAATGTGGGGGTGATAACATTTGCATCGTAGGCAACGACGCGTAAGGTAAATGTCACAGTTCAATAATAAGTTAATTGGAGGAAGGGATAATAGTAAATACGAAAGGTCATTTAATAATTATTATAGCAATATTAAACACTTATCAAGTCCAGATATACCGCAACATCACGGGCAACTAAACCTAAAAGCAAAAGGTGTACGTAAGGGAAGTCACACTTGAAAGGCTCTGTCGGGGACCACCGATGACATTTGATTACACAAAGGGGTGAGAATAATAGCGAACGGTGGAAATATCAGTGGGCGAGGCGCTGACATGCTTTTATCAAGAGAGAAGATGAGGGAAATTGCCCTTTGATGCAGGGAAGCGACAGGGAGATAGAGGGAGGAGAGAGAAGACACACGGAGGCAGAGGAAGGAGAGATAGAGAGAGGGGCAGAGGGAAGGAAGAAAGAGAAAAGGGGAGATAATTCAGGGAAAGAGAGAGAATGCAGAGGGAGGATGGAGAGAGGACGCGAAAAGAGAAAGAGACATAAGGTAGGAGAGAGTGAAAAGGGCAGATAGAAAGAGAGAGAGAGAGAAGGCCATAGGGATGACAGGAGAGGTAGGGAGAGAAGGTCAGGGGTTTAGCAGAAGGAGAGAGAATGAAAGCAGAAGGAAGAGAGAGAGAGAGAAAGAAAATTATCAAATTTCAACTGAAAATTGTTATTCTGATGCTGTATTTTCTATATGTAAATATAAACTAAACTGATGTAATTGCTCAATAAACATAGTTCATTTCCATTAAAAATGTATGTTTTTTTTTTTTTTTAGTTTTATGGGATAAAATATTTCATACTTTTAGTTGAAAAATATTACAGAGAAGAATTGCATTACGAAAGCATAGTGTTCAGTTAAGTGCCTTATTTTATTACAGATATTTCTGTCATTTGAATTTTGATTATTAGCTTTTCAAAAAAAATAAATAAAGATGAATTTCAAATACATAAATATGGACAGTAAATTGAAGTTAGAGTAGTGGTATTTTAGAACGCCGTAAAATTATTTTAGATTGGAAAAATATTAAGAGGTTTCATTTACATTGGTACTTGGAATTGAAAAATGAAAAAAAATTCAGGTTGCCATATATATATGTGTGTGTGTGTGTGTGTGTGTGTGTGTGTGTGTGTCTGTGTGTGTGTGTGGATGGGTGCTCTGTGTGAGCGTGTGTGTCCTTGTCTTAGTATGTGTGTCTGTGCACATGACTGTGCTTTCAATATTAATCATCGGGGCAGCACCTTCCTTTTTCGATTTTACCTCTACAGGACGTGTCATACCCTTCCCCCTTCATTACAGTCCCTTTCTCTTCAATCAATCGCTATTATTCCAACAAATGTCTCTTTCTAGGCTATTCGAGTGCTGTCTGCCTCGAGATGAGCGTAATCCTTATCTTTCACCTTCACAATATCCAATCAATGTCCCACAATACACGCCCCTCGTGCACTTATTCTTTGGTCCGGCCTTGAATAGTCTTCTTATCGCGTTCATGTTCTTTGAGCAAAGTGACTGGCTTTACTTATTCTTTTATTGTACTTGGTTGTTGTGGTGCTGTTACATGGTTGTGCTGCTGTTTGGTTGGTTTTCTCTCGTTCTCTGTCTGTCTGTCTTTTATCGCTCGTCTTTTTCTCTGTTTTTTGTTAACTTCTTGATATTCTCTCGATCGATTTACTTATTTTTTACTCTTGTTATCTCTCTATATCTCTTTCCATCTCTCTTTCTTTCTCTATTTCTTTCTTTCTTTCTCTCTCTCTCTCTCTCTCTCTCTCTCTCTCTCTCTCTCTCTCTTTCGATATTGTTTTCAATCCCTTTTTCATTGTCTGTCTCGTTCTTTTTAACATTCTCTCTTTCTCTTTCTTCTCGTTCTCTCGTTCTCCCGCTCCCTTTTCTTCTCCCTTTCCCTCTTCTTCTCCTTCTCCCTCTCTCTCAATTAGCGTGACAATCTCTCCCGGGTGCACATTAGACGACTGTGTATACAAGCGGCCAACACATTCTTTATCTCCTGCTTCCCCTCTCCCTCTCCCCGTCCCCTCCCCCCCTCCACCTCTTTCCGCCCCCTTCTTTTCTCTGGAAGAACAAAAAAAAAGGCCATGTTTCCTCAACTCTCTCCATATCCCCCCTCTCCCCCAACCCCCCAACCCCCCTTCCCATTCCACCTCAAGAGACAAGAGTCCTCCCTTCATTTCTCCCTCACATTTGGCTGAAATTCTCATCTCTTCCCTCGTCAAGAAGGAAGGGGGAAAGAAGAGGGGTGGAGGGGGAGGGGGAAGGAAGGGGAAGAGGGGGAGGGGAAAGAAGAGGGGTGGAGGGGGAGGGGGAAGGAATGAGGAAGTGGTGGAGGGGGTGGGGGAGGGGGGAGAGGAGAGGAGGAGGAAGAGGGTAAGACGGAGGTAAGAGTAGGAGGTGGTGGTGGAGAACTAGAAGAAAAAGAAGAAGGAAGAATAGGAGGAGGCAGTGCTGATGGCGGAGGAGGAGGAGGAGGAGGAGGAGGACTAGAATAAGAAGAAGAAGGAAGAGTAGGAGGAGGAGGACTAGAAGAAGAAGAAGAGTGTATACGCGTGCGTGTTTGTGTGTGTGTGTGTGTATGGGTGTGTGTGTGTGTGTGTGTGTGTGTGTGTGTGTGTGTGTGTGTGTGTGTGTGTGTGTGTGTGTGTGTGTGTGTGTGTGTGTGTGTGTGTGTGTGTGTGTGTGTGTGTGTGTGTGTGTGTGTGTGTGTGTGTGTGTGTGTGTTTGCGTGCGTGCGTTTGTGTGTGCGTGTGTGTGTGTGTGTGTGTGTGTGTGTGTGTGTGTGTGTGTGTGTGTGTGTGTGTGTGTGTGTGTGTGTGTGTGTGTGTGTGTGTGTGTGTGTGTGTGTGTGTGTGTGTGTGTGTGTGCATGTATGTTCAGGTTACACAATACATCATCCCCCAATCACAAATGAATATAAGAATTAAACCTTAGTTCTGCTCACACAGGGAGGCTGCTTGAAATCATTTCGGGGAAATTTGGAGCGGCCGAAGCATCCGTCATAACAGCGATCCACGTGACACATTAGCTCTAATTAATATCGAGCTGGCCCCGTCGTTCCCAGCGGATATCCCACCTGAACGGCATTGCGCGGAACTCCCACTGAGGGCCAGGGCGGAGGCCTGATTAAGAAGATTGATAGAAACGAAAACAAGAATAGGTGATTAAAGATGAACAGACATGCAGATGGAACATCCCCTTCCCCCCATCCCCCTCCCCACCTCCCACTCCCACAGCTGTAGTTGTTGAGTGGAGTGGTACGAGAGGACCTTGGTGCCTTTGTAGAGACTATCGTAAGGGAGATGAGTTATATCAAGAAAAAGAGAGACAGACAGATAGACAGACATTGATAGAGAGAATGAGAGAGAGAGAGAGAGAAAGACAGATAGAGATAGATAGAGAGAAAGTGAAAGAGAGAGAAAGGAAGGGAAGAAGAATGCCGGATGAGAAGATAAGAGGAAGTGAGGGAGATATTTCTCTCTCTCTCTTTCTCTCTCTCTCTCGAGGGAGAGGGAGAGGGAGAGGAACAGATGGAGGGAGAATAGGAATGGGAGGAAAGGGAAAGGACGGGGGAGAAAGAGAGAGATGGATGAAAGGAGACGGGTAGAGAGATCGGGATGGATGGAGGGCGAAAGAGAGAGGGGAAGAGAGGGAGAAGGAAGAGAGGAACGGAGGGAGAAATGAGAAATCAAATATTTTATGTTTGTTTGTTTGTTTTTAATCCTAAATGTGAATATTCAGGCATTCCGTAACGTAGCATAACTTACAGAATGAGTTAATAAAATCAACACCTCCAATCGCGTAATCTGAAGAAAGAAAATAGAAAAGAGACATAAATTTACCTCTCTGTCGCCATTATTTCCCAAATGGAGTTTATTGTGTCTCATTACTAGCATTCCCTTTCTCTCTCGTCCAGGTTCACACACAGCATATTCCTAGAATTTAGTGCTATTTAATAGTGAGATGTGAGGTACAGCTTTCTTTAGGTGTATTCGGAGCAGAAGACAAAATTATAATGGAGTCTAAGCTTATGGTTCTGTATCGTGTTTTAGATCTGAATTATCTTTTTTATGACATCCATGTATGTCATACATACGTCAGATCTATAAGATTATTTTCAGTGGATATTGAAAACAGATAACGACCGAAAACTTACTATCTGGGAGAAAGTGCTGTAAAATTCACTCATATAATAAACACACACACACACACATACAGACACACACACACACACTATCTCACACACACACACACACACACACACACACACACACACACACACACACACACACACACACACACACACACACACACACACACACACACACACACACACACACACACATATTCTCAGTCACACACTCACACACTTTCTTTTATACAAAGATGAAAATCGAGTGTATTGTCAGAGCTCACAATTGGCACCTCAGACGCCAAGCCATATTGTTTGAAAAGGGCTTCAGTCAATGCCTTCACAGCTTTGGCATATAAGCTTTAATCACTTTCATCTCTTATTAAAAGAATCCGGTAGCTTTAATATTGGCCACGTTAGTGCTTAGTACAACCTTTATCAGAAGGTTCATCAAAAGTTAGGTAAAGGGTTTTTTTAAGAGAGTGAGTCGGGGGTATTTAGATGGAGTAAGTTTATGCTTTCTTCTGTTTCATTTCGATTCAAAGTTAGATTTCTAAGTCGGTTGATTCTTAGCCACCATCTAACATTTAGTGAACCGCGCGAGCAGGAAGTCAAATAAGGATTAATTTACCTGCGGTCTGTAGAGGAAAAATTACCGTAATTCTTTATGTAAATGATTTTACAGGTCGAAGGACGTAACATGAACCGGTTTGTATCACTCTGTATCTCTACAAGTATTAATGATAATTTATATAATATTTAAATTATGGACATCACGATTAAAGAAAAAAAAATTCTCACCTTGAGGCTATAGTAATTTCAAAATGCAAGGCAAGGCGGAAGACAAGATCGGTCAGTTATTATCAATTGAATTTCTCTTTTTTTATTTTTCTTACAGTTCATCGTGTCTGTTTCAATTGTATAACTGTATTTTATTTTCCCTCCTCTTCTTCATATTTTACTTCGCCATTTTGTACCCGAGAGCAAGATAGCTATGCATGATTCAAGACAAGGTGAAGGGACAGTATCATGCGTGTTCTAGAACTTACCTCGGGTCGTCACCCAGTGCCAGCCGACCTGTGCCAGTCATTCTAATCAGATCTGTCACAATCATTCCATCTAGTATATTCATTCTATTCCCAGCTGTGACATCAATTCCAATCCATCTAAGGCAAGCATTCGAGTCCCACCTGTGACAGCCATTCTAATCCCATCTCGCATAATCACCCAAGTCTCATTTAGTATAACCATTCTATTCCCTCCTGCGACCGCGATTCTAATCCTATCCCTCCTAATCATCCAAATCCCATTCGGTAGACTCATTCTAATCCCGGCTATGGCATTCCTTCCCAATCAGACCTGGCGCGGTCATTCTTTCCCGTCTGTGGCACCGATTCTAATTCTGGCAGACTGCGCAATGAGTACCTCCTAATTACCTGCTACGCAATTTCCGTCCCGAACTCGTTAATTACTACTGATAATGGACTCATGTTTGGTACTATCAACTTTGAAAAGCTTCCTGTGACATCATTATACATTCATATATACAGTACAGGTGGGAGTATATAATGAGAGTTATAATTACATGCATATACGTGAAATAGGGTTTACCTAAGGTCTGGCCTTACACGTTAAACAATACGTTTTTTTATGTTTTATCTCCACCATAATCACCATTATCATCACAGATAATAATCATAGAATATTCATTATCATTATTATTACAGATACCACAATGCTATTACCAGAATTCACTATAACTTTGGACTAATTAGTCTAGAAAGATCAGAAATCACAGCTGTTTGTACTAAACCAGGTATTTTGCTGTATCGTGTGTGTTACATTAGCTTGCGGAAATTCTGGCGTTGTTTCGCATCAAAAGCCGTCTTACAGCCTTTGGTACCAGAGAGCCATTTTTTTCTCTTTCTTTCTTTCTTTTTTTTCTTCTTTTTTTGTTGGGGGGGGGGGTTGTTAGTGGTTACTGTTTTGCCTTGGGGAATATCCATTTTGGTAAATTGTGGAGAGGAATATTTAGCATGTTTCACTTGATGCTGCAGTACTTTGAGAACAACGCTGTTCCATTTTTGAAATAGTGGTAAAATTAGTAGCTTAATTAATGGAACTTTTGAAGTCTTTGTTCGAGACAGCTTTGTACAGACTGAAAGTAATAGTGTACTATTTACATTGTGCTGCAGATGCTTCTCTGATTTTAACGATAAGATGGCGGTGGTGGCGATGAAGGTTGTGTGTGTGTGTGTGTGTGTGTGTGTGTGTGTGTGGCCGTGTGTCCGTGTCCGTCTGCATATTTGTATGTGTATAGCGTGGGCGTGTTAGTACATTTTAGTCACTTTATAGAGACATATCCGCGTGCGAAAACGCCCTCCCTGTTCCCAAGAAAAAGGGCAAAAATGTTGAAATGGACGAAGTCGGCTTTGCTCAGAATAAAAAATAGATACTTAGGCGCGGGAGTAAATCTCCGGAGGTTAAAAGTTAAAAAGGGGTAGAAAATGAAGGAAGAAAAGATGTGACGGAGAAAATGTAAGCGAATAAGTGGGCGGTGAGAGAGAGAGAGAGAGAGAGAGAGAGAGAGAGAGAGAGAGAGAGAGAGAGAGAGAGAGAGAAGGGAGGGACAAAGAGAGAGAGAGAGAGAAACGTTAAAACAGACATGCAGAGACAAACGGTGACACAAAGAAACAGACAAAGACAGAGACAAAGAGAGCGAGAGACAGTGATTCAAAAAAGTGAGTGAAAGAGAACCTCCACTGCAACTGGGCGCCTTTGAGCGCCAGCGGAACTCCTCTCGCCTCCCTGTGCTACGCAGGAACTCGCTACAACAGGATCTTGCTGCGGCGACGCGAAGGCCGCACGACGTCGCCCGGCGCCTGATGAGCAACTCAAGGGCCGCGGTTCCGAAGCGGCAGAAGCGGACGCCTTTGTCGTCGTCGCCAGCGCTCCCGCTCAACAGATGGCCTAATTACGCCTGCTTGCAGCGCTCCGCAGGACTTTAATTCATTTGGATCAACACACAGACACGCGTGTGTGTGTGTATGTGTGTGTGTGTGGATGTGGATTATGTATGTATGTGTATGTGCATGCATATATACATGTATATGTATATATATACAACTACATATATATATATATATATATATATATATATATATATATATATACATACATATACATACATATAAGAAAACGCGTTATAAAGCATGCCGAAAAGGGCAGCCCGGGGCCGCGGCGCGAGGGCCCAGGGCTCGAGGGACAGACATCCTGCGGCGGGAAGAGGGAACAAAGCGTTCGATCCCGCGCCCTCACCCCGCCCTCACCCCGCCCTCACCCCGCCCTCGCCTCACCTGCCAATATGTGCGCGCGGGAACCGATTTACCTTCAGCCACCAAAGGACGATTAAATGTCTTTGATTCCTTTCTTGATTGGCGGGAGTTCAGCTTCATCTCCGCGGCTGATCCTGAAGTCGTAGGGAATTGTTCTTGACCTGGAATGTTCTGGAATGATGGAACAGCGAAGAGAGTAAGCTTAACACAGTCTGTTGTGAATGGAATGACGGGTCTGTCTGTATTATATGGCCGACCTTTCTTCACTCTGCTTCCGCCGAAAACATGCCGATTCTGGCGCCACCGAGGACCTCGTTTCATCTTTATTTATACCTGTGTTCCTTATACGCGAGGGACGCTAACACGACACTCTCATTGCTTCAGTAGATCTGCATGTGCTTGTGGTGTGTATGTAG
Source organism: Penaeus japonicus (assembly GCA_017312705.2). Taxonomy (NCBI): domain Eukaryota; kingdom Metazoa; phylum Arthropoda; class Malacostraca; order Decapoda; family Penaeidae; genus Penaeus; species Penaeus japonicus. The sequence continues at coordinate 127,712 of BOPN01000203.1, forward strand.
AGATAGATAGATAGGTGCAGATAGATATAGTTGTATAGATAGATGTGTGTGTGCGTGTGTATGTATATACATGTATATGTATACATATATAGTTGAGTGTATATATGTGTGTGTATATATATATATATATATATATATATATATATATATATATATATGTATATAAATATATATATATAGATAGATAGATAAAGATATATATGTGTGTTTGTGTGTGTGTGTGTGTGTGTATACAAAGGTATACACACAGACAAATATATATATATATATATATATATATATATATATATTTATATATATATATATATATATGTATGTATGTATACATATATATATATATATATATATGTATATATATATATATATATATATATATATATATATATATATATGTATGTATGTATGTATAATATATATATATATATATATATATATATATATATATATATATATATATATATCTATATATCTATATATATATATATATATATATGTATATATACTTATATATATTTATATTTATATGTATATATGTATATACATATGTATATACATACATATGTATACGTATATATACGTATATATATGTATATATATATATATATATGTATATATATATATATATACATATATATATATATATATACTGTTTTCCTTTCCACTCCACTTTTTTAAAAATTCTGTCTTGTTTTCATCATCATACTTCAAAGGGAATCAAAGATCCAGAAACGGTCAGTCCAACATAAAAGATCTTTAAGGATGAGTCTAACTTCTCTCCTCCACTCGGGGCGAGAGACGCAAGGCTTACCGAAAGCTTAAAGAACAAAGCTGACCATCTGCTGTTTTTTAACTTGTCAGCATATGTTAACAACAACGTTTGATACCAAAAGAACCATATGGAGTATTATATATGATTGTTCTGAATGTCGTTTGATCACGTGATATTATCATTCAGTATGACCAAATGCCTGTGAGACTAAAGATGCTACGTATGAAGGGTTTTTTCTCTCGATTTTAAGCAAAATATACTGATATCAGTTTTATAAAGGTTCCACTAAGAATAAAACAGGAATGTCAGTATTGTTCCGCCAAAAGAAAACGAGTTTCGACGCGTCTGAAACATGTTGTGGACACGTCTCCCGCCATATCTGCAAGGCCGTGAGTAGCCCGATAGTCGGCTCCGAAGTGGAAATCTCTGTATATCTGACACCATTCCTGTCTCCAGTGGCGGCCGTAACCGCTGCGTGGAAACATGAGACAAAATGAAGATCGCCTGGATTTCGGAATTCCTTTGTTCAGAAATTCGAGAACAGAGATCTCGCTGCGTTCAAAACGATCTAAAAACTTTTTTTTCTCTATGCACTATTCTTAACCTATTCATAGCAAATGTCTTTATTGCATGGCGTGATCCTACATTTTTGTGCGGGGTGTTCCCAAGTGCTCTCGTGTATTAGCCGCACTCTATTACTGCAAACCAGAATCTGCCGAAATAGTGCACATTTACATGCATGCGTGATATTACTATAAAGTATTTTTGGCGAAGGCGGTGGTTAAGCTTGCATTTTTAAGCCTTTCAATTCATAAGCATGCTTTGAGGCACGTTCTACCAGAATATTTTCTCTTGTGAATGAAAAGACATAACAACCATCTGTTGTCTTTGGAAATGGTCCTGCCAAGAGAGCAGCTATTTTTGCGTATTTCATGGCAATTAGCGAAGGAAAGAAAAGATTACACCCAGGAAGGAAAATGTCTTTTATAGCCAGACACTATCGTACATACAGCAAGTCTCATTGAACTTCGCAGGTGCTCCATCAAAGAGCAGATAAAAAGTCAAATAAGTAATGGTTTATAATCAATATGGCCGTAACAATACCTTTATGAAATACTAGATATGTAGATAATTTCTCTCTCTCTCTCTATCTATCTATCTATCTATCTATCTTCTATCTTCTATCTTCTCTCTCCTCTCCTCTCTATTCTCTCTTCTCTTTTCTCTTCTCTTTTCTCTCTCTCACTCACTCACTCACTCACTCTCTCTTCCTTCTTTCCATTTCTCCCTCCGTCTCTACCTTCTGCCCTTCTCACCATCTCCTCACCTTCTAGAAGGTTTGCTATTCTTCCGATGCCAAAGGATTCATTCGCCGCGTCACGCATCTCCGCCCTTTCCAACATTTCATTCTATGGTTTTCAGATTGGTTATTGATGGGTATCCATGCTAATACATCTAGTTATCACTTGTCAATACTTTCTGGAATAGTCACATCTCCTTATTTAGATATGGTTTGGTTGATTAAGCATGATTTAACTAAATTTCGAAGCTGTGCTGTAGCTTTGACTGACAGTCGGAAGGGTCGAACATCAGCAATGAAGCTTCGAACAGTCTAAGGGATGTTTCGCTCGCACGTTTCGCTTCTTTTGTTTTTGGAGATTAAACCTAATATTTTTGTGTCATTTAATTGACGTTTTTTTCAGATAGAGGTTTTCTCCTTTACATATCTTAACGTGTTTTTGTCGTACGAGGTTTGATGGCTTTTGTGTCATTGAGTTACAAAAAGGACTCGCGTTTCATCGCAAAGTTTCCATTTTAAAATGGTATTTTGCTTTGGTGGTTATTTTCAAGGTATCTGCAAGAAATGGTATCGTCACTTTAGTATTCACTGTTACATACACAAACATATAATGCACACACGCACACACACACATACAAACACACACACGCACACACACACACATACAAACACACACACACACATACAAACACACACACACATACAAACACACACAAAAACAAACACACACACACACAAACACAAACACACACACATACAAACACACACAAAAACAAACACACACACACAAACACAAACACACACACATACAAACACACACACACAAACAAACAAACACACACACACATGTAGGGTAAAAACGCCTTTGTCTTTTCAGCAGAATGGGTCGATGAAAAAGGGTTCCATCGGCATGAAGCTTTTGCGATACAGCTTCCCTTGGTGTAATCTGCTGAACCCACGGGAGATAAGCGCAAATGGAAATTCTCCGCACATATCCGAGTGTGTGTGTGTGTGTTTGTGTGTGTGTGTGTGTGTATGTGTATGTATGTGTATGTTTAGAGACTGACATGTAATAAAAAAATATCATCTTAAACAAAAGTTAAAGAATACGGTAATTAACACCGCACATTTCCCAGCCAACATCCACTGCCTTCATTTCTTGTTTAATCAGCATTCGCTACACACTCCGAGAATGAACCAATAAATATCACACTCGCAAAGAGGTGCAGCGCAGGCTGACCCGCTCCCCTCACCTCAACCATCGCTTACCGAGGAAGGCTAAATCTGCTTTATGGATTGAGTAAAAGCGGAGTGGCTTTGTAACCCCTTCAGGTACTGGCCATTTAGACATGGAATTGCAGTACCTCGTCCTATTTCCTGATCTCTTTCCCATAGATTGTAATTTGCGTTTAAGGGTTTGGGAATCCCTTAAATTTCCTTTGAGTCCGGGTCTGTTCCAGGATTAAAGAATAATCGTAAAAGTTGGCGAAATCAAGAACAAATTCACAATAGCAAATTTCCATCCTTTACTAACCCTTTCCTTTTAATATGAAAGTCCTACGTAGAAACTTATTTTTCTTTGTGATTATTCCCCCTGTTTTTGAAAAAGGCAAAAGGCGTAAGAGATGACATTTAAAACATAACTCTTATCCAGATGATCCTTGCAGACGAGCTAAGAGAAAAGGCTTTAGGATAGAGGGAAGGCAGGGACGGAGATTCCTTCAGAAGTGGCCCTTAAAGTCTAAGGAAGAATTCTTGGGAGTAGTCACAGTCTACGGGCGTGGCTAGATGAAGGGGCGGGACGCGAGCGGTGTATGCTACTTGCTCTTACAGGTTTCGTGAAGAGAGAGCCTTGCAGGAACAGGTAGAAGAGAGAAAGAAAATAGCGTTACAAGGTGAAGATGCGGGGACGAGGGAAGGGCAAGGATGAAACTCAGAGGCTTTTGTGCATCTGTGTTTTGTTCCTTGTCTTCAGGACAGTTATCTTATAAGTGATGTTTCGTTTTATTTCACTGGTTCATTAGTTATAAATGTGTAAAGGGTTCCGGTTGTTATTATCTTTTATCATTTTAGTTGATTTATATAGATAAATATATTCATATATTCATATATATATATATAATATATATATAAATTTATATATATATATATATTATATATATATATACATATATTATATATATATTTATATATTTATTTATTTTTTTCTTTTATTTTCTTTCTTTCTTTCTTTCTTTCTTTTTTATGATAGGTTTCCATGATCACCAATGTAAAGATGAATTCTTGAATAGTTGATAAATCTAGAATATTTCAAACGTTAAAAAAATGATTAATAATTCGTTTGCAGACACGTTACCTATTAATACCGTGTCAGCATTAAATTCCCGTTTCATAATACAAGCTGATGTCGATGCCTCGGGATGAAAGGCTCGCCGGGGAAGAGCTTTTAACCGAGAAGAAAGGGGGCTCTTTGAGGAACGCAGGGAAGGCTCGTTCAAAAACCGAAGGAACTGATTGAGAGATAGGACGGGAGGGAGGGAGTTTCGGCGAAGAAAAAGTAGAGGAATAGATAGATAGGTAGAAAGGCTTCGTCCGAGAGGAGGAAGATCAAGAGGAAGAAAATCACGCTGATGGTAATTTATTAATGTAGCTGTAAATATCAGTCGTAGAAATTCTCTGAAATCTTCAAGACTGACAGACTAGATATGAGTTACGTAAACACTTATATCAGAAGGAAAACGCCCCGGAAAGTTCTATCCAAGACGTTGAAATACAGCGATTGATAAAAAAGCGAAGTGGACGGTAGATGGAATCAGGACGACCACTCATCCTCCTCAGGAAAGGGTTGGCTCTAATGTATGTCCAAAGGAAACACAAAGTTTTTAGAGGAGACACGAGGAGAAAGTGGCAAGTTGAGGACGACTCAAGTTCAGGAGCAAGAAGTTCGAGTACGCCCTAAGCCTTTGCCGATCACCCTGCCGAAGAGAAGAGGGGGACTTGGACGAGGAGAAAGAAAGGCGAGAAGAAGCGGGTGTGGAAGCGTCCGATTCGCCTGAAGTCAAGTTCGCGGGAAATAGAAAAACCGATGTGATGTCGGTATTGACTTTGTCAGATGTGGAGATAGATGTAGACTCAGCTGAGAGAGAGAGAGGGAGAGACTATTTGAAAGGTGCTAAGAGTTACATGAGATCCCTTCGTCTTCTTCTTCTTTTACCCATAACTTTTCTTTTTTCTTTTTTCTTTTTTCTTCTTTTTTTTCTTGAACAAGAGGATTTACTCGTAAGTAACGTTGCACTTCGGGGAAAGAAGTGGGTTTAAAGAGAGATATTTCCGATTCCTGAAGGAGGCCAAAAGCGAAGAGTTGCATGAAACCAGCGGCATTAGGACTCATCAGAGGAACCCAGAGGGACAGTATATACTCCAAAGGCAACCAGAATCAAAGGTTTCAAATAAAATTGTATATAAATATGTGTATCTCAGTATGTTTGCGTGGGAGTATGTTTACGCATATATTTGTGAGTGTTTGTATTTGTGCGGCTAGAAAGAAACGGAGCGGTTTACTATGCATAATTAACAAGTTTTTTACAACTTGACGTCGAAACGCCATTAGTCAAGTTGATGTATATTTTCAGTTGTCAACTCGAGTACATGTTATTTCTCGTCCTTCGCATATCTTAGCGGCCTTCTCATTCCCCGCGCGTGTATTTGCATTGGCATTTGAGGGGTAACTTTTGTGAGCAGTCTTAATTAGCGTTAACTTTGTATCCACCTGCCTAGTATCTTATTTGCTTAGTGTTTTAACGTGATTGTTAGACAAATATGATGTTCATGGTTCCTGATATTTGTCTGTGTGATGTTTGATACGTCAGTTCTGTATTCCTCTTTTCCTTAACCCTTTTACTGCTTCATTTATTTTCCTGTGTGTTCATTTCCTTCATTCTCGTGAAGATTAAGGGATTAAAAGTCTATTTACTAATTATTTATTTGAACAAGAAATGTAAAAACAGAACCCCCTTTCTTTATTTATTCAGTTCATCGAGATGTCCATATTCTTTCTTTCTCGTAACAAAAAAAGGACTTTTATTCCATACTCTTTAGCAGGAGAGAGAGGGAGAGGGAGAGAGAGAGAGAGGGAGTGAGAGAGAGAGAGAGAGAGAGAGAGAGAGAGAGAGAGAGAGAGAGAGAGAGGGAGAGGGAGAGAGAGAGAGAGGGAGTGAGAGAGAGAGAGAGAGAGAGAGAGAGAGAGAGAGAGAGAGAGAGAGAGAGAGAGAGAGAGAGAGAGAGAGAGAGAGAGAGAGAGAGAGAGAGAGAGAGAGAGAGGGGGAGAGGGAGAGAGAGAGAGAGAGAGAGAGAGAGAGAGAGAGAGAGAGAGAGAGAGAGAGAGAGAGAGAGAGAGAGAGAGAGAGAGAGAGAGAGAGAGAGAGAGAGAGAGAGGGAGTGAGAGAGAGAGAGAGACAGACAGACAGACAGACAGACAGACAGACAGAGAGACAGACAGACAGACAGACAGACAGAGAGAGAGACAGACAGACAGAGAGACAGAGAGAGAGAGAGAGAGAGAGAGAGAGAGAGAGAGAGAGAGAGAGAGAGAGAGAGAGAGAGAGAGAGAGAGAGAGAGAGAGAGAGAGAGAGAGAGAGAGAGAGAGAGAGAGAGAGAGAGAGAGAGAGAGAGACAGACAGACAGACAGACAGAGAGAGACAGAGAGAGAGAGAGAGAGAGAGAGAGAGAGAGAGAGAGAGAGAGAAAGAAAGAGAGAGTGTGAGAGAGAGAGAGAGAGAAAGAAAGAGAGATAGAGAGAGGTAACACGAAATCTCCACCTTCCTTTTTTCCTACGATAAACTCCGACGGAAGGGGATCGCGTCCCTTTCTGAACAGGTAGGGAAAGGGAATCTCGTCCACCTTCTTATCAGATGAGGCCGAAAGGGGAGTTGGATTCCTTTCTAAAGTAGGGTTAGGGTAGACACGCTCCGAGGAAGTACTTCGGACCCGCTCTGTCGCCTGCGCACGATTGGATTTTTTTACCCTTTTCTGTTTCTTCTTTTTATGAGGGGGAGGAGGGGGGAGGGCAAGGGGCAAGGGAGTATTGTTTTTCCTTTCTTTTTTATTTCATTTTGTGGGATTAAGGTGAGTCGTTGTTGTTTTTTTCGGCAAGATGACCTTTTTTCTCTGTTTCTTTTTCTTTTTGGGGGAAGGAAGGTGGCTCTTTGGTAGCCTTTATAGGTCACATTTCTTTACTTAAATAGAGAAGGTTATGGTTGTTTGTTATGGTTTATATAGAAGATGCTCATTGTGTACCGGAATTTGATAACAAGTGTGAAGTGTGGTTTGTTTGATAAAAACTAGACTTGAACGTGATTATGTGGAATAGAAATGAATTATTATATTAATGACTTAGAAAGTTGTTATAGGTAAGTTGCTTTATATTAGAAACCTAACCTTGAATGGAAAATGTTATTGCATATGTTACGCCTAAATACATAAACAACACACGTATTCATCACATATACGTACGACTATAGATACATATCCACGCCACATTCTGTTAGACATAATAAACATAAAGCGATGCACGATTGCAGATTGCAGGCACAGAAGAGAAATGAAACAGCACCACCTTTCCCGCCACAAAAGCCACATCTTGCGAGGGCGAAATTCAAGCCATTAGTAAAAGCCTGCAACTGGGAACGAATTCATCTTCTCTTGTTTTCCTTCGGGGTGTCAGCTGGCGTTCGCTTACTTCGAAGTCCCATTTGCTAATCTAGCGCTGCTTGCTACGCTCCCTCGTGGATATGCTGTTTCCATATCCACTCTGCGGTGCTGGTGGGCGGGTTTTGTTCGCATTGGACACACTCACACACATGCATTCTCTAAAGAATGTCTTTAGAAAAACGATTATATTTACGTATAGCTTCATATAATTACATACGTGCAGTATACTTACAAACGCTAGTATTATTATTAGAGTGGAAGATTTATCTAGATTCGTTGATAGAGTATGTCATCTTATAAATCGCATTTCGTATCTGAATCTAACAGTGAGTTCCGATCCGTTTGTCCTTCTTCCCGAATCTAACAGTGGGTTACGATCCATTATGTTCTACATTGCTCAAGAGTCGAGGTTACAAGGCGACCTACGTGTTTAGGCTTTGAACACAACAGGAATACTAACTTCCCTATAAATAAAGTTATTTTCTTCTGAGCCTTCTCTTCTTAATCTCTATTATTTTTCTTATTCTTCATCTTTTTCTTTGCCTTTTTATTCCTCTTTTTTATATTCTTTGTTTTGTCCCTTCCTTTTTACATTTCATCTTTGTCTTCTTCTCTTCATATCTTTTTTTTTCTTTCTTTCTTTCTTACCTTTTGCGTTCATCCTTATTCTGCGTTTGTGTCACCTTCTTACATCTTTGTTTATTTATCTGTATTTTTCTTTTCTTCATAATTTCCTTTCTTCTTCATTTTCTGATTTTTTAACATTTTAACTGTCTTCCTCTCCTCCCGTTGGGCAGTTTGATTTCGCACAGACACTAGTCCAGATAAAGTAATAACAGGAAAAAAAAAGAAAAATAATTCAAAGATGGACTGGCCAACCGAATGATGATTGATTTTTAATAAGATAGATGACGCAGAAGGGTAAATACATAAAATGCAGTTATTATGAAGTAAATAAAGAAATACCGTTGCATTCCTCATTTTATCATAAATAAAGAAATAACAAAAATAATCCACACAAAAAAAACCACTCGCTATTATGTTATGAATAAAACAAATCAAACGCTTATTATTATCCAATTCCGAGAGAAGTATTTACGTTTACTAATATTTGTATTCGACTTAGAAATTGCCAATGCTCACAGGATTTACGGAACGAATATTTTACAGAATTGTTGGCATTAGAATTTCCCGTCGTAACTTTTTTTTAATGGCTTTGGTACAGTTGTCAAAGTTTCCACGGCCTAAATATAGATTATAGATTCAGCTGACAGTTATTTTACAATTTTTATTCAATAACAGTCGGATGCCAAGTTCAACGAATGGTCCATGAATAAATTTTCTTCTTCTTTTACATGCACACACATGCACGAATATATTTGAAATATGAATATTTTTTTGTTCAAATGTGTGCATTGTGTATTGTGGATACACACACACATATCTATATATCTATCTATATAAATATATATATGATATATATATATGATATTATATATATATATATATATATATATATATATATATATGTGTGTGTGTGTGTGTGTGTGTGTGTGTGTTGTGTGTGTGTGCGTTTGGGAACGGAAATTTATTTATTTTGTCGCATATTGTTTATCAGACAAATGGCATTTGATCGGTTCTTGTGGGTAAGGAAAGAATTATTTTAGGAGCACCACCCTAGATTTGGGAGCAGACCGCTTTTGAAGAGTGAATTTGTGAGGAATTTCTAGGATACATATTTAGTATGTCCAATTATTTAAGATTTCCAGTTGAGGTTGGTGTCAGCAAGTCAAAGTCGAGGGAGAATCCAATAGATCCACATCATTTACCATTCACCGTCACAGGTGGATATAAAGTGGATATAAAATCTAGTTATATAAAACGACTGTTTAGGCTGTTCAAACTTAATTAGATTTGAGCATTTTAACCGAACCTCAGAGTCAGATTGAGGATGAGAAGTGAAGTTGAAATCCTCTTTTGAAGAGGAGTTTCTCACTTGCTGTACATTAA
>BOPN01000203.1:152500-155000 GCA_017312705.2 Penaeus japonicus
TGAGATAAGAATTTGTGGGGAGGGAAATATTAGGAGAAACCTCAGGGAAAATAAGGGAAGACAAAGAGAGCTGACGGTGGGATGAGGAAGTGCAGGAGGCAGTAAAGCACAAGGAAGAGGCAAAGAAGCGGCGGGAAGAAGCACGAGAGGAAGGAGATAGAATAACTTATAGAGGTGTAAAGAAAGTAAGAAGGAGACCAGTGGCACGGGAGCATCAGAATATGTAGGAAGAACTTGACACTAAGAGGGACAGGAGAAGATCCTTAAAATAGCAAGGAGAAGGAACCAACAGACGAAGGATATAACACATATGAAACAGATAACAACAGATGGCATGATATTCATGATATTCTAAGAGGATAGAAAGAATATTTTTTTATGTCTACTGAATGCAGAAAAACATTATACCTACTCGGAGGATGATGACCCAGAAGTGTTGAGAGAGGTGAGATTGTTGTAGCTGTGACCATTATAAAAAAAAATACAATAATAATAATAATAAAGACCTCGGGAATGAGGGCACTCCATTACAACGGGACGTATTGGGTAGAGTATACATACAAGAGGTTTTGCCATTGGAGTACCTATCTCGAAGGAAGAAAGTGGCATAAAAAGCTGTAACAGTTACAGGGGAATGGAACTCACGGTCCACGCCTTGATGATCTGTGAAGGAGTGTCGAGTAAGAGAATAACATAGAAACATGGAGATAACTAAACCGCAATTCGAGTTCATGCCAGATAAAAACACCACTGAGAGAGACAAGGATCTCTCCACATTGCTTTCATTGCCCTGTAGAAAGCATATAATCGGATACCAAGACAAAGAATCTGGAGATACCTAAAGAATAACAAAAGCCTGATATGAATTGAAAACTTTCCGGGAAATATATAACAATACAAGGTTTGTCTGCACCAGGGGTCTGTGTTAAGCCCATCCTTCTTTGATTAATTAACATCATAAATAACGAATGTGTTAACGAAAGAGTTGAGCCACTGACCACCTTGGAGGCGGATGATGCAATCTGTGCAAAGAGCAAAGGAGACTTGAAGCGAAAATGGAAACTTGGGGAGATCAAGGTACTCGAGAAAGGATACTTCTCGATGGAGATCGCGGAGAGCTCTTTGAGTACTTTGGGGGGAAGCGAAGACGCAGAGGGAGAAGTCAGTTACCGAGTGCAGTCCTGATGAAGTATCTGGCGAGATACGTCTGAAGCGTCGAGTGATAGGAAGAACTAAGTAAAGTCAGGTGGAAAGTCTACAAGACCGTTGTTTAACTTGCCATGGGGTACGGACTCGAGTCACTGTCAAAGAAGACGAATGAAACGAGTATCGAAGTCAACGAAATGAAATTGATATTTAGTGTTACTAGAAGATGGCGTTAGAAACGAATACATATAAGAAATAATAATCAGGGAAGATAATGCAAGAGACGAGAATGAGATAAAAACGGAAAAAAACAATAACAATAAAGAAAAAAGTATAAACAATAATACTCGTAATAATGATAATGGTAATAATAATAAAGATAGCAGAACGATTATAAGGATATTTTCAATAATGAAATAAGGATGATAATAATAAAAGTGATAATAATCCTACTTCAGCACCTCTTCCCGTCCAACACCTCTGAAAGACCTTGAGACTGACACCAAGAAAAAAAAACGTCAGATTAAAAAGCTCTCAGACTACTGTACCTGTGTCACGGTCGATGAAGCCCGCAAGAGGAAACAGACGAAAATATTGTGATAATAATGATAATGATAACAGCAACAATGATAATAGCAATGATGATATTGATAATGACAACAATAGTAATGATAATGATAATGATATTAGTGAAAACAGCAACGACAGACAACATGAATGATGAGGAGGAAAACAATGATGGAATAAAATAACCATAATAATAACAAAAAAATAGTAATAACGAGAATGATAATAAGCCACGTCTCCAGCCACACGTACTGCAGAAAGCCAAGATGAAAGTGCAAGAGGATTACGTCACTCAAAGCACTGTCTTGTCCCCAAAGGAAAGAAAGGCTGACGGCAGCAAGAACGTTTATGGAATATATAATGTGAATAATCGTCTTTTTTAAAATCTATCCGGAACCAAAAGAGAACATAAAAAGAGTTTTAAAGTGTCATGTTGTGGTTTGTATGTAGGTATGAGCGCTGATGATGCACAGTAATGCTTTCGCCTTCATTCATGAGTTGTAGATACTGCTAATTGGGTGTAACTTGAAGCTAATTAGAGACTTAGACGTACATACAAACACAAAGGCACACACAGGTGCATACAGTTTATGCATGCAAAGTACAAACATCATCACGTCATTATCATCGCCATCACTATCACCATTATCATCACCATCATCATCATCATCACCCTAACCATTATCATCACAATCATCACCAACCTGCAATTCCTTCAGAGTAGGGGGGTCATCTATGATATCCAAAGAAAATACAAGATGAAAATTACCCTTTTTTATCCAGCGAT
>BOPN01000203.1:160000-175000 GCA_017312705.2 Penaeus japonicus
GAAAAAACAACTCTACAAAACTAACATCAATAACGATAATAACGAAATGAATATATCTCCCAATGCTTCCATCCACGTGTCTAATGAATATATCTCTTAATGCTTCCATCCATGTGACTATTCATGAACCATTTCTTATTTCTCTGCATTCCAAGATGTCAGCGAGGTCCTCCCCCCCCCCTCCCCCCCAAGAGAGTTCTTTTCCAAGCCGCCTGTGCTCCGCGGCCGACCAATTTGCTCTTCGTTTTCATTATCTGCCGAATGTGATTATTTCCGCCGGATGCATTAGGCCTAATTCATCTAAAAGTTTGATTTGAAGATGGCGGACGAGGCGCCTCGCCTGTTGTCACCAAGAGAATTGCAGAGAAAAGAGAGATATTTGGGAGGAAGGAGGAAAGACGGGAAACGGAAGAAAAAGAAAGAAATGAAAAGGGGAATAAAAGGAAATAAAGCGAAATAAGGACAGGGATATGAAACCCGAACAAAATCAAAAGAAAGACAAGAAAATGGAAAATTAAGATAAAAGCAAGAACGGGCAAGGAACTGGAAACGAAAAAACGAGGGACAAAAAAAAGAGAAAAGCAAAAGGAGGCAAAAGGAAGGAGTAAAAATACGTAGGAAAAGAAGAGCAAGTAGAAAACAGAATGTGAACGAAGAGAAAGAATTGATTTAATAAAAGAGAAAAGGAAGACGATGTAAAAAAAAAAAAGGAACATTAACTTCGTTTGTGTGAGTGTGAGTGCGAGTGTGAGTGTGTCCGTGCGTGAGAATGAGAGAAAGAGTGAGAGTGAGATTGTATAGTTCTTGACTGAAGTCCAGACACCTCATTATTTCGTCACACTTGAGATGACAAGTTTGTTAAGGAAGGTCACGTTAAGATTGTTAGTGAATTGTTGACTCCCGGTCTTTTCTTCCGGAACTAAAACACGAGGTACATAGATAACACACATTCTTCCCCTTTTAAAAAGTCTATTTCACCTTCTTCTCTGAACACGATAAACAATCCAATATTCCCCTTAAAAATAACAACATTAAAAGCAAAGTATAATTCGAAATTACCGCCATATCAAAGAGCCAAAAACCTAACGAAGGAAGCGGAATCCCGAGCCAGTTCCGCGCCATCGGACACCGCATCTGCACAATCCCCTAATCTGATTAAATGATGATGACCTCACTTTTATGATCGACTCGTTGATGACTTGAGTTTTATGATCGTCTCACCGGGAGCTTCAGTATCATGTTCGTCTAATATTGTGCTGTTTTCGGAGGCAGGGGTCTAGAGGGTAGGAATCTCGTTTCTTTTGTTTTTTTTTCTGCACGTAAAGGTATTTATTTATGTCGAAATCAGATATAGCTTTACTTATTCGAGAGCATTGTAACGATGTTTAACTGGTAAATCCTGAACCATATGAAATATCTATCAAGAATTCACAGACCGTAAGTTAGTAATGCCTGAGAAATATGGAACATGCATAAAGTCATCCTGCAATAGGAGTGAAATCCTTCAATTCCTTCTTGTGGTCATGGCTTCCCAGAATCGCAGTGGAAATGCAAGGGTGGTTTCCCTGACCGTTTCAGAATATTTAATTATGACATATATCGCCTCGCGGACAAAGGCAAAATGGGCGTCCTTAATTAGGTTAACAGGGCGGAGGGAAAACGTTCTACCAGAGGCAGTGAAGTACGTTTAAAAATCTCGACGACTTTAAGGTTGTCTTAGTATTCTGGGGTGTAAATTGTCCGTTTTTTTTTTCGTCTCCGGTTTAACTTTGTTATGAAAAAAGTAAAGTGTATATAGTTTTCGTGTAATATAGAAAGCGAGCATTATCAGTTGATATTAAACAACTTCTATCCTTACGTTTAGTTGTGTTCATGTAACAACGCACGTTAAGATCCCTTATATTTTTCATATAGTTACATCGTTTGTAATAGTGAATTTTAGCAGTAGCAGTAGTAGTAGTAATAACGGTGTCTATATCAGTCGTAGTTGCAAGTAACAACATAAGTAGTAATAACTATATCGATAACATCAGAAATTATATAATTCAGCCAAGGAAATAAAGCAGGAAGAGAAAAGAGCTGCGTCCCTGAACCTCAATGAAGTAAACCGGATTGGGATTAATGGCGGAGCGAGAGCGCCAGAGATTGATCGCCGCAAATCAAACAGAAGTGAAAACTTATATTTATCTTTCATTTCTTCCGTTGACTCAGGATGACTTATTAGCTGTCCTTTCTACTGCTCGATCACCGAAGAATTATAATTGCTATCGTCTGGAGTTTGAGTTTAACTTTCAAAAGAATCACGCAGATGTCGAAGGTTGTCGAAAAAGAGAAGACGAATGTGATGCGCAATCATTGGAAGTGTACGAATGCGTTGAAAGAACTATATGAAATAGCATTATGATGAAAAAAAGAACATGTACGTTTCATAATTTAGTTTGATTATGTCATGTTCATGACATAATCCCATACTGAGTGAAACGCTGTTCAGCTTGAAGTCATAATTCATAATAAGTGTAACTAAAAAAAAAAGAATGAAGCAGTCAATCAAACGAACGTTAAGATATCCCACCAGTAGCTAATTATACGAATATCGTTGCAGTATCTCACGGGTTAGTAAAACTGCAGCAGACGCGTCCATCTAGTGCAGAAATTCGTGCAATATGAAAGTACAGATCGTCATACAAATGGATTCCATGTAGCAAAAAAAAGAAAAAAAAATGCAGAATTCGTTTTCATAACATAATTGGATTTGTCTTTTCTTGTCATGATATATTTCTTGATGTAGACTGAGTATTGATAGTATCATTTTATTAGTGTTATTCATATCATGTGCTCTTATTTATGCAATACATCCTTTAAACCCAAATGAAATATTGGTATTTGATGAATCTAGTAAACATTAATTTCAAATCCTTCAAAAAACTGGATAACCTTTAGCATTCTAATTTCATAGTCGAAACAACCAAAGTCCTAAACGCTCCCCAGTCGAGATTAATGGCCCCTGTCTCATCATGCCCCTCTCTCTCTCTCTCTCTCTCTCTCTCTCTCTCTCTCTCTCTCTCTCTCTCTCTCTCTCTCTCTCTCTCTCTCTCTCTCTCTCTCTCTCTCTCTCTCTCTCTTTCTACCTCTCTCTCTCTCTCTCTCTCTCTCTCTCTCTCTCTCTCTCTCTCTCTCTCTCTCTTTCTCTCTCTCTCTCTCTCTCTCTCTCTCTCTCTCTCTCTCTCTCTCTCTCTCTCTTTCTCTCTCTTCTCTCTCTCTCTCTTCTTTCTCTCTCTCCCTTTCAACCCTCTCTCTCTATCTATCTATCTATCTCTCTCTCTCTCTTTCTCTTTCTCTCTCTTTGCTCTGTCTCTCTCTCTTTCTCTCTCTCTCTCTCTCTCTCACTCTCTCTCTCTCTCTCTCTCTCTCTCTCTCTCTTTCTCTCTCTCTCCCTCTCTCTCTCTCTCTCTCTCTCTCTCTCTCTCTCTCTCTCTCTCTCTCTCTCTCTCTCTCTCTCTCTCTCTCTCTCTCTCTCTCTCTCTCTCTCTCTCTCTCTTTCTCTTTTTATCTCTCTCTATCTATCTACCTATCTAAATCTTTTTCCATCTATTTCTTTCCATGTCTATCTATTTATCTATCTCTTTATCTCTCCCTCCCTCTCCCTCTCTTTCTCCCTTTTTCTCTCACTCACCCTCTCCCCTCCCTCAACCTCTCCCTCATTCTCTCTCCCTCTCCCTCAACCTTCCCCTCTCCCTCTCCCTCTCCCTGCCCTCTCCCCCCTCCCTCTCCCTCCCCCCCCCCCTCCCCCCCCCCCCCCCCCCCTCCCCCTCACTCTCTCTCTCTCTCTCTCTCTCTCTCTCTCTCTCTCCCTCTCCCTCCCTCTCTCTCTCTCTCTCCCTCCCCCCCTCCCTCTCTCTCTCTCTCCCCCCCTCCCCCCCCCTCCCCCTCACCCTCTCCCTCTCCCTCTCCCTCTCCCTCTCCCTCTCCCTCTCCCTCTCACCCTCTCCCTCTCTCTCTCTCTCTCTCTCTCTCTCTCTCTCTCTCTCTCTCTCTCTCTCTTTCTCTCACCCACTCAGGATCCCGGCTAATTGATTATTCCCCTCCCGCCTGTCTCCTTTCCCTCCTCATCCCCGTATCCTTTCCCCCGAGGACTTCCTGTCATTTGTCAAGGCCTTATTTCTCCCCTCCAGGTATGTGGCGGCTTGAGGAATACGGGTCGGGGATGTGAATAAGCAATTTTTCTACGGCGGCGCTTCTCACACCACGTCTTTGTGCGGTTAGTATCTGGTTTTGTGCTGTGTGGCTGGTTGTTTGTTTGTGGTTGTTTGTGTGTGTGTGGGTGGTTGTGTTTGTTTGTTTCTGTGAGTGTGGCTGGTTGATTGTTTGTTTGTGTGTGTGTGGTTGTTTGTTTGTTTGTGTGTGTGGTTGTTTGTGTTTGTTTCTGTGTGAGTGTGGCTGTTTGTTTGTTTGTGCTGTGTGGCTGTTTGTTTGTTTGTGCTGTGTGGCTGTTTGTTTGTTTGTGCGTGTGTGGTTGTTTGTGTTTGTTTCTGTGTGAGTGTGGCTGTTTGTTTGTTTGTGCGTGTGTGTGGTTGTTTGTGTTTGTTTCTGTGTGAGTGTGGCTGTTTGTTTGTTTGTGTGTGTGGTTGTGTATGATTGTGTATGTGTGTGTTTTGATGGTGTAGAGAAAAAGACAATCCGGGAGGGAAAATAAAAGCGATGAAACAAGGATATGTTCGTGAGGATTTTAGATTTAAGCGGAAGTACAATTTATTAGCATCGACAGTTCGTGTATAGTGAGGATACTAACAACATTTACGGTCAAACAAAATCATTTCCGAGGCATCGACATGAAAACCTACATATTCATTCGGTGCAACAACATGACCGTCACACCCGCATGGGTCTTGTTCCAAAATAATTCCATACGAAACATTTACAAAAAGAGGAGAGTGATTAGAGGGAAAAGAATGGCCACTGAGTAATAACACGAAGCAGAGATAACAAGGTCATAAATCTAAGCATACGGACATCAGGTTGATAATTTGGGTCAGATGTGGGAGCTTGTTCCAGAATACAAGCGGCACAAGCTCAGGACTTGTAACACAATCCTTTTTTAATTATATGTGAAGGGGACATTTTCTCTTGTAAAACTGACCTCCTTCCGTGAACGTAACTTGTTTAAGCATAAAAAGGATTTTATTTCCGTGCGTAGGACATATATTTCCGTGATAGGAGCACTTTCCACTTCTTTCACACGGACCCCAGAGGATTCAAGGTCGACCTCGGAGCCTTCGGTGAGGTCCTTTGCCCTGAAGGAATCTCTGTTGGGATTCCTACAAAGCTCTTCTCGATTCCAACTCTCGCAATATGTGTGCCATCTGTTGCCTTTATGGATCAGTAACTCTTCCATATGTATGCCATATGAATATGCATGTGCGTGTGTGTGTGACTATATGTGTATGTAGGGATGCGTGTATATATATATATATATGTATATATATATATATATATATATATATATATATATATATATATATATGTGTGTGTGTGTAAGTGTGTATATATATATGTATATATGTATATATATATATATATATATATATATGTGTGTGTGTGTGTGTGTGTGTGTGTGTGTGTGCATATACACACACACACACACACACACACACACACACACACACACACACACACACACACACACACACACACACACACGCACACATACGCACACACACACACACACACACACACACACACACACACACACAACACACACACACACATATATATATATATATATATATATATATATATATATATATATATATATATATATATGTATATGTGTGTGTGTGTGTGTGTGTGTGTGTGAGAGAGAGAGAGAGAGAGAGAGACGCAGATGTGCATATACATTTACAAAAGATCCACCTGCACGTGTGTTGGCGCCACTTGGGCTCTCGACTGACGAGGTGAATAGGTCAGGTGGGGATGCTTCCTTGGAACCTCATTGAAAAGGTTCACTGATCAGCTTTGGGTAGAAAGGCACTTACCTTAACTCCGCGTAAGCATAATGATAAACAACTTTAAAGTCCGCCGTCAGTGTAAATAACTCGGTTCTCTTCAGGTACACTGAATGCACTTCTCTCACACTTGACTTGGTTTATTTGGTGAGTTGTAGTAAGGTGTAGTTGTGGCAGCTGTTTTGGCTTTGGTTTAGTAAAATTTGATCATGGTAGCTCGCTGTGGGAGAGTTTTTTTTTTCTTTTTCTTTGTCAAATAGAACGATCAAGGTTCACTTTCAACGAAGAGTTTGTTTTGTTTTGTTTTTTGATAAAGACAAACCAATTTTGCGGAAAAAAAGAAAAACAAAAAGGAACTAATATGATCGTTGGTAAAAAAAAAAATCTCCGTTTACATCTGATTTGAATAATGCTAGAAAATATCTTTCTTTGAGCTCTTGCTTGAAATCACACCCTAGGTTATCTGAGCACATGACACTGAACCCTGAAACCGCCGGCCATCAACTAGGGGGAGAATTCAGCCCCGTATATAAACAGGAAAAAAAAACAAGCAGATGGGGAGACAAAGGCAGAAGGGACAAAGGAAATTAGTAAAGCAAATGACAAAAGGCTCCTTTTGCACTTGTCACTTCTAATTTATCTGAATATTTGGGCTTATCTGTGTGTGTATGTGTGTGTGTGTGTTTGTGTGTGTGTGTGTGTGTGTGTGTTTGTATGTGTGTGAAGGGAGGGGATAGAGGTGGGCGAGTGTATATTATATAGCTGAGTGACTTTGTGTGCTTCTGACCGTAATTAGGAATGTGTAAGTTAGATGTGTGTGTGCGTGTTCGAATGTATGTCATGTATGTTCATAGCTAAGAGTGAAAGTGTGTCCTTACTTGAACGAGCGAGTGTTCATGGTTAAGTATAACCTATATATGAATCATTATTAAAGAACAAATGAAGCGAAGGGTGTGAGGTATTCTTCAAAATATCACAAAGAAGTTAATTCGTTTTCTACGACCAGAGAGACTTATGTTCGATCCCGTGCCAAAATAATTAATTTCCTACCCTGATCTTGCCGTTCCATCGAGGGAAATCTCCCACTAATTAAGCGTTTAATGAGAGCAGATATAATGAACTAATGATTTCTTTGGAATATTGGCCCCATCGCCATTATGAAAAAGTTAATAAAAGGGATACCCTATGTAATGAGTTCGTAAAAGATGATTTTATCAAGAACAAAGGGCGGAGGGGTAAAAAGCACTTTATATGTATTTGTACATATATATATATATATATATATATATATATATATATGTGTGTGTGTGTGTGTGTGTGTGTGTGTGTGTGTATATATATATATATATGTATATATATATATATTATATATATGTATATATACATATTATATATATGTACATATATGTATATATATATATATATATACACACGAATAGGCGTAGCCCAACTGGGCATAGTCATGTCAGGACATGACCTGCCCTGGTTCCGTTCGCTTCTTCTGCCTCTGCCTCCGTTTCCGTTCCCCTGTCCTCGCTTGACCTTCTTGCACCGTGTTACTCCCCCTTTACCCTTTTTTTATATTTTCTTATTTTATATTTTTTATTTTCTTGTTCTCCTCCTCAGACTCTGAAGATGGGATCCAGATGGATCTTAAAACTGTTGTCTCATTTTCAATAAATCTGTTTTGTGTATAGTGGGTTTATCTGCCATTTATCAACACGGGAGAGTGTTTGCGTGTCATATATATATATATATATATATATATATATATATATATATATATATATATATATATATATATATATATATATATATATACTTATATATATATATATATATATATATATATATATATATATATATATATATATATATATATATATATATATATATATATATATATATATATATATATATATATATATATATATATATATATATATATGTATATGTATATATATATATAAGTATATATATATATATATATATATACATATATATATATTCATATATATATATATATATATTCATATATATATATATATGTGATGAGTAGATATTTAAATGCTTTCAAGAAGGCAATCCAAGCAATGCCATTAATGCCTGCCTCACGTCGGCCATTTTGTTTTGAAAGCAGCTCTTCGGCTCATCTCTGTTTCTCTCTCGTCCGGAACGACTTGGCTTCGAGATAAGAAACGACGGCGGGTTTCGCTCGCCTTTCCGGTCACGTCTTGGTAAAAGTTAAGGGACATCTTTGTTTTGAATATCTTGACATCTGTAACTTAAGGGATGTTGCCGTGAATGTGAAATGAGATGCCTTTTTTTTTCTTTCTTTCTTTTTTTTTTTTTTTTTTTTTAGTCTTCTTCCGAGTTTGTTTGACTTGGCTACGTTTAGGGACGTAGATTTGACGGGTATTTTATTTTTCTAAGATGGCGGCACTCAACGGAGACAAATTAGCTTATCTATTTAAAAAAAAAAAAAAAATACGATATGGTCATGTTAACATAATAACAAATCATCTAATCTTTTCTCTGTACATTCAGGTATTCATGACATGATATCGATGTATCCCTCATTTCTAAAAATTAATGAATTATTATACGAAAAAGTGTCGGCATAGGAGTAAATAATCATACGTAGTCATATAGTTATTCTCAAGACAATGTGCTAGTTACGTTCTTACATACAAACTTAACAGTGTTGAAATACTGATTACAAATTTTGTAGTTAAAAAAATATCCACAAGTTTTAGGTTAATGATAACGAGAGAAATGTCTATAACAAAAATGTTTGTAATTGATGGATATTCCTTTTTTTTACTATAAAACTAATATGAACTTTAATGCACTTCTTTTTTTATTAAATAATCCATATATATCGACGGTAGAAAACGCATTAGCTTTTACTATAATTGCATTTTTTTACCATTTACAGTTTGAAATCTCTTAATACGATTTAACATAAATCCATTATTTTATTAATTTATGTTTTATATCATTCATCTTGACTTTATCACTAACAGAGGTGGGATTAAATGCGACACAGGGGACGCAAACGCACTCGCACACCTACGCATAATAAAAAACTAAATTATAGGAACATACTTCAGAAACCGAGATCGTATCTTTTTTTTGCCACTTAACCTAATAATCGAAAAGATTAATAGGAGTGATAACATATTAATATAAGTGAAATTTCTCATATCTATTACATAAAGATATAAAAAGATGCATAAACTAGGCCCATAAAAATGGATGCTTAGATATATCACGCGCTTATCAGAACCGTGTACTGATAACGTTTATTATCTATGAATCTTTTGTGTGTTTGTTTAATTCATATTACGCGCTAAATACCATATAGGGTAACTAGGATTAAGATTATACAAAAGGTCTCCTAATGACAATAGTAAACGAAAAAAAGAAACAAAAGAAAATCGAAAACACAAGCCAATCACACCAAAGGAATAAGGCGTTCAGAAAAGCAGCAGGAAATATATATAATGGTTCATGCGTTCAGAAAAGCACCAGGAAATATATACAAAAAAGGAAAAAAAAAGGAACGTTGACTCAGCCCAGTGTTCAAGCTGTTCAGTGATGATGAACAGACGTAAAGCTTTCGATGTGTGACGTCAGATTTCTCGTCATTTATTTTGTTTTTTCTCTTAGTTAGGTTAACACCCGCCCACTTTCCTTTCTCTTTTTTTTTCGTTCAGCGCCCGCGTTAAACACTCCATGTATTTTCTGAATAAAGTTAGTTAACTTTCTACCCCCGGTGTGAAATTAATTAGCTTCGACCGCGTTCTTCAGTCTGCTGGTTTCGTCCCTTTGTGCGGGGCCGCCATCTCTCTCTCTCTCTCTCGCTCTCTCTCTCTCTCTCTCTCTCTCTCTCTCTCTCTCTCTCTCTCTCTCTCTCTCTCTCTCTCTCTCTCTCTCTCTCTCTCTCTCTCTCTCTCTCTCCAGCTGCTCTTTGCTCTGTTAGGTTAGGTTTAGATTCAACAAATTGGAAAGATGAATATGAGATGTCTATTTAAACACACGCACACATTACACGTATATAGATCTGTGTGTGTGTGTGTGTGTCTGTGTGTGTGTGTGTGTGTGTGTGTATTTTTTCCCATTACTCAACCTCAGAACCAGTTGTTTGCATAGAAGTAACCATTAGCTGCTGTCTCCTCAAGCAAGCACGTTCAATTTCCAGGAAAAGAATATTGAGTGACAATGCTACTATTATTCTAACAATAGTTCTAGTGAAACAATTTCTCCTTTTCATTTTTTTCTGGATTTTGTCAATTCTATCATTCTAGGAAAAGAAAAAAAGTATTTTTTTCTGTTTCTTTATCTTAAAGTTGCCTTTCGAGGACTCCATGATTTTTCCCTTTCTGGCTTTCCTTTTCACAAAAAATCTACAGTCCTTAACAAAGAAGAGTGAGTGAACATCAGTGCAACCACACAGACAGAAACTGCATTGGCACGACCGAGTAATTAATTATGAGTCATCGATCATTTTCCAGGGAAAGGAAAGGACTCTTCTAGACATACGAAACGTCAGCATAATCCACAGGCAC
This sequence comes from Penaeus japonicus, assembly GCA_017312705.2. Classification (NCBI taxonomy): domain Eukaryota; kingdom Metazoa; phylum Arthropoda; class Malacostraca; order Decapoda; family Penaeidae; genus Penaeus; species Penaeus japonicus. The sequence continues at coordinate 170,574 of BOPN01000203.1, forward strand.
CTGAATCGGTTCCGCAGCCTTGGCAGTTTCCTGAATTAGTAGTAGTTACCTATTTTGGCACCAGATGACCCAAGGGCGTTTGAATGACCTCTTTCTAAGAATAAGAAGCCTTACCTTGGATTTCATTCTGACTTCATTTGGTTGTGTTCGCGTCTTTTTTTTCTATTGTGAACGCATGATGTTGTGTTTGTATATATTCTTACAGGTGTGCTTTTGGTGAATATAGGCTTTGGATTTACATGTACTAATCCTTTCCGCATATGTCGTCCTTAAATTGAGGCCAGTTAGAATCAACGGGCTATAATGTTAATTGTCAGTTTACACAAGAAATAACGCATGTGTGTTGCATCAACCTCAGGTCATAAAATCGTTTCAGCAACCGCGAGAACCAAGCAAAGCACGTGCAATAACATCAGGCAAATATCTGACAGCCAAATGTATAATCCTTCCGCCAATCTAGCCTCGAACAGACACCTACCTGCCTTTTGCTGCAAATTCTCAGCACTCGCTCCGTGCCCTCCTATTAGCAAAACCTTAATCCTTTGGGAGCGAGGAAACCCTTTTGTAGTAGAGTCGAATAAATTAGGAATAGATCTGAGTAGAATTTCTTCTCTCTCCAAATTGACGTCGGTTAGCATGATCGGATTGCATCTCTTGTTATCAATTTATACACGAAATCTCAGATTGCAATAAGACTCGACGAACACCTGCCTTTTAGTTCGAATTCAGTCCGGTGGTTCCGCTTCCCTCCTATTAGCCAATCCTTCCCTAATCCTTCGGTGGATGAGGGACCCAGTTCGGGAAGGGCAACTTGCGCATCTCCGCCGTCACTTGGGACTTGCTGATTCTAGGGGAATCATGTAGCTCGATCTCCAGGGTTGTATTCTTCCTAATTGGAAAATGTAACAGTTCCTATCCGGAGGAGGAGGAGGGAAGGCTGCGTTGTGCATTTGGAATATAATCCTAGATGTTTGTGTGTTGTTACGATACTCTGTGTGTGTGTGTGTTTGTCTTTGTGTGTGTGGGTGTGTGTGTGTGTGTGTTTGTCTTTGTGTGTGTGTGTGTGTGTGTTTGTCATTGTGTGTGTATGTGTGTGAAATTAATTAGCTTCGACCGCTTTCTTCAGTCTGTTGTATGTGGAGCGTGCGTGCGTGTGCGTATGTGTGTGTAGGGGGGTGAGAGAGTGGAAATAAGTGAAGGAGCGAAGGATGGAGTGAGTGAGTGAGTCTGTGTGTGTGTGTGTGGGTGGGTGTGGGTGTGTGTGTGCGTGTGCGTGTATGTGTGCGTGTGCGTGCGTGCTCCTGCGTTTCTGTGCTCAATAGGGATGCTTTTTTTAATACTGTATGCCGTTACATATAAATATAAATCTACATCTTTATCATTATGAACCTGAGCTGAAGTTGCCTCTCTGCTGAAGTTACCGCAAGCGCCAGAGACAGAGAGAGAGAGAGAGGAGAGAGAGAGAGACAGAGACAGAGACAGAGACAGAGACAGAGACAGAGACAGAGACAGAGACAGAGACAGAGACAGAGACAGAGACAGAGACAGAGACAGAGACAGAGACAGAGACAGAGACAGAGACAGAGACAGAGACAGAGACAGAGACAGAGACAGAGACAGAGACAGAGACAGAGAGAGACAGAGAGAGAGAGAGAGAGAGAGATAGCGACGAAGGAAGGAGAGAGAGAGAGAGATAGCAACAAAGACAGAGAGAGAGAGAGACAGAGACAGATACAGAGACAGAGACAGAGACAGAGACAGAGACAGAGAGAGACAGAGACAGAGACAGAGACAGAGAGAGACAGAGACAGATACAGAGACAGAGACAGAGACAGAGACAGAGACAGAGACAGAGACAGAGAGAGAGAGAGAGGGACAGAGACAGAGACAGAGACAGAGAGAGAGAGAGAGAGAGAGAGAGATAGCGACGAAGGAAGGAGAGAGAGAGAGAGATAGCAACAAAGACAGAGAGAGAGAGAGGAGAAAGAGATAGACAGAGAGAGAGAGGGAGAGGAGAAAGAGAGAGAGAGAGAGGAGAGAGAACAACTCATTTGTGCAATTGCACGGTGCTTACAAGAAATCATCAAATGCTGGATTTCAACGGACTTGTATGCCTAAGTCTCGCCCAGTAAGTCACCTGTGAATGTGTGATTTAAAGCTGATTTACATAATGTTTAAATATTTAGAATGAATATTCCACTTCTCCGGCGATTCTGGGGGAAAGTCAGTTCTGTAACTCATTGTTGTGGTCATTTTAATTATTATGATGATTATTATTGTTATTATCTACATTATCATTATTTTTATTACTATTATTATCATTATTATTATTATTTTCATTATTATTAACATTATTAGCATTAGCATTGTTGTTATTATCAGTAACATTATTATTATTATTATTATTATTATTATTATTATTATTTCCATCGCTATCATCATTATCATTATTTTATTGTTATTGCTATTATGTTGTGTTCTACTATTATTAGTAGTAATATTACTGCTATTATTACTATCGTTATTGTGATATATTTGGATTTCAAAGATTTACAGCACATGAACATGTAAAATTATACATGCTTTTTGTTACTTGTTTTACATTACCTATTACTATATCCATATATAGTTTTACAGTAACTTCAAAACAAACCTTCGATTTACTCTATTTTTTTTTTTTTTTCTATCATTTGATAATTTAAATTGACACATTCTCTCCTGACTAATGCAAATACACACTACGCCTGATGGCTGTAAGGTTTTAATATAGTTAAGAGCATCAGCATTGTGTATAAGCGTTTTCTGATGTCAGCTTATTTTACGCTTTTCTCAGCAAGGATTTCGAAGCACTGATAATATTTGGTGTCTAAATAAGAACATTTCAAGGTCCCCGTGTTTTGTATTCCATAACTGATATTTTATTCCTAATAATTCTTAGATCAGACTCTGGTATTGAGTGCAACCAATCTGCGTGACTTTTTTATTTATTGTTACTCGTTCACTTTTGCTTTACCCATGTACTGGTTGAAACGTAAGATAAAAACAAAATAATGTGGATGAAGATGTGAAAAGAATGGATTTAATAAAGTGGAAAATTTAAAGACAAAAGAGAAAGATAAATATGGTTGATCAGATGTTTAAATGCTACATGACTCTTCTCTCTCCGTGTACAGGAATTAATATTCATTATTGTGACCACGTTTTTCCTTTTTTGATATGATACATTGATAATTTAATAGTAAATGATGCACATTTTATGGATATATGTTCCATTATGAGAAATTTTTACTACCTTTTAAAATATTCTTTCTGAAACTCAATCATTCCGAGGCCGCCATATCACATACACACACACACACACACACACACACACATATATATATATATATATAATATATATATATATATATATATATATATATATATATATATATATATATATATATATATGTTATATATATATGTATATATATATATATATATATATATATATATATATATATATATATATATATATATATATATATATATATATATATATGATTTATGAGTTATATATACGTACATATGCATAAGCCTGTGTGTTCAGTTTTATGCTATTTACCCCTGATTTTTTATTTTTTAAATACTTTAACCAAAACTCCGCCTTGAACTTTTATGCTTAAGGGTCGTCGGCACATCAAAGCCAAAAGTCTCGAGTGGAGCCGAGATCAGGCAACAGATCCTGGTGCATGACCTGGCCAGCCGAACCTGCGCTCCTCCTCCTCCTCCTTCTCCTTCTGCGTCCCATGCGGCACTACACGCACACCCGATCGCACGCATTCATCTCCGTTGCAGATATTGCAGCAGCCAACCCCGGCGCCGGCCTTTCGACAGAGGATAATTGTTCATTTTAGCGAACCGTTTGTTTGATCCTCGCTGGCTGTTTCCTGTTGGGTTGTTTAAGGCTGTTTCCTACGCGGGTTGTCGGCGGCTTTTGATTCCTGGGGATAATGGAGGCAAGGAGGCGTAAGGACCAGGCCGAAAGTTTTTAGGAGTTTGAATGGTATTTTGCTGGATTTGAAGTCATGTGGCTTTTCGTTCCCTTCGTAGAGCAGACAATGCCGAAGGAGAAAGACAGCCTTCGTCGCTACTGTCTTGCATTAAGTGGAGGAAAGTTTTTCGGTTTATTGCCAAGTCATTAAAAGATGGATTTAACAATTGAAAGTTTGTAAAACTTTTGTGTGTGTTGAAATTTCAAGTAAATTAGATTCGTGATATTTAGAGAAAAGTAATTTACCACAATTCTTTTCTTTATTGACACAGATTTATTATCTAAGGGACGTATGCATTATACTAAAAAAATATATACGTTTGTTACTGTGTATTTACAATTCCAGTGCATACGGACATGTGTGCTGTGTTAAAAACAGACATGTATATTAACA
>BOPN01000203.1:197500-200000 GCA_017312705.2 Penaeus japonicus
GCATTTAGGGAGATTTTTGGTTGCTCGTGATGGTGTTTGGCAGTTGGTGACTGGACTGACCTGATACTGCAAATACTAATGCGGTGCCAGAATCTGCAATTATGATCTAATGTTGCAAAGGCTAACGTGGTTCTCCAAATACTCATCTGATACTGCAAATGCTCACCTGATACTGCAAATGTTCACCTGATACTGCAAATGCTCACCTGATACTGCAAATGTTCACCTGATGTTGCAAATGTTCACCTGATACTGCAAATGTTCACCTTATACTGCAAATGTTCACCTGATGTTTTAAATGTTCACCTGATACTGCAAATGCTCACCTTATACTGCAAATGTTCACCTTATACTGCAGATGTTCACCTGATGTTGCAAATGTTCACCTGATGTTTTAAATGTTCACCTGATACTGCAAATGCTCACCTTATACTGCAAATATTCACCTTATGCTGCAAATGTTCACCTGATACTGCAAATGTTCACCTGATGTTGCAAATGTTCACCTGATACTGCTAATGTTCACCTGATGTTGCAAATGCTCACCTGATGTTGAAAATGTTCACCTGATGTTTTAAATGTTCACCTGATACTGCAAATGCTCACCTTATACTGCAAATGTTCACCTGATGTTGCAAATGTTCACCTGATGTTTTAAATGTTCACCTGATACTGCAAATGCTCACCTTATACTGCAAATATTCACCTTATACTGCAAATGTTCACCTGATGTTGCAAATGTTCACCTGATACTGCAAATGTTCACCTGATGTTTTAAATGTTCACCTGATACTGCAAATGCTCACCTTATACTGCAAATGTTCACCTTATACTGCAAATGTTCACCTGATACTGCAAATGTTCACCTGATGTTGCAAATGTTCACCTGATACTGCAAATGCTCATCTGATACTGCAAATGTTCACCTGATGTTGCAAATGTTCACCTGATGTTTTAAATGTTCACCTGATACTGCAAATGCTCACCTGATACTGCAAATGCTCACCTGATGTTGCAAATGCTCACCTGATGTTGCAAATGTTCACCTGATACTGCAAATGTTCACCTGATACTACAAATGCTCACCTGATACTGCAAATGCTCACCTTATACTGTAAATGTTCACCTTATACTGCAAATGTTCACCTGATGTTGCAAATGTTCACCTTATACTGCAAATGTTCACTTGATGTTGCAAATGTTCACCTGATACTGCAAATGTTCACCTGATACTGCAAATGCTCACCTGATACTGCAAATGCTCACCTTATACTGCAAATGCTCACCTTATACTGCAAATGTTCACCTTATACTGCAAATGTTCACCTGATGTTGCAAATGTTCACCTTATACTGCAAATGTTCACCTGATGTTGCAAATGTTCACCTGATACTGCAAATGCTCACCTGATATTGCAAATGTTCACCTATTACTGCAAATGTTCACCTGATGTTGCAAATGCTCACCTGATATTGCAAATGTTCACCTGATACTGCACATGCTCACCTGATACTGCAAATGCTCACCTGATATTGCAAATGTTCACCTATTACTGCAAATGTTCACCTGATGTTGCAAATGTTCACCTGATGTTGCAAATACTCACCTGATACTGCAAATGCTCACCTGATACTGCAAATACTCACCTGATACTGCGAAGGCTCACCTGATACTGCAAATGCTCACCTGATACTGCAAATGCTCACCTGATACTGCACATGCTCACCTGATATTGCAAATGCTCACCTGATACTGCACATGCTCACCTGATATTGCAAATGCTCACCTGATACTGCACATGCTCACCTGATATTGCAATTGCTCACCTGATACTACAAATGCTCACCTGATACTGCAAATGCTCACCTGATACTGCAAATGCTCACCTGATTCCGCAAATACTCACCTGATACTGCAAATGCTCACCTGATACTGCAAATGTTCACCTGATGTTGCAATTGCTCACCTGATACTGCAAATGCTCACCTGATACTGCAAATGCTCACCTGATACTGCAAATGCTCACCTGATATTGCAAATGCTCACCTGATACTGCAAATGCTCACCTGATTCTGCAAATGCTCACCTGATATTGCAATTGCTCACCTGATACTGCAAATGTTCACCTGATACTGCAAATGCTCACCTGATATTGCAATTGCTCACCTGATACTGCAAATGCTCACCTGATACTGCAAATGCTCACCTGATATTGCAATTGCTCACCTGATACTGCAAATGCTCACCTGATACTACAAATGCTCACCCGCAATGCACTGCACCCTTGCTCACCTGATACTGCAAATGCTCACCTGATTCTGCAAATGCTCACCTGATATTGCAATTGCTCACCTGATACTACAAATGCTCACCTGATACTGCAAATGTTCACCTGATACTGCAAATGCTCACCTGATATTGCAATTGCTCACCTGATACTGCAAATGCTCACCTGATACTGCAAATGCTCACCTGATATTGCAAATGCTCACCTGATACT
>BOPN01000203.1:207500-227500 GCA_017312705.2 Penaeus japonicus
TCTCCCTCTCTCTTCTTTCTCCCTCTCTTCCTCTCTCTCCACTCTTCCTCTCTTCCTATCACTTTCTCTCTTCTATTTCTATTTGTGAGAATTATATATTATGCTTATATAAGATATTAATTACAGCAATAGATTTATATATTTGTATTTGGATCTAATGCTGTAATCAATATCTTATATAAGTATAATATATAATTCTCCCACTCTCTCCCTCTTCCCTCTCTCCTCTTTCTTCCTCTCTCTCTCCCGCTCTCTCTTCTCTTCTTCTCCTCGTTTTCCTCCTATCCTCTCCCCTCTCTTCCTCTCTCACATCTCTCTTTCTCCCTTTCCCCTCTCCTCCTCTCCCACATCTCTCTTTCTTCCTCTCCCCTCTCTTCCTCTCTCACATCTCCCTTTCCCCTCTCTTCCTCTCTCACATCTCTCTTTCTCCCTCTCCCCTCTCTTCCTCTCCCACATCTCTCTTTCTTCCTCTCCACTCTCTTCCTCTCTCACATCTCTCTTTCTCCCTCTCCTCTCTCTTCCTCTCTCACATCTCTCTTTCTCCCTCTCCCCTCTCTTCCTCTCTCACATCTCTCTTTCTCCCTCTCCCCTCTCCCCCTCTCTTCCTCTCTTCCTCTCTCACATCCCTCTTTCTCCCTCTCCCCTCTCTTCCTCTCTTCCTCTCTCACATCTCTCTTTCTCCCTCTCTCCCCTCTCCCACATCTCTCTTTCTCCCTCTCCCCTTTCCCCTCTCTTCCTCTCTCCGTCTCTCACATCCCTCTTTCTCCCTCTCCCCTCTCCTCCTCTCTTCCTCTCTCTCATCTCTCTTTCTCCCTCTCCCCTCTCCCCTCTCCCCCCCCTCTCCCCCGCCCACTGCCTCCCTTCACTCACTCTGCGTCTTCTAAGCTCAGCATGCCCGACCAAAGCCTCACGCATATTGAAATTCTATGACAGTCGCCCCTTACTTTACCTTCAAGTATGTTTGTTTTGTTTTGTTTTCCTTCTCCTCCTTCTACTTCTACTTCTACTTCTACTTCTACTTTTTCTTCTGCTTCATCTCATTTTCTTCTTCTTCATCTACTTCATCTTCTTCTTCTTCATCTTCTTCATCTTCTTCTTCATCTTTTTCTTCTTCTTCTTCATCTTTCTTCTTTTTCATTCTTCTTCTTCAAATTCTCTTCGTCTTCGTCTTCGTCTAATTCTTCTTCTAACTTTTCTACTTGATCTTATTCTTATTCTTACTTTTTACTTCTTTTTTAGCCATGTTGTTCTATTTTATTATTATTATTCCTCTTAACCTGCATCTTCTTCTTCTTCATCATCTTCTTCTTCTTCTTCTTCTTCTTCTTCTTCTTCTTCTTCTTCTTCTTCTTCTTCTTCTTCTTCTACTACTACTACTACTACTACTACTACTTCTTCTTCTTCTCCTCCTCCTCCTTTTCCTCCTATTCCTTCTCCTTCCTATTTTTTCTTCCTCCTCCTCTTCTTCTATCGTGAGAAAAGATGATGAACCTTGTGAAAGAATGTTGCAATGTCTCTTCCTGTTGAATTTTCATCTCTCTTTCTCCCTCTTTCTTTTGCTTCACTCTAGCTCATTTATCTTGCAAATTCCGATGCAATGATGCCCAGGCCCTGTAGACTCTCTGTTGAGATCTGCACCGGTAACTATTACTTCAATTAAGAGGTTTGGAAAACAGCTAATTAAGGTTTGGTAGTATAAGGTACAATAACGTACAATTATTTCTTCCAACAGCTTGACCATCAGAAAGATAATTAAAGTAATACCAGTAATTATAAAGACAATTTGCTTGGAAACAGTAATGAAACATACTGCCATCAGTCAGCCAAGCGTCACTTTATTATCAAAATATGTATTGTTTTGATGTAGTTGTTATGAATTTCTCATGAAAAAGGTATTAGTATCAGCACCCGTACTTTTTTTACGATACATAACAATCGCTTACTTTGGAAAACGGATAGATCGCTAAGCCAGCCTTCGATCTTTTCTGACTTCTGACATTTCTGATTATGGGTCGTCATGTAAGATGAATGCAATATGGAACCGCATGTCTGTGTTGTTTGTGTTTTATATTCATGACTTCTATCCAATCAAACAAAACAAAAGATATTCAGTCAAATAAAATGATTCATTGTATTACTATTAACACATCAGGCTTTGGAGATAATTTAGAAATCCAAGATTATCACAAACACAAAAAAAAAAAAGTGTGGATATCTATAAAACGAATACTTCGGTTTTGAAATGTCCTTCTCTTTTCGGTGTTGCTGCGAATCGACGTCAGTCTTTTGGGAGGGAATTTCGCCAGATTTAGAAAATATCTAGGCAAAAAAACAAACAAACAACAAACACATGACACTTTTCACTGGTGCGTGCGAGTATTTGTTTTGCTGAAAGAGAACTCGGTTACAAATTACCCAATCATATATCAGTTTTTGTTGTCGTATTTTTTACCCCCGACAGAATAATTGATTACGCCATGTCGACAAACTAAAACAGGAAAATAATGTTATCTGGTCCACAGACTTATCAAATCACTGAAAAACACGGCTTGTTATGGAATCATGGGGTGGCAGGTGATGTCTACAAGTTAGTATTATAAGGATTCGCATTTTGATTATAATATGTTATTGAAGTACGTTGCTAAAGATATTGGTGCCCTAGCATATAGAAAGGTTTTCAACAAATGAATATATATTGCAGATAGCAGACCTCTTTGCAAAACGTATTTATTTTCAGGGCCATGCAAGGCAATGGTAACATATTGTTTTATATATATGCGATGATTATCTTACAGCATACATTAGACTTCTCGAAAAATATACAATTCATATTAGAAGCAAATTGTTTTACCAATACACCATCGATGAGGCCAGAAAATAGTGACCATTATAAAAGGCCTTGCATATGCAGACCTCTTTACGGTCAAGATATATGAAACATAAAACGAGAACAAGTGAATGCGTAAATTTCAAAATACATCGACACTAGTTACCATTTATACGACTGTTTTTAGCGGAATTTTCCCTTCTTCTTTATACATATGATCTCTCTACTTTTTGGGAAGAGGCGGTCGGTGCACCGCGTCTTCTGGCAGTGTAGCAGTTGCAGGGGTACGAGACACTGTCCTTGCTTTTATCTTGTCCTCACTTATTTCCGTATAATGAACATCTGTCTCGTTAATGCCATGCAAACGACCTGCTAAAGCCAAACATTTATGTCTCAAAGTTGGGACTTCCAGCGTAGTAAACCCAGTATCCATTTTGTTCTCTTTCTTCGGGTTTTTCATTGTTTTCTCGTATCACCATCTGCATAACCGTTATCACCGACGTAGCTTTGTTATTACAACTATGACGTGTACACCGAGTATCGTTCTTATCACATTAATTGCCACTGCGCCCGGTGTTATCATCAGCACCACAATTACCAGGATGCAGAGAGAAGAGGCGCCGCCAGCCCCTCTATAATAAATTTCATTTCTACCATTTCCTGTTGCCATAAAACCCAACATCATTACACACACTTCTCACGGCAAATGCTCTTGCAAGTTTTCATGAAAATATTTATGACAATACTAATGCTCGTGCGTGATAAAGGGACACTCTAGACAATGGATGAGTAAGAGCGTGTGTAATTTCCAGCTGTTGTTTTTAAGTGCACTAACAGCGGGTTTCTTACACAGGTGAGATGCGGTGCCGCTACCCTCCTTGCATTTGCAATCTGCAGTAGAGGATAGGAGTCCAGCACCTGATGGTAAGTGCGTGTTGTGCGTCAGCGGTAAGTTGCCTGTTTTACTTCATGAACAGACCATCACGTTTCGTGTGAAAAGGGGGCTGATTTGAATGTAAAGTAGCGAAACAGAAATGGTGTGTGTGTGTGTGTGTGTGTGTGTGTGTGTATGTGTGTGTGTGTGTGTGTGTGTGTGTGTGTGAGAGAGAGAGAGAGAGAGAGAGAGAGAGAGAGAGAGAGAGAGAGAGAGAGAGATATGAATGTTCACCACAACGTATAAATTTCAAGATAAGGAGGAAATAATAAATCATAAGGAAATGCATATTACGAGAGAAGGAGTCTGCGCAAAACAAGACAAGAAGGGAAAGCGCCGTAACGGGAGGGAGCCAAGTAACAACCCTAATTATTACGATACTTGTAACTTTTGCCTTTAAAGTCAAATATTTCTTTCTTACGGGGACAATCGAGTTGAAAGTGTAAGCGTTGTCGTGTAGCTGTTGTCATGCGGGCGTTTATTAAAGAGGATAACCATAACTCGGTATTGAACTGTTGTCGTGATGCGTACTTGTTGTCTGAAAAGGGTGCTGAAAAGTTTTCTATCTTCTCCACACTGCAAGGTATCCACAAATCATTCGAGGGTTTAAGTAACTCCTCTACCATCGTAAGTCATGTTGTGTTACTCTAGATTTTATTTGTTACGAATGTATTGCAAGAAACTAATCTCAGACTGCTTGCTAAAAAGTAGGAGTTCACGCACAAAAACAAGGCTTCCATTCACCTAACTGAATAGAATTTGCTGATATGAAGTCAGAGAATATCTTAATGTAGATTCAATTTCATAGTTTCGGCGAGATCCGAAAAAACTCCTTTTCAAGCGGGAAAAAATTAAGTTAAGAGATCTCCCAGAAGTTCAAAACGAAGAATTCTAAAATTTCACCGGAAGATTTCTCATTCCAAGACCATGAATGTGTTTTTGGTGTTGAAATCCGAATCTCGAAGACTAAAGTCATTTTCAGTTTTCAAGTTTAATTCTTCTTTTGCATCATTAAGAGTGCGTTGAAATTCGATTAGAATACAGCTGAATCCTTCTTATAAAGCCAGTGCCATTAAATCACTTGGTCTTATTAGTTCTCTGCTTATTCGAGTTGTAGTGCAGTGCATTGAGAAAGAACAGCGGGAAGAACGAAACCGTAGGCCTTGAACACCTGGTTCCTCCCTGGAGCCAAATAGTCTAAACGGTTGTATAAAAGATACGAATGAACATGAATAACCTCACAGAGCTTCACGTGTGATTCTGACGAAGATATAACATATAGCACGTCAGTTCCATCTCTAGCTTCGTGAGGTTATTCATTCTCCTTCGTACTTTTTCCGTTTATCCTAAACAGCAATCAGGTGAATGGACTGTCGATAATCTGTAGGCAGCTCGCCTATTTAGGAAGATGCATGGAGCAGGAAAGCCTCGTTTCTCGCGGAAAGCAGAAGGGAAAAAGTGTGAGGAAAGAGGAAAGAGGAAGATCGGATAAAGAAGACAATAGGCGGAGGGGGGAGGGGGGGGGGAGGGGGGAGGGGGAGTGAATTACGAGGAATCGTAACGTATTATCAGAAAGGAAATAAACGAATTATGGGACATAAAGAAAGAGCCATAAGGGATGCATGCCATGTGGAAGAACTGCACCATGAAGCACGGTGGAAAAGAGGAAAAGTGCGATGCATCATTTAAGGGAGCGATGTGCCATCAGGAAAAACATATGCATGTCAGTAAAAGAGGGAAGTGGAGAGTGGAAAAGAAGGAAGGAGAATTATGAGGCAAGACCAGGAAGAGTGTATCATGCATAAGTATAGCATGCGAAAGAAGTATATCGAACATATATTTGAAAGAAAGTCTAACAAGAAAACGATGATATGGTGAAACGAGTAAATTCATTACAAAGCAAATAGAAGGGTCTCATTAGTAAGGGTGAAAGGTGTGTTAGACGATAACACTGTCTGTGTGATACCAGAGAGATCTTTCGTATGAAAAGATATTAGTGTTGCATTTCTCTCGTGCCTCCCTCTATATATTTTTTCTCTCTCAACTAGATATATTACTGGATGTTTTCATCGATTTTTTTTGCTATCTGTATTCTATATGTACACATCACAATCTCGAACACAAGACTCTGCAATGCTGCGCTAAATGTTTATGAAATGCAGTACAGTTTAGTGTGTATTAACAATTTCTCCCCGACGCTATCCATGATGCTAGACACATACGGTCCATCTTAGTCCAAATCAATTAAACATAAACCAGGGTGTAAACACAATACACGATAAATTTATTTTGTGTTTAGTAAGTTTTACTGCCAAGACATAATCCAGTACACAAAATGAAAACATCAGTACGAATCCATACACTGTATGAATTTCTCAAAACAATCATACATCCATATCCTATACACAATAAGTGATAAATAAATTAAAACGATGAAGCAAATGAAAGAGAAAAAAACGCTGCATCCCTATCAACATGCAATGCACCAACACCGGACGCTTCCTCCCTTTTCCTCGTGTCTTTGCATAACGCAATATTGTGTCGCTAACGAATACAAATCACGTAACAACACTACACAGTATATAACACTGCGTCCCTCCGCTCTACAGTGTAGCTGTGTCCTCTCGTCTAAGCTATTTATATCCTAATCAAAACGCATTCTTTCCTATCCCCGCCCGTGGAATTCGAATTCTCCCAAATCACGAACGTCATTCCGTTATACTTTTCACTTCCGTAAGCGTTGCCTTTCGTTTATGCATCTTTTTTTGTTCATGAATACTTACTGAAGTCGTTAACCAAGTTACCGGCAGACTAATGTGCAGGCAACACCACTTCATTATGCTGATGATTATGAGCTTCTGGAGGCCTTCCGGTTATGTTGCTGAGCAAGGAACATTTTGTGTTAACGATGCCCTCGAAATTATTATGGAAGCCTCTTATTATCGTCGGCGCTGCTGCAGTTTTGCTTTTGCTTTTCATGCTGTCATTGTTGTTATAACAATTTATTTTATTGGCATGAACGTCGCCAGTATTATCAAGATTATTGTTAATATCATCTTTATTATGTGTGCATATATTTACATTTATATACACAGACACGTGCGCGCGCACATATTTTTCTATCTATATATATATATGTGTGCGTGTATCTTTGTGTGTGTGAGAGAGAGGGAAAGAAAGAAAGAAAGATAGGGAGAGATAGGTAAGAGAAGGAATAGGGAGAGAAGGAATACACACACACACACACATTTGATTGTGTACATATAGATTGTATATATGTGTTTCTTAAAAAAAAATACATATATATATATATATATATATATATATATATATATATATATATATATATGTATGTATGTATATATATATACATATATATATATGTGTGTGTGTGTGTGTGTATAAACTTTAGCGCTCTATTCTTTGACGTCGGTGGAGAAAATATGACTGTAATCTCCATTTTATCACCCGATGAAAAATTACGTAAAATCCCCAAATACTTTCCTCGAAATATGTTCGGCGTAACAGATAACTTTCAACAAGATTACAAAAAATAAGCAACTATTAGACACACATAATCTAATTCCATGTTGAATGGTTTGCTTTATCTCATCTTATCACGTCACTGAATATAATCCTGTATAATGCCTGAACAGAAACAAAGACAGAATAGGCAAAAAATATATATAAAAAAAAAGTTAAAGCGAATAATTCCGTTTCCCTCCATCGACCGCGCTCGGAATCTCGCAGCTGCGGAGGAGCCGAATCAGATCTTCGAGCACATTACCACAAAAGAACCTCGGATGCTGGTTAAGCCGGAGAGATATGTCGAAAAGGCTAAATATCTTCGAATGTTCATTTCGCCGCTGGCATGAATGAGGCTTTGGAATGCAGACTGCCCATTCCAAAAGTCAGGAACGGAATGAAAAATTACCGCGCCTTCCAGGGTTTTTTTTCCGTACCTGGTTTTTGCGATACGCTCGTTGTCCTCGTGTTTGAGAGATTGTTAATTGAGGGGCAAATTATTTTGTCTATTTTGTGTTCTACGTGTTCAAATTATGTGTCCATCAACTGCGCTCACCTAGACGTAAAAACAAGGTCCTAGTAATTCGAAGGCATTCTATGAATTGTGTTTAGGACACTTTTATTTTCAGTCTCATTTTTTTTTCTGTAACATTCGCAAACTTCGATGTGAATGAACGTTCCGCATTTTCTAATTAAGTAATAGCATGATAGAAACCATTAACTTGTTTTATCGTATTAATTGCTAACTTAATTATTGCAAGGGTCAATGAAGCTTCTATGAATACGTACTAAACATATCATAACCTTTAGACAGACCATGTTTAACCTAGCATAAGATCTGAAGTAAATGAACACTAGTCCTTTCAGTGGACGCACCAAGACTTAGACATAAACTCTAAACTTCAAAATTTCATGTAAAAGCCCAAAGTTAGGAAAATTCCACCGCGGGCAATAGCCGTTGAAGCTCCTAAAGAGTTACTACTTTCGAAAAGTGCCATAATGCATCAGTTTTATGTCTTTTTGCACTTACTGTTCGCACCGAATTCAGCGACGGAGTAGATGCGCTGTCGGCTCTTATCTCGCCGAGCACGGCTTGGCAGGAGATAGGAAAGAAAGAAATACAGATCTAAGGCGCAGGTGGAAAAAATGATGAAGAGCCCGCCATTGGAGACAGCCCGAGCGGCCATTCGCCGGAAGTCTGAAGTTTTATTGCCGGAGATAAATTCCCGTCGCACTCATGAAGATTTGCCGGGAAAGAAAACAACACAAATGAAAAGCAACGGAGCCAAAAGAGAGGTAAATAAGATAAAGGGAGTGAATGACAGTAGATACTTATTTCCTCGCGTGCTCGTGAGAGGTACGTTATTCACCATAACACCACGGTGATTCTTACTCAATTTTCAGGTAGTGAAGACATTACTTTTGATCACTGTTTTGAAACACTGTTGTTCTTGCAATATGGAGTCATAATTATATTGTCCAGATACAAGATACAAGATAGAAAAAAACTATTTGGTCTCCTTTTAACATACCTGTTTCTACTCTCAAGTGTACCACGCCGTAAAAACCGTCTGTGACTCCTCCTTCATTCTCATTCACACTTTCAACAACTGCCACGAAAATAAGAATATTTTCTTAATACCATAAGGTATATAAGAAAGACGTTGTTGTTTCTTTGCGAGCCCATGGCGTTCTACCTCTGAACTTACTACAAATATGCGGCCATGATACAAAATACATGTCTGTGTGATTGACCTGTCAAACGCAGCATATCACTGTCTCATGACATAGTTATTGTCGGAGTAAGGCATCCAACTCCACTCGGAAATGCTATGCCACACACCTAACACCTATATCACAGTTATGGCGAATCCCACATACGACCGCAGGACACAAAAACGTCTGGCAACAAAAGTTCGGGTATTGTGTACTTCTAGTATAAACTACCCTCGAACAGTTATGCGTTTAAAGCTCACTGGATGTGTTTTCTTAGTGGAATTACAAAGGCGAAGTCAAATAGCCTCGCCTACGAAGCAAAGGAACTCTGTGAATTACCTTAACCTTTGACCCTTTAACGGTCCTATCATGCAGGTTTCCGCTACACTCCTAACCAGTCGAGCCTGAGCTGACTGCCACTTTAGTCACCTGCAGTTACAACAAGCAACAGGTGCTATTGCCTTAAATTAGCGACGGGGATGCTTACTCGTAATTGACTTCCACCTTTTTACGATATCACAAAGGGCATGCGACTTTTTCACGGGTGCCAAAGTCAAAATATGGAGACTCAGAATTTTCAAGAGTAAAAATATCGTTGCAAATTACATGTCTCTTGTATGCATAGACACATATTCCTATATACAGTACAGGAAGTGGATCGTCCTGACGTACTAAACTTCTGCAGAACTAGAAATGCCAAATTGTCAATGAAAAAAAAAATTGTCGCCCATTGTGGAATGCAATAAACCACCAGAATGCAGGAAACGATTCAATTTTCATGAAAAAGTACGAACTCCACCAAAGTACCTCATGCTTCAGGCATGACTTGCTTGTGAAACTTTCTTCAGTTCATGATATATATTTTTATATAGTTAAATGTAGATAAGTGAGTCAGTTGAAACCTACATGATGAGGACGACACGAGTATAATAACATTTGACATAAATGCAACAGAGAGCGAGAGAGAGAGAGAGAGAGAGAGTGCGAGAGAGAGAGAAAGAGAAAGAGAGAGAGAGAGTGAGAGAAAGAAAGAAAGAAAGAGAGAGAGAGAGAGAGAGAGAGAGACTACTCTTCAGCTACCTTTAGGTTAAGTAAAAGTCGCTTTTGAAGCCGATATAAAAAGCGCTCGCCCATCGCAATACGCCTGCTGGGTAGAGGCATCTAGTACAATCATCGTTTATCAACAAAGCAGTACTTTAAATGCATTAGTGAATAATGTTAAAGCAGGCACTAATGATCTTTATGGCGGCAATCTGCACAGCACATACCTCACATCTCTGATTTCCCGGTATTTTGCTTTTCCTTGTATGATGGAGTTTTAACTGATCGGTTCATTGTCCATCTATTTTCATCATGTTGAAAGCATTCTTTATTTTAATTTCAGTAACTTTAATTTAACATTGGTAATTAAAGTTACTTACCCACCCACAATGATACCAAATTCTGACTCACATTACCAGACTCCGAAAAGATGTACACAGGATAATTTTGAAAACGATGTGAATCTATGAGATTTCAGAATATCAAAATAATTCATTTATATTATCATGTAAGGAACTATCTACGCTGATCAACGGTTTTCATTATAAAAAGAATGATATAAAAGATAGTCAACAAACTTCAATAAGGAATTTCATTTAAGTGATGTATTTACTTTGAACCTAGAGTAGTTACTCAGTCGTTTATTAGTATATCTTATATTTCTGAAACATTAAAGAAGATTTAGGTATCGATTAGCACATTGAAAGTCCATTTATTTAAAGTAGGTCTTTGAACAAGCTAATTTCTTCTATAATCACATAGAAAAAGAGCTAATTATAGCAACTACTGCTTCGACATAACCGTTAAGCGAAAAAGACAATAAAACATTTTAAAAATAACCGTCTTTCCAACCCCCCCCCCACACACACACACACGCACACACGCACACGCCCATTCTCGATGTTGTTGATAGAGCACGTGAGTTTCAGTCAAAATTAAAATTGAATTATCACCCAAGGAAAATTAATGAATTTAAGTAGGGTTGCAATTAGTCTCATATATATATATATATATATATATATATATATATATATATATATATATATATATATATATATATATATATATATATATATATATACTGCATACATATATATGTATTTATATGTGTGTGTATATATAGAGATAGATAGATAGATATAAGTGTTTGTGTGTGTGTGTGTGTATGTATATGTATATATGCATATAAATATATATATATATATATATATATATATATATATATATATATACGTATATTTGTGTGTGTGTGCACGTATAATAGTTATAATGAAAAGAATAAAAATATGCCATTACCTCACGCAACACAGCACAGCTCATACACAGACGCACCCAGCCCTACCTCTCAAATCCCTTGCCTTCCCACAGACAAAAGAGGAGTCGAGTATCCACTGCTTGTACTCTTCCTCTCCTTATCCTATAATCAATCCAATCCGATTCGGCTTCAATGAGGTCTATGCTACTCACGAACCCTGAGACTCAAACGCTCCACTGAAAATGAATAGAGGCATACAAGAAGGGCATCCCCGCTTCAGCAGGTGACTACAGGTTCTCTGCACTCGAGGTCCTGCACTCGAGGTCCTGCACACGAGGGGAGGAAGGATGTTCTGCGACGCGATATGGCGGACTTCCCAACCCGATTCCTCTTCGGTCATCCGCATTGACAACATAATTGATTTTGTTTCTGTCGCTCCTTTCAATTTGGCGATGCGCTGACTCAGGACGCGGTGCACGAGTGTCCTGGTGGTGAAAAGGATACTAGATTGGTTGGAGGTCAGTGAAGAAATCAGAGGAATGGTTGGTGACTGATGGATTTTCTGGTTGGCTTTAGATCGAAAAAGTAATAAATCATTGTACTCAGCTGTTTTTTTTTTTTTTTTTTTTTTTTTTTTTTTTTTTTTTTTTTTTTTTTTTTTTTTTTTTTTTTTTTTTTTTTTTTTTTTATCGAAGCGAAGGTGCACTTTGACAGGTTCGTGATGAAGGATAGTGGGCTAGTAATGATGATTATTTGATAACTGACAAGTGGTTGATGATGTATTTGAAATCTAACGATGTTATTCAAACGCGTTACATGCAGCCAATCGCCACCGTCCTCAGGTGGGCATCTTCGCCTTAATTAACAAGAGCATAGTAGACACAGCTGTAATACCTGTCTATCGCCCAGCCTTTAGGAGCATAGACTACTAGCTCGTGATTTTAAGGTAACTACATCGTCACTGCTCAGAAAACACAAACTAGTGAATAATAAAATACAAAGGGTTGTCTAGCAACGTCGTCTCATCTGCACCAAGAATGCCAGTTGATATTTACGTACTCTGTAAGAATTAGCTGCTGCATGTGTATTATTCTACCCATATTTAAGTTGAGTGACCTTACGAGAAAAGATGTATATATGTATATTCTAAAATGGAACGTCCGAATTTGGGCAAGTGCGAATGAGGACCATAACACTGAACGGAAATTCGCCATTCGCGGAGGCTCGTTCCTAAGTTCATTTGCGTTCGCTCATGTACAGCGAAATGAGAACAGCAGTGGAAGTGGATGCGTAACACTGCTACCAGTCGTGTCGTCGTGTAGAGAAATGTTCAGGGAAGACCAGTTAATTGCAAGCGCAGAATAGTCCGCGGTATTTGCAACAGGAAGAGATGACGTTATCTGTAGATTGCACCATCAGTTGACCTTCTTGAAAGCACTCATTCGAGACACGTGAAAAAAGGTCATTAAATACCTCATTCATGCTTTCCTTGTCTTCATTGTAGACTTGAAAATTAAGGTACGAATGGAAATTGATGATCCATCAATAATACCTTTTTCTCTCACTACCTATATTGAACGTACACTAAATAAGCTATGGATCCAATTATATCATGTATTTCGAAGTGATATAGTGGTTTGAGTATATAATCGCGTGTCGAGTCCAACATACCCACATCACGAGAACAGCCAATTAAGCAGTACTGCCCCAACCGACGTTCAGTTCACGGGGACACGAACTTCTTTATCCTTTGATGAATTGGCAACCGTTTGGACGCGATTTATTCCATCGTTCCCCTTCGAGTCAGCGTTCCTTTATTTTTTTATTCTTTTATTTTTTATTTTTTATTTTTTGTAGGGTGTCGTCTTCTGCTAACGAAGAAATATATTTCTATGTGAATAATCTGTCTACATCCACGTCATTTCAAGACAAAAGTACACACTGGGAATAAGCAAAGACTCGTTCTTCGGAAAGTCGAATGGCGGGCTTACGCGTTCTCCCGTTCAACGTTCAGCGCAGAATATGTGGTATAGCAGGTTCTGACATACTCGAAGCCCCGTCCGCATATGCTGAACGAACATTTGCCTTTCCTGGTCGCTTATTCACATACGCCCAGTTGTTGATCCATGGCCAGCCACTGGAAAACCATTTAATGTGTCTGTTCACGATGGAACGAACTCGAGTTTCCTTCGGTGTGTGTATAACGAATTGCACTGCTTGTTCCCTTCAGAAGATTCTTCCATGAGTTCGGAAATAGATTTTTATGCAGACGTAAAACAAAAACTACATCTTTTTCTTACAGACCTTAGTTACTATTCGAGTTTCTTTGTTAAACCACAACAAAGTTCTATAGTGAAAATGAAACGGTAAAATGCAACAACCGAATCATATTTCCGGATAAACACAACGGTGCCTTCGTGTGGAATGAATAAAAGCAGATTTACAAAGTGAGATGTGCAGTCACGGTTAAAAGTCCTGTCCAACATGTGCCGAATCCTGTATTGGTATTCAAATCTCACATCCCGTAATTGGGACACAAACCTTTGACGATAACTCATACATCATACATCATTACTATTTTTGCTTTCGGTATTTCACATGGTAATGTAATTAAATGGTTATCAAAGGAACGAGAAAGATAAAACAGGTAGCAGTTTCCCTGTATTGGATGACTAATTACTTGTTTGTTTTTTCTTTTCCTGCGAAATATGAAGATGGAGATCAGAAACCGTTTGTGTAATCTTTCAAAGATTCGCCTGTAATTCTTATCTGCCACGTTTGGATTTCTTGGTGCGAAGGAAGGAACTAAAAGAAAATGCTGAATTTCCAAAGGCTCTGGGTTTGACGTTTAATTCCGCAGCTCTCGACCGCTTGTGTTCGGGCAAAGCAAAGAATTCGGTTTTATTCGAGAGATAATGGCATGAATGTACGTCGACGTGGAATTTGTGCAAGACCACTTGAAATCTAAGGGTATCCGGCGAGTGGTTCTCTCATTCACTCACCCACTCTCCAATCTCCCCTTTTCCATGTGCCCTCACCTCGCTCTCTCTATCTATCTATCTAACTCTATATTTTCCTCTCCTGCTTCTGTTTCCGCCTCTCCTTCGGGCTTTGCCTTCCACCCCTCTCTCTCTCCTTCTCTCCTATCCTTCTCTCCCTCCCCTTCTCTCTCTCTCTATTCCCTCTCCCTCTCTCTCCCCCCTCTCTCTCTCTCTCTCTATCTCTCTCCTTTCCTATCTCTCTCTCTCTCTCTCCCTCCCTCCCTCTCTCTCTCTCCTTCCCTCCCTATCTCTCTCTCTCTCTCTCTCTCTCTCTCTCTCTCTCTCTCTCTCTCTCTCTCTCTCTCTCTCCCTCTCTCCCTCTCTCCCTCCCTATCTCCCTCCCTCTCACCCTCCCTATCTCTCTCTCCCTCCCCTTCTCTCTCTCTCTCCCTCCCTCCCTCACTATCTCTCTCTATCCCTCTCTCTCTCTCTTTCTCCCTATCTCTTTCTCTCTCTCTCTCTCCCTATCTCTCCCTCCCCCTCTCTATCTCTCTCCCTCCCACCCTCCCTATCTCCCTCCCTCCCTGTCTCTCTCTCTGTCTCTCTCTCTCTCTCTCTCTCTCTCTCTCTCCCTCTCTCTCTCTCTCTCTCTCTCTCTCTCTCTCTCTCCTTATCTCTCTCTCTCTCTCTCTCTTCTCTCTCTATCCCTCTCTCCCTCTCTATCTCCCCTCTCAGTCATATGAACTGGTTCTTCGTCCAGCTACGTTTGCGTTCGTGATGTTCAATTCCAGTAGCGTGGTTTACCTTAACCTTTTTATTATACATTATCAGCTGTAGACTCGATGGACCGTTAAGTTTAAACCATTCACGAGAGAGATAATGAGTGAGTGTCTGAGAGAGAGAGAGAGTGAGTGAGTGAGTGAGTGTGTCATTAGTTGAGAGGTAGTTCTGTTTATTTTTCAGCTTGTTTACTAAGCGCAGGTGATCATTACAGACTCACACACTAAGCCTTAAGTGTGACCAAAGAATCAATCTCTGATAATCTCCCTCTCTCTCTCTCTCTCCCTCCCTCCCTATTTATCTCTCTCTCTCTCTGAACAGCGCCACAAGACCCTTAATTAGCTTGACTCTTCGTCCATCTCGCATTCCTTCATCATACAGATACACAAAACCGAACTTCAAACAGGAGTCAACATCAAGAAGAAAATAGATCGTAAATATAAACTGTCATTGGTCATTTCTGACAATATGTTATAGAAATGATCTATATAAGAAAATGCGATAGCTCCTCTAGACTTGTTTTATGTGGTTGTGATTTTTTTTTTTTTTTTTTTTTTTACTTTTAATAAGACTTTTGATAAGCTTTACCTTCAGAAATGGCGAAAGCCTGTTTGATTTAACATACTAGTGTTTGATTTTTTGGCCTGTTTCATTTCATTATTTATTAATAATAAGCAATCCAGTAAGTTGATAAAGGGGGATTGTTAGTAATAAACAATTGTATATCTTGATTTTAAAAGTTCCTTTTTTACATCCTGATACATACATATAAGTGGACACCGTGTCTACGTGGTTGTTTTAGGCAGCATTTAGCAGAATAAACCAAAAATACACACACAGTCTGAATTAAGAATATTTCAGTTGGACATCTTACATCCGTTCGATTTAGGTTGCCTCTTGCATTTTTCACCTAAACAACACAAAATACAAAACTCACGTCCACAATTTTTATTTTGTGCCACGCCGAAAGATGCGGACCCTTGGGGTGATTTGGCTGGTCACGTGATCTCTTTAGAATAGTTCGAGTCGAATAATCTGCCATAAAACCCGACCCTCCTGGCACTCCCGGGGTAATGTGTGGAAAGGTTCTGAGCAAAGTTCTCACTTTTGAGTAGCGTTACGTGTTCACGATACAAAATGCGTGAAGTTCAGCTTGCCGTTCGTTTTCAACTTTCGCTTCTCCGTTCTTTCAAATGATCACTTTCTGTCCACGGATCGCAAAGTGAATTACATTTTTTTTTCCTCACCGCCCCCTCCCGTCCCCCAACGTGTGTTTAGCGACGTGCGAATCGAAGCGAATCTAACTAAACCTGTGATCAACGAATGTCCGACCGAGATGACATCTGCTGGCAATCGATGGACGGAAATATCAAGTTACCTGTTTGTTTGTCTCTCTGCTTGTCAGAACTTGACGTGTTTGTGTGAGTGGGCGTGCTTGTATTTATATGGCTGTGTGTTCTGTAGGTGTGTTGTTTTGCTTGCGTGTGTATGTGTTTGATTATTTTTTTGTTTGGCGTGTGTGTGTGTGTGTGCGCGCGCGTGCGTGTGTGTGTGTTTGCCTGTTTTGGGGGTTGGAGTTTGTGTATTTTTTACACGTACATGCTTGTGTGTTTGTTGTATATGCGACTCTATATCTCTGCTGTATATGTAAATCTGTGCCTTAGTTGTATATGTAGGGTTTTGTCTTGTACTGTGTAAGTGTTTCTGCGTGTGTGTGTGTGTGTGTGTGTGGATGAGGAAGTCATCTTATGAAACACGCGCGAATCCATTTCATTCGTTCGTGATGAGAAAGAGACCCAAGAAACGTATCTCCGCATCCAGTCATTTCTCTTTCAGGAGGAAGCCTCTCGATTCTTTTACAAAATCTATTTCATCAATTATTCCGTCGAGTGTTTAGGCCAGATCCCCCCCACCCCCCACCCCCCACCCCCGCCTCGCCTTTCATCCGTCTTGTTGGCCACGAGACGGCGTGCACTATCATGGCCATCTTCCTTTCCCCTTTAAACTTTTCGTGTCAATCAGCGGCGTTTCATCTCGATGTAATCATGACTACATTTCTTTTTAACATGTCAGGATTTTTGAGATGCGTTGTTGGAGCAATACGACGAATCGATAAATGCGGGGAACCAGTTATTCATGCAACTGCAGAGCTGAAATAAGTAAATAGCTTGAGTAAGAAGTCCTGGCAGTGATAATTGAATTATTGTTACTACCATATATTAGTTTATATTAGGTTGTCAGAGTGATTTTTTGAAAATTTGTATCCCAAGCAAAATTTCGCTTACTCGCATTTTATACAATTCAAATGATTAAAAACGACTTCTTAACTCTTTTCTTGATAAAGTATTATATCTTAAAAATGCAGAAACTTTCCTCAAAGTGACAGGTATCTCTGTACTGCAACTATAGCCTGCAATAAAGTTTTCTTTTCGAGTTTGTACCTTATCATATAAAGTGACTGTCACCTTAACTGAAGCAGTCAATGAAACGTGTCGTTTGCCTCAACGGGTCCTTCGCTAAACACGCTCTGAAAATAGAAAAAAATGAAGTTTTGTAACACGCTTTTTCGGCTTCGTATTGCCAGTTCAGTGTGATGGGTACTTCTTGAATAATTTTTTTTTCTTGTACACAAGATTGATTGCGGAGATATTTATCTACATCAGTGAATGTTGTTAACTGCTTTCTAAAGTATTTTGAAGAAATGTGTATGTACATGTATTTGCTTACCTGGGTGGGCAGGGATGTGTGTATACAGTATGTCATGTGTGTGTATATATATGTATATACATTTATAACATCCCACCTCTCTCTGATATATGTGCGTTTGAGTGCGTATAGATATATACTGTATATGTGTGTGTGTGTATATATATATATATATATATATATATATATATATATATATATATATATATATATATAGTGTGTGTGTGTGTGTGTGTGTCTGTGTTTATGTCCATGTATATGTTTAAGAATACACATGTATGCACCAACAGTGAGGTTTAGACTCCAGTACCATATAGATCATATACCTCTGAACAGCCACAAGAAAATCGCCTTTATTGAATCACTGTCTAACAACCTGAAGTTGTTAGTCACAGCCGGGAGGACGCCGGTGAACCTGAGTCCAGAATCAGTGTCACAGCCCGTACTCTGATGCTAATATCAGTATGATTATGAATCTGAATTCGAAACGCATGTCCTGTCAAACGTCTGCTGATTCACATTGCCTTAATCATCTTCACGGGAATGTTCTTCGTTTCAAGTAATAATCGGTACCTGTTCTTTTCTAATATACTACTACGTTCCTCCTGTTGTACCTCTTTTACCACATTGTTACGCGGTTCGTGTTCTATATATATAAATCTGGGAAGCGTTTGATAAGTGTTCCGTTTCGTTACTAACCTAAGGTATACAGACACCACATTCGTTTAAATTGCTTCACGTTTTTAAAATACACGATTATCGTCAAATCGATTTTATGTAGGAAATGTATGAACGATAATGAGTATTTTTACAATGCAAAATATATATATGCAATCAACGTTTCGATGTTAAATCGAAAACGTTAATTGCTGGGAACTGATTTCAGTTTTGAGCCATGAAATAAATGCGATCATTGGATAGTGTATCAGTTGTCGGTATGTCAGTAAAGTGAGCTGAAAGTGTTAAAGGGTTGAATCTATAAATTTGACTGGGCCATAAAATGAATGGCTTTTAATGCAGCTCATCAATGGCCGGAACTTCCGAAATTGCAGGGCAGAATTGCGACTTCCATCTTCGTGTTTCTTTCTAGATTTGGATAGTAACCCATTGACGCCGGGAACATGAACAGTCCGTCATAATTTTCTATATTTTTAATGATTCATAAGATATTTCCAAATATGCTTAGTCTTCAAGTAGCCCATTACAAGGCCTGCATGTCCTCACCTTCTCCCCCAGTTTTTTTGTTGTTGT
Organism: Penaeus japonicus; assembly: GCA_017312705.2. NCBI lineage: Eukaryota > Metazoa > Arthropoda > Malacostraca > Decapoda > Penaeidae > Penaeus > Penaeus japonicus. The sequence continues at coordinate 226,517 of BOPN01000203.1, forward strand.
TTTTTATTATTATTGTTATTGCTATTGTTAGCGATAGTACTAGCACAATGATTGTAGTTGTTATTGTTATTATCATTGTTGTTATTATTTTTAGCATTGCATTTTTTTCGTTTTACTGTTAATATTAATATTGTTTTGGTTACTATCATTATTATTATCATTATCAGCACTATTACTCTTATTTTCTTTTTATAATAGTCCTTATCAATATTACTATTATGATGATAATAATTATTATTATCATTATTATTATAGCTATTATGAGTATTATTATTATCAACTCATTGGTGATTAAGCACTTGTGAAGTCATCATGTTTAAATGAAAAAAATTATATAGTAAAATGTGGCTAATTTTATAGTTGACAGGACAGAATTTGTTAAAGAATTAGTTATTTTCTTATCCACATAGAATACAATGAAGACTAAGTTTTGTTATGGAATTATGAATTTGTCTCATCTACATCATCTTGTGACTGAAAATTGCCCATTGTTCTGCTTCGGATGCGGCCCACAACCACATTGATTCACAATGACAATGTCCAACGTTCCAGTTATCTTTCGTTGCTGCATAAGCTTGTCAAATAACTATTGACTGTCGAGGGAAGGAAACAATATAAACAAACAACTCATAATAAGGAAGCAACGATACCCGGATCCCAAGCCAAAGACGCAACGCCGTTCGAACTCATCTGCCCGAAGCAGTGTTCGAGCAGATGTTTGGAGAAGCTGTTGAGTTTCATAAATTCAACATTCCTGACTTTCCTCTCAGCTAAGAAGCAACGCAAGTGCTACCTTTTCAGTAAATTACAAAATGAGGAGGCTTTAATGAGCTGGATTAGAGATAAGAGAAAAAATAATAATTAAAAGGATATAAAAACGAGAACACGAACGTGCTCAAGTGGCTTCTTGACTGACTTTTTTTTTCTTATTCAGTCTTATATGGAAAATTATTCAAAATTCATGGTGAGGAAAAGGTATCGGGA
>BOPN01000203.1:247500-250000 GCA_017312705.2 Penaeus japonicus
GAGAAGAAACATACTCACAAACAAATATAGTAATCATGAATTTTTATGTTCTTCCATTGATGAGAAAACAATCATAAACCAGTAATGTTTTGTAGTCCTATCAGTTTTTGCTTTATCTGTTTTTCCTACTTTTGTATGTCTTTACAAACATACCATATGTTAGAAGTGGGTAAACTAGGGAACAGTTAATTCCAAAATGAAGTCATTTTTCGAACAAAAGCTAGATTTCCCTTTACGTTATTCCGACTTAGATTATTCTTGTCTGGATGCAGTTTTTTTCTTCTCTAAGTGTCTATCGTTTCATCCATCTATCTATGCATATATACATACATACAAACAGACATATGTATATATATTCATTACTTATTATAGAATAATTCACATTGGCCTGCATGTAAGTCCAATATTCTTACAGATTCAGTGTGAATATCCAAATTCAAAACGTGAGGTCCAGCATTCTTTTTAAAAGTGCTGAAGTAATATGCTAATTACCTCACTCGTAACTGCTGTGAGGTTAACCGGCTTTATACAATATGGTTGAGTCTGGTGCGGCGCGAATCCCTGGTTTCCAATAAAAAACAAAAGATTACCACCATGGTCGCTTCCAAGTCTCTGTTCAACTGTTACAACGATATTCTTATGATGAACTCGCATTTGCAGATTAGATTCTAGAAGAATTTGCAATAGTAGCTATGCCTGGACATTGCATTTCAGTATATATTTCTGAATAGGAGTAGCTACGCCTATAGTGGAAGTTTTAAGAATCCCAGCAATACATTAATTGCTGAACTAACATAGATTCATTTCCCGCAAGCCTTTAGTAAAGAAATATGAAATTATGAAGTTATGAAATAAAAAGAGAGCAGTACCCTGAAATCATAATTTCAGATCCTTATGATTACGTCAACGTCGTATGGATATTATTTTTTCATTGTCTACACAATTAAATCACAAATACTAGTAAAATGCAAAGTTCTGAGGACTTACCATGAAAACTCACTCTGCAAATCTGGCATTACGGAGCTGATGGCAATCAACTACCTAGGCGAAAAGCATAAGGAAAATCACTTCAAGTAATTCATGCAACTTTTTTGAGAAGCTGAAGTAATATCAACCATTTATATTTTCCCCTAAAACTTAACACTGTAACCCAAATCAGGTATCCTTTGAAGAGGCGAAGTATTTCGATTCACAAAACATGTGTTGCGATACATTGGATCAGGGATTAAGATTTGGGTGAGTGAATGCTCTGGTTGCCTTGCATAAAGCCCAATAATATCTTCAAGTTGACATGACAGAGGGTGAGAGATGCGGTCAGCAGCAATAAACAGCGACGGGGTATATCTGGGCGCCCGAGTTCCTTCGGTTCGTATCGACATGCAGATCATCCTAATTGACAATGCACTCAGCCAACCAGACAGGCGGAGAACGACTGGTATTTATCTTGACAACATGAACTTTACTACTAATAAAAAAAATATATGCCTTTCTTTAACAGAGTGCTCCGAAAGGTCAAACTTAATGGTAAATGTGAAAATATCTTGGGTCGACAGTTGATGAAAGACAAGACTCCAAGACAGCTTTAAAATATTGTTTCATACTTCAGGATTTTACCAACTCGAACATAAAGCAAAATCGATCCGAGCCTGAAACAGGAGAAAGAAACTTTTCATCTCTCGTACTAAAAGCCAGTCAGCAAACAGCCATGTTCGAGGATGTAAAATCGAACTTAAGCAATTGGAACCAATAGTCATTTTTCTGCCTTCAGACCATTAACCTCTTGCTGCTGGCTCTTATAATAAGTAGTGACCCTTAAGCAGACGTTTCCAAAGAAGATATTGTAGTTTTGACAAACGACAGAGCAGATTACTGTACACACACACAACTCCCCAAACAGTACCCAGCTTATTAGAATTTCCCTCAGACGAGACAACATAAAAACAGTGATGGCCATCAAGAGTTCATGACATGACTGTGAATACATCCTGTTTTATTATCCTTTTACTGGAAATTATCAAGGCGAGGTGGAAGACTTTGTGATTTTCGTCTGAAAGTTATTACTCATCATCAAGTTAATTCCCTCAGATCTCACCATTAAGAAATTATGCAGTTATAATCAATTTTACAGCCTTCTCTGATTTCACTAACCTGATATAGACACTATTTTTCATGATTACGATCACAATCATACACACACACACACACACACACACACACATATATATATATATATATATATATATATATGTGTGTGTGTGTGTGTGTGTGTGTGTGTGTATGTATATGCATATGCATATATATACTATATATATATATATATATATATATATATATATATATATATATATATATATATATATACATATATATATATATATATGTATATTTATATATATATATATATATATATATATATATATATATATATATATATATATATATATGTGTGTGTGTGTGTGTGTGTGTGTGTATGTGTGTATATATATATATATATATATAT
>BOPN01000203.1:270000-272500 GCA_017312705.2 Penaeus japonicus
ATGAATGTATCTTCTATTTTCCACAAGATACTCTGTCATCCATGATAACATCCCATTAGTGTTAATATTTACCCCATCAAGATCTTTCTAAAATTACATTCTCTCTGCCTTTCCAAACCCAAAATCATTTATCAAAAGAGATCACTTATCAGTGGCAAACCCACTTTGGTTCCTTATATGTAACCCTTTGATCAGGGTCATGAATGACACACATTCATCCTGGATTGTAGGTTACTGAAAGATTGAAAGAAGTATATTTTCTTCCTTTTTATACTCTGTGATAACAGCTTCAAAAAGCACATTTAATCCTTCTAAATTCATCTTAAAGCTGGAGGTGTTGGCAATAATCTGACCATCCAGTAGATTCCTTCAATTTTTTCTAACATTTATTGCCATTCTAATTGTAGTCGAGATCCGTAGAACAAGACAGCATCAAACTCGGTTGTTGATAAAATTCATGGTCAAAGAGTTAATTATGGGCAGGAGACTAATGTGAATCTAGGTTTGTCTAGTACAAGCAGCTTCCAAGATTTGCAAATGTTATTTATATTGTGAAGGAGAGAGAAGTACAATTTTTTAATAATTAGATGTAATATATTACCTTCCAGGTAACTTTTTATGTATATTTCTCTACATTTTGAGAATTTACTTCAGCTTTGCGTAATATATTACCTTCCAGGTAACTTTTTATGTATATTTCTCTACATTTTGAGAATTTACTTCAGCTTTGCGTAGGGTTGTATAGTTTTTCTTTTACCTGTCATATGCGAGTTTGGTGCTCAATGGATAGTATTTTTATGTCCTTTCCCTAAAATTTGGCAGTTTGAGTAACTAGGAAATTTCTTGAGTTTTCTGTTAGAGTAGCTATGATATTCTGTGTATATTATAAGTTTATAAAAAAAGAAAATTTTCAGACAGGTAATGGAACAGTTCATCTTTTGAAACTGTATGAATTAAAGCTGATATTACTTCCACACTTTACTATCATAGATTAAAATCCATGGACTTCACAGAAGTAATTCACCGTTATCATTACACGCATACATTTGTGCAGATATAAATAAATATGTTGATTTATTTCATTTCTTTCTTTCTTTTTTCTCTTATATATATATTTGTTTGTTTTTTTCTGGCAGTCCAAACAGAGAAATATATCTTTCACAAGATATTATAAAATGTCTTATATTTTGTGTATTAACATCAGGAATGATTTTCAGGAAACAGCAAAAAGTTAGCTAAGGCAGCTGCAGCACGACAAGCCTTAAGCAAGCTATATGGCGTTATTGCCTCGACACCTTCCGCTGTGCTCCACCACATGCCAATCTCCACCATGCCTAATCTCCACATGCCACAGACTTTAGCCGACAATATTGCCAAGTGAGTAGTTCTTTTCCTTTTCCGAATTCCTTGATCTGCTCCAGAGCCAGTTGAAGAAGTATGGAAGTAGGCCTGTGCATGCATGTTTCATGTTAGTTTTGGAAAAGTGATATTTGCTTCACTAGATGTTGCAGCTTCTGTTTTTCCCCCAGTAATTTCAAGTTGATGGCTTCAGTAGTGGTAGTAGAATTTTTTATATATGTGTGTGTGTATGTGTGTCTGTGTGTCTGTGTGTGTAGAGTTGATTTTTGTCATGCTTTGTGTTTTTCAGTTGAATCACCAAGTAAAAATGATTTATTTTATTCAGTGAGAGTCATTGAAACAAATAAGGATGCCTGTAGGAAGGTATGAATCATAATTCAAAAAGTGCATTGTGTTCTTAACCCATTTGCGCCGGATGACGTGCTGACATGTTTCGTGGTTTTTGAGTCAGACGCCGGGGACGAGATATCTGGGCAAGGCCGGCGCTCGGGGTGAGCGAGCGGGCAGCCCAGGCTCGCGGCTTGTGCGCCCAAGAATCTCGAGGCGTTAGGCTTATGCTTTCGAAAACCCCGGCATTACGACCATTCAAAGCTGGAATTGCCCCAGCGTGAATGGGTTAATAGGTATTTTGGGAACAAATATCGAAAGATTGAGAGGAGGAGTCTTCCTCATGCCTATACTAATAACAAGAAATAAAAGGCCTCTACTATATACTTCTCCACAGTATGTAAAAGATTAATTTGGAAAGGAAAGGGAAATGCCTAATTGCAACTTCAGTGGATTTTTGACAAGGGCTTTTTTTTTTTTTGTGCATGTGTCTGCCCTCAACTCTCTCCTCTCCTCTCCTCTCCTCTCCTTTCCTCTACTCTCAGATGACATGATATCACATATTGCACTGGGAGAGATTTCATGCTTGGTCACTGCATACGCTTGTTATCTAACTGGTAGGATTGGCTTTAGGCAAATATAAGCCCCAGTGCAAGTGGGTTAACATTATCAGAATTATGTTTGTAAACTTTTCATGATTATTTAAAATTCTGAAATGTTGATATTGCTATTAGTAATCTACAGCTAGACTTTGGTAGTTGCATCATTCCCTTCTCTATCTAGTTTTAGCTCCAGTGGGGTATTTTGAATTACA
>BOPN01000203.1:282500-285000 GCA_017312705.2 Penaeus japonicus
CCGATGCATTAGGCTTATGGTTTAGAAACATCCAGGCATTTCTACCATTTAGAGCCAAAATAGCCCCATTGTTAAGAGGTTAACCTGTTTCCGATTGGGCTATTTTGGCTCTAAATGGTCAAAATGCTGGGATATTCTAACGCATAAGCCTAATGCGTCAGGATTCTCAGTCGCACTAGCCACGAGCCCACTCACCCGGCGTGCCGGCCTTGACAAAATAACTTGTCCCCGGCTTCTGACCCAAAAACCACTAGACATGATATCTTGTCACCTGTTGTTAACCCATTCACGCCGGGGCGGAATTTCGCCTACTCCCGATAACGCCGGGAAGATTTCAAGCGCGCAACCGTTCGTGCCGGGGTGTTTTCCCGCTGCGCGCGGTCGCTCTGACGCTCGCAGAGCGTTTTTCACCCACCCTATCCTTATGGTTTGCGTGATTGCGTCTAAAGTGTAATCATGTGTAGAAAGTAGTGCTATGTTCAGAGGATGTATATCAGTCGAAAAAGATGTTATAGCACTGTTTTTTTAGTGTTATTCTATTGAACTTTTTCCATATTCTTTACTCCTATGTTGTAATACCAATGGGAAGTGGAAGCATTCTTCTAGTGAGGTAACAAACATAGTTTTTTTTTTCAATTTTTTTTTTTCTTCCTAAAAGAAAAGAAAGAGAATATGAACAACCATACATGTGCATACAAGTGAATGCAAGTAACAGCAATGTTTTTTCAAGTGTCATTTTCTTTTAGTGGGGCAACAAAAAGATGTTATATAATTTTTTTTTTTTTTTTTTTTTTTTTATTCCTCGGCCAATTACAATTGATTTTACGATAGTCTTTCGACTCAGATCATCATATTCAACAAATCAGAAACAGAAATCACCATGCCGTAATCAAGATTACGTATGTACCTGAGACGTCATTCATATTACGTTATATCCCATTTTCTACTATTTAGAAGGATAAACTAAAGTAGCTAAGACAAATCAAGTATGAAAATCGAATTGTACTAAGAATAATCTATCATTCTAATGCGGACGTTTCAGCACGTCGCTACTGGCCTCCCGGCGCGAATGCGTCAGGATTCTCGGCCTTGACAAAATAACTTGTCCCCGGCGTCTGACCCACGATATCACTAGACATGATATCTTGTCACCTGTTGTTAAGGGGTTAAAAGGATGGAGGTGAGAAGGGTGTTTTGAATTAATGAAACATGGGTTTAGAACAGTAAATCCACAGTACATATTCACATATTCAGTTTGCATATATAGTCAAATATGGTATTTAATGTTCATATAATGTGATATGATATGATACAATATTATTTTATGCTTACATCTGCAGTTGAGAAGTACTGATGTTAGGGATGGTCTCTATGAATAAAGTTGCATATGTAAGCCTTATATTTTGCTTTACTAATATATTCATATCATAAACATGATAATGTGCTGTATTTTTTTTATTGCATTTTGGTATAGGCCATAAATTTACTTGTGGTGTTACTCTTTTATTACTTTTTATACGTAGCAGTTTTAATGTTGTGGAATATATACTATGGTAAGTATTAGTATAATGTGCATGTAGGCATGTGTTTAAGTAGTTGATAATTTGAGGTTGTGAAAAACAACTCTCAGAGCATGAACAGTCTTATTAGTAGCTAGGTGATATAACCTATAAATTTGATGATAAAGCTACCATGAATTGCAGTTTCATTGTGTTGATGCATTATTGGAAAACGCTTCTTTATTTTAACTAAATGTGATCAAAAATTGAGCAATTTTTATTTAAGATGATATCCTGTTTTGTTTTCTTCAAGAATATTGGTTACATTTATGACTTTTCAAGAATACTAATATAAGAATATTTACCTTTTAAACTTTAAAGAGATATTAATATGAGCAACTTTTTCAGAATGGTATGTGACAAATTTTTAGAACTTACTTCTGGTAATCCAACACTCGCAAAGAGAAAAGTTCTGGCGGGGATTGTGATGACAAATGAAGAAAATCTGGAGGACATGAAGGTGAGTTCTGATTCCAGATGAACTTTATTGATCTGGGACTGCCAGATCATTCTCTTTCATTTATTTATTTTACTTTTTATTTTAAAAAAAATACATTTTGATTTTATTTTTTCCAGAATAGAAAGCCTCTGGAGAGGGATGATCCTGGTGTGAAAGTAGTGATATGCTGTGCTAATATAGTGAATGTGGCTGAAAAAGAAACTGCCAAATAGTGCTAGAAATATTAGTAGACACTCCATATGTCCCATTCATAATTTAAAAATGTAGGGAAACATCCTGCCAGTTTTTTAATACTCTTCCATTATTGTTGTGGATAGGACTGACTTACTGGGCCAGCTTTCAAACTTTAACCCACACAGGACGGGTGGTACAGCATGTGTACCGCGCATTCAAAAGCCCAGTTGCCGGGCGGCACAGTATTGTGCCAGCCATTCAATTGATTTAGGCCTAATAATTCGAACGCCCCGGCATTTGGACATTC
>BOPN01000203.1:292500-295000 GCA_017312705.2 Penaeus japonicus
TTTTCATTCATCTTTTGTTTCGAACTGCATGCAAAAAGGTAAAAAAAAGTTGTTAATGCCTGATTTGTTTAGCTTGTTTATATCCTGAAAAAAACGTGGAGGAATCTCTGCCGTAGGAATAGATGCCTTAGGGCTGTCATTTATGTTCTTTTTCATTAAAAGAAACTTGAACAAAATATTTATGTTTACCTCTAATGTTTTCAGTTTATAATCGGAACAAAATGATGAACAGATTCTCTTAATTGTGAAAAGAAACTTAACAGTAAATGTCAAGGGAGGGTATATGGATTAATGTTATAAAGCCATCCCACAAAGATAAGATTAAATGCTGAAGATAAGTCTAAAATATGCACTGTCATCTCATGAGAAGAGAGGAGCAAACTTTAATTAAGCAACATTTTTGTAAAAAAAAAAATTATTTGTATGCATTGTTCATTAATTTGGTCATTTGTTGCAGTGGTATGTCATTCATGGCAATATGAATATCTAAAATAATGTGTCATTTTCTAAGTTAATCACTGAATAAACTGTTTTAAGAATCAATTTCCTGTTAGTATTGTATCCTTTACTAAAAGATGAAAGAAAGCTCATTTTCTATAGTAAGCTAGTAAAAGTAGTACAAACTCATATTGAAGGTAGTGTAGATTACAACCCAGTGGTTCTTAATCATAACCTTTCACCAGTGGAAATGGTATTATGATACAGGTGCTCATACACACAAGCACACACTTCCATTATAGAAAACCACATTAATTATCATACTAAAATATACAGTCCTTAAAAAGTATAAACTTCAAATTATGACTATGTCAAATGTGGGATGTTTTTTCAAAATGTTTACACTTTTAAAGATGCTTAAATTTCTAAACTTGGGTGACTCACTTGTTAAGAGTTTTACAAGACTACTCTTCTCATGTGCTCTTGCTTCCCCTGGGAATAACTCAAGCCCCCCAGGTTAAGACCAACTGTTATAAACATAAGAGAGAAGAGAGGGAGTAATAGAGAAGAGGCAGCAGGAGAGGGAGACCCAGACTAATGAAGGCTCAGACAGTCAACAAGTAGGAGGCACAAGAGGGTAGAATTACAGAAAAACCACAGCACAAAAGCATCAACCCTACTTACAGTGGTCCATAAAATTTGCAGGACCAGTGGTTCCCATACCAAGATGCAGCATAACCTTCAAGGCTTTGTTATGTATATTACATGCCTAAAAGCATAAAGTGTTAGAATTGGAAATGTATTCATATATGTGGGGATATGCTTACAACAATATGTAGTTATATGAATAAGATATCTGGTATACTGAACGAGCAGTGGAAATTGTCAAATAAATCTTCAAATAAATTGCTCTAAATATATGCTTTAAAAATAATCATGTTTGAACTATCGTAGTTTTAAAGCAAAAATTGAAACCTCTAGTATTACGTTTATCAAATAAGACTTTTCAGATTACAAAGTAACTAATTATGACAAAAATATATGCAATTTATCTACAGTGAATATATTTGTTCAAAGAAGCTGAAGTTGAGAATCATCAGATGGTCAAGAGTTCATCTGAATGAACATTACCAGAGTAATCGAATGAGCTTCACAAGTTCACATTCTCATCTTTACAGTGTTAACAAAATGGTTCATGGAAAATCATTATTATCCCTTCGTAAATTGTTATAACAGAGTAAACAAGAGCTTGAGCGAGTGTGCTGACTAAGTGGATAAACCGAAGTTTAAGAATAAAAAGATATGAAGAGATTTTCTAAGATCACATATAGATATAGATATAAAATTGCACATATTACAGGTGTGTGTGTGTGTGTGTGTGTGTGTGTGTGTGTGTGTGTGTGTGTGTGTGTGTGTGTGTGTGTGTGTGTGTGTGTGTGTGTGTGTGTGTGTGTGTGTGAGTGCGTGTGTGTGCGCGCGCGCGCGTGCGTGCGTGCGTGTGTGTGTATAGGTATGTATGTATATATATATATATATATATATATATATATATATATATATATATATATATATATATATATATATATATATATATGTATATATATATATATATATTTATATATATATATATATATATATATTTATATATATATATATATATATATATAAATATATATATATATAAATATATATATATATATATATATACATATATATATATATATATATATATATATATATATATATTATATATATATATACATATATATATATATAAAGAGGGAGAGAGCATAAAGAGAGACAAGGGGAAGGAGACGTCCCCATCCAAGGAAGCCCTGGAAACTGGCGTAGCCAACGCGTAGCACAGCGGGCAGACGTACCCCCTTTAAAACTTGTAACTTGGTTTGATTACTGGTGAACGGTTCATCGATGACCTACTTATTGATAAAACACAGAGATTAACAACTCGCAAGATTATTGTCCCAACTGAGTGTCAAGTAAGTGACCATCTGTCCATACCTCTTTTAAGACACACTACATCAAAGCCTGTGCCTCTAAAGTT
>BOPN01000203.1:300000-310509 GCA_017312705.2 Penaeus japonicus
ACACACACACACACACACACACACACACACACACACACACACACACACACACACACACACACACACACACACACATATATATATATATATATATATATATATATATATATATATATATGTATATGTATATATATATGTATATATATAATATATATATATATACATAACATATATATGCATATATAATATATATATGTATATATATACATTTATATATATAATGTCCGTGTGCATGCGTATATCAGTTTATATAAAATGATAGTTTAAGTAAAGACCATCTTACATAACGAAATAACATTAAATCAAAATAGAAATTACCCACAACTATTTCGCCTCTGCGTAACTCCAAAATCATAATAACAATAAAAGATTAAAATAACTGATAAAAGCAAGCGAGAGAAATAAAAACATAAAGTTAAATCCTGCGCCGAAAAGCCCGCGTTTCTTATTCACAACCGAACAAATGAACGACGATATTCTACACCCTGTTGTGAACGGACCGACTGTGCGAGAATCTGTTTATGAACCGACGAGCAATGTGCGGCTTTACAAAGGGAATGGGAAACTTCTTTGTTGAAGTGTGCAAGTAACACAGTTGAAAGTGCAGATGTTAATATACAAGATATTGTATGTAATATATACAGAGAGAGAGAGAGAGAGAGAGAGAGAGAGAGAGAATTCTATAATACATAAACGTTAGTGATAACGTTTTTAAACAGTGACAGAAATTTCAAGTTAAAAAAAAGTTGCTGATGAATAAGCAAGGTCATTTCAAAACGTTCGAGAACTACGATTTTTTTCTTTCTCTTTTCAAACGCCGCAGCAGAACGAACCGAGGTTGATATCCCCAGAGTATTAGAAATGCCTCAGGCCTGACGGTGTCGCGTTACAAGCCAAGAAGCTGCAACTTATTTAGTCGCGGATGTTGCTAGGAAACCGATATATATGCACCATGGAGACATATCCTTGGATGAACCATACAGCATAAAAATATAACCCCCATACTCCTTCCATACAAACAAATAAAAGAGCACATCTATCTTTATCCAACATGAAATCTCAAACAGCAAAGTTATTCAGCTTGAAATAAAATAAGAAACGACAACAAAGGACATGTCAAATAAGCAAGCCAATATGTTCGGTGAGCTACAAGAGCACACCTAATAATGACGCAAGATATTGCCCAGAGATCGATACTACTTCTCTTTCCCTCCGTCAATCTGTTGTTGTTGTTGCTGCTGCTGCTGTTAATATCAGTCTGGGCTAAAAATCCTCACAGCTTTTGCTTGGAAAGATAATTTGTTTGGTTCTAAGCAAAGATAAACGACAACTTAACATAGAGAAATACAGGGGAAATGAAATACGAGGCCACTTTGACCATTCCGACTCGTTTTTACGTTTCTTCTTACGACTCACCGTGGACATGGATGTTATTCTGGTAACGATGGAATGGTATCTTTAAGCCACAATTAGTTATCCTTTATTTTATTTAACACTATGTAAGTATTTTCACATCAAGTTTTGACAATTTCATGCTTGCCTGAACTTCGGGATTTTTTCCTGAAAAAAATAAAGAAAGGATTTCCAATACTTCCAGCAGCCATTACCAAGCTTTTCGGGATCCATGTTTAAGTAAACAATAATCACATAGTCATAGTTTCAATGGTATTAATAACAATCTCGAAATACACCAATCGTACCATACATGTTAGAGAAACAAAAAAATAACAACTATGAGAATCAACTTCGGTGTTTCAAAAACCTTCTCTGAATTCCAAATCCAAGGCTTAACACTCTTGTATCAAATTTTTCATATCTTCTCCTTAAGTACAAACATTTTCTTATTCATGTTCCGCAGTTTCCCGTCGATGAAGAAAGATGACTTGCAATTCCCAGCGGTTCTTAAACTTCTATGAACAACTTCCATGTTGATTAGGAACCACACTAGGCATTCGTAAACATAAAAATACCAACACCCTCTCACTAACACGCCATACCAGAAGGGTGGCAATTTATTTTAGAATTTTGAAGGAACACCACGCTTTGTTGACAATTAATATAACTTGTTTCTAAAGTAAGAGAATTGCTTAAAGGGGGACAAATCTACCAAATTAGTTTAAATCAAAAATTAAAAAACAAAAAGTTTTTGTTCCATGTGTTCCATTTGAATGGAATAAAAATAATGTTTTAATCAACAAGAAAATCTAATGCTTGCCTGATCGACATAAGTCTCTAGACAGAAGAGCTGAAACGAAGGACAGAAAGAAGAAACCGTCATAGGACAGTGTGAAAAGAAGCCATCTAGTGTAGCTACATGTGAAATTAATGTGTATTTTAAAATAGATGCAGGAAGTGTCTCATGATTATGAACAGCGATAGAGAGAGAAGCAATGTAATTATCCGACTGTGTATAATTAGATTTACATATCTGTATAGCCTCTTCAAAAAAGCCCAAAATATTTTATTGAGACTTGCAGTAACATGAGGTTCACATTTTTGGGCATCAAAGTTTGATACTGGGTTACTCCACAGATTTTAACCTTAGTGTATTGTCAGTGGATAGGTGTTTAGCTTGAACGAAATTCCCTTTTTTATGATGTAATTCTTTGTTCTTCTTGATGAAATCTTGAAGAAAAGGTGTCCCTGATCAACTTCGGTGTATCAAAAACAGAATATATTCAAAATTGTTTTCCACCTGTTTCCCTTCATAAGTTTACTCTCTTCTTTCTTCCTCTTACTTAACTTATTTACTCTAAACGAGCCATTGTGACAACTTCAAAGTCTTCTCTGGGTTCGGGGTCTCCTTCTTTCTGCCAACATTATTTTATGATATTAAAACAACCTTTGATAAGATAAATAAGTTGCGTCATTTCCCTTCCTACGTCAGTTACGATATATTTAATGTCATCCACGCTACTGCCAAAAAACAAATTAAAAACAACAGAATAACTGACCAAAAACTTAAACAATTCCCTCCAGCTCAAGGCGCTTTGTACTCAAGCTTAAAACTCAAATAACTACCTTTATTTTGTCATTATAGTATTTAGTGTCATATTTTACTAATTCCCGCTCGTGTTCTTGATCTATGGGCAGTCCCTGGATCCGTGGGCACAGGTTCATTAGTGATCTTGCTGCCGATGCTTATAAGGAAGTGTATGACTTCGATTTGCCATACAGACATATGTGCATACGTTTGAATAAGTCATTGATATATATATATATATATATATATATATATATATATATATATATATATATATATTATACATATATATGTATGTATATATATATATTATATATACACATTATATATATATATATATATATATGTATATATATATATATATATATATATATATATATATATATATATATATTATACATATATATGTATGTATATATATATATATATATATATATATATATATATATATATATATATATATATATATATATATATATATATATATATATATATATATATATATATATATATATATATACACAGTATATGTATATATATATATATATATATATATATATATATATATATATATATATATATATATATATATATATATATATACATATATATGTATGTACATATATATATATTATATATATAAATATATTATATATATATTTATATATATGCATATATATATAAATATATTTTATATATATATAATATAATATATATATGCATATATATATCTATATATATACATATATATATATCATATATACACATATATGTATATAAATATATATACACACATACTTATGTTTACATTTATGTATACATATATATATATATATATATATATATATATATATATATATATATATATATATAATATATTATATATACACATATATGTATATAAATATATATATACATACATATGTACATTTATATATATATATATATATATATATATATATATATATATATATATATTATATATATACATATATGTATATATATACATATATATGTATATATATATATATATATATATATATATATATATATATATATATATATATATATATATATATATATACATAGTGTGTATATATATATATATATATATATATATATATATATATATATATATATATATGTATATACATAATATATATATATATATATATATATATATATATATATATATATATAATATATATATATATATATATATATATATATTTATATATATATATATATATATATATATATATATATACATACATATATATATATATTTATATATATATATATATATATATATATATATATATATATATATATATATATATATATATGTGTGTGTGTGTGTGTGCGTGTAAACATATATACATAAACACACAGACGCACACACAAGAAAAGCTTACGTCACAGTGTAAAATTTCAAGACTGCATCGGTGTCACAAATCCAAAAATCAAGACATGGCAAAGCCGATAAATCCTCCCCTACAAAGCCATGGCAGAATTCAACGGCAACCCATCTGCCAGGCGAAAAGACAACGCAACCGGTTTCACGCAAACCCTTAACAAAAAAAAAAAAAAAAAAAGAGAAAAAAGAGAAAAAAGAGGAGGAAGTAGCAAGCGATGAATTTCCAAAATATTAAAGGAGAGAAGCCGTTTCCATGACGAATATTAGGGACGGATTTGTCTCGTGCAATGTTAATATTTGTTCCGTAAGTATTATACTTGCAAGATTATCGGTAATGAGAAATGACTTATGACAGAAGTACTATTAGAGAAACCACCTTTAACCGTATTGCCTAACAATGATGCTCCCGATTTGAATTTGCTCATAGCGCATGCAATAACAAATTTCAACCAATAATCAGTCGGGTCTCTTTAAAATAAAAAAGAAAAAACGAGAGAGAATCCAGTGTCACAGATCAAGTATAACGTTCTTTGGTTCTGCCGTTCTTTGTAGTGGCCGAAAGGCGTCCTTTTCATTGTCAAAGCTGTGAACGCGCTCTTTCGCTCCTTGCCGACACCCGCAGGTTATCCCAAGCTGACCTGCAGAAAACATGATAAAAGACGCACCCAGAAATGGAATGAGTTATAGTAATGAGATTATGAATGGAAGGGAAAAAGCGCATCAATTCGAACGAAGGTCTTTCTTCTTCGACATCTTTTCCACGACTGAAAATGGAACCGTTCCAATACTTATTTCACGTCTCTGAATTTCCGCGCATTGCTTTATACGGCAACTAAATTCTCATAAAGACGATATTTCACGACGGACGGATTACAATTGGAAGCGAAAACGAGAGGCGGAGGGATTTAAACATGTCCCATTGTAGTTTTTAGAAGAACACACGCTACGCGAAAGAGCTAGAGTCGAGGAAGCTTGAGATGGTAGCCATATTGTGTCGATAGTGTCAATAAAAATAAAAGTGATTTTTCTCGATTTTACGGTGTGTTTGGTGAGGCTTCAGGCCTATAAGTATGAGAAAAAACTCCAGTAGACACTCCTCATAGCAATGGCAGCGTCGAGAAAATTACAAGGTAAGGAAATCGACCTCAAATTTCTCTTTAAGCGGACGGGGTTGGAGTGTAAACACGGCGAGATTAGTGTCAAAAGTCGGCGAAAAATCGGTCATTTCGGGAACAGAATCGGATATCGCGTGTGTCCCAAGCACGGGAGAAGGAGGCCGGTTGCGCGGCGATCCCCTAAAACCCCTAAAGAGTGGCCAGAGAGTAGAAAATCGGGTGGAAATAGGGCCTTGATGAGCAGATCCGAGGGCCATCACAGCTGATTCGCCCCGACCGAGCAACGGCGGCCCTTTATTAACTCGCTCTCCTCTCTCTCACTCACTCCTTCCCCTCGACGCACTCAGACACTCACTCACGCACTCACTCACAGCCATGAAGGAGAAGATGAAGAGTAAGTGGGAAAGGCGAGCGGCGGGTGCGGAGAATTTGAATCTCGTGTGATAGATGGATGGAGTAGGCTAGGGGCTCCAGCTTCTCTCTCTCTCTCTCTCTCTTTCTTTTGGCCAAATTCGTCGCTCGAAACGGGAAAAAGATCGGAAACTCGCTTATTGTTCTTGTTTTTTCCCTCGTTACTCGTTTGTGTGGGGGGCAAAAAGGGAGGGGGGGGATTTCTGTCCCTGGGTATGGGTGACTTTTTTTTTTTTTTTTTAAGGAGGGGGGGGGGAGAGATATGAGTTTCTGTGAATGGATTGTAGTAGAAATTGGGTTTTGTGAATGGGTAGGGAAGTAGTGGCAGTGGAATTCATGGGAGAGGTTTGAGGTTTCTTGGTTGAGGGGGATTTCTTTGGTTGTAACTATTGAATTCATTGCAAATGAGTGTTGATTGGTGGTGCATGGGATTTGAGTGAGGTGTATATAAACAGTGATTTTGAGGATAGTTAGATGGATTTGCCAAATTGACTTAAGTTGAAAGGAGTACTACTACTATTCTCCAAAACAATGTTACTAGAAAATCTTACACCGTTTCTCAAGAAACAAAGGAAACTTTTATCTTCAATGTTAAAGTTGTGCACTAGAACTTTGATTTGGAAAAGTGAAACAGTGGTTAAAGAGTAGATATCTGTTTATGTTGATATATTTGTCTCACTAGGATTTGAAATTCAATGTGAATTCTTAATTAGCATCATGAATGAAGTATACTGTATCTCTTTAGTTGTACTTTGTAGAACTATCAATAGTGATGAATTTACAATCCAAATTTCAAATATTGACACTTTAGTGGATGAGCGTGGCTTTACTAATCTAACCTGAAGACCCAGGAACAGAAAAAGCAAAAGGATCTGAGCAGGGAACCTTCAATAAACAGTTTAAGAAAAAGAAGAAGGGAAGAAAGAAAAAGTCGCTTCTATTCTAACATTAGTCTAGCAATTTTATAGATAAGTGCGTGTGATTTGTGAGTGACAGACTGCAATTTCTTGAGATATATTGAGATATTTAAAGTCTGTTTGTAGAGTGATTTCAGATGAAAGGCTCCCAATCTCTTTGTTTATACATGCACGCTCGCTTGCTCGCTCGTCTCACGCACACGCACACGCTCATGCACACGCACACGCACACGCACACGCACACGCACACGCACACGCACACGCACACGCACACGCACACACACACACACACACACACACACACACACACACACACACACACACACACACACACACACACACACACACACACACACACACACACACACACACACACACAAACTCAGAGTGAGTGAGTAAGTGTAAAATCACAGACAAGCAAAATTGCCTGAGCCTAGCCAAAAACAACAATTTATAGAAATCTTTATATTATAACAGAAAAATTGAGGATTGTTTTGGCATCAGTTTTATAGCAAATTTATATATAATGTTAAGTTCCTATAGAGTTGTAAAGCAGATTTAAGATTAGTGTTAGGTTTCCATGAAGTTGTATAGAGGGAAGTAAATCTAAAGATAGTTTGGATCTAGTTGCTAAGCAAAGCTAGGTCTGCAATTTCCTGACCTTTCTTAACTGTTTTCCTTGGTGTCTTACAAGTAACTTTGTGTGTGTGTGTGTGTGTGTGTGTGTCTCATTGTGTATGTGTGTTTCATTGTCTTTGCACAGATAAAGGATATATACTTAAGTGTGAATAAAAAGCATCTATTGTTTTGTTCAGACTTCCTTCCTCATCAGTCTTTGTGTTATCATTGTTTGATATCTACTATATTTATTCCTTAGCTATCTTTAGATGTAGTGTAAATGCCATCAGGAAAAAAAAAAACACATTAATAATCAGAATGTATGTGTACTTTACAGTAAGAATGTTTGTCTCCCCCCCCCCCCCTCTCTCTCTCTCTCTCTCTCTCTCTCTCTCTCTCTCTCTCTCTCTCTCTCTCTCTCTCTCTCTCTCTCTCTCTCTCTCTCTCTCTCTCTCTTTTCCATGTGTTTGTTTGTTTGTTTGTTTGTTTTCCTTGTGTTTACAGAAATATAGGATATATACTTTTCTTTTGTTTAGATTTCCTCATCAGTCTTTGCATTATTATCATATGTTTCTTTAACTTACTGTTATTGTTATAAGTATGATGAGTATTAGCAGTGGTAGTTGTTGTAATAGTAGTAGTAGCAGTATCATCATTATTATTAGTATTAGTATTAGTAATGATAATAACATCAACTATGATAAAGAAACATGTTTTTTTTTTCTTTGTATTGAAGATGGTAATAATGACAATGCATCATTGACTGCAATGGTGGTAATGATGAAACACTATCATTGATAATAAAAATGATTGTTATTGATAAAAGACATGGATAAAAAAAATAATGATAGTTATTATGTGGCTACTGCAATTAATAATAACAATGAGGAAGGAAATTGAGAAAGAAGATAATGCTTTTTTTATGTTTCCTTTTGTTGCTGTTATTTTTAACTTTGATAGGAAAATGTTGATGATTATTATTGATGTTACTAATATTATTTAAATTGAATTTACTGCTACAACTACCATTATTATAGTTAGCATTGATGTAGTCTTTGATGTTCTCAATACTATTTTTTCATATTACTTGTAATATTTGTTTATTGCTGTTGTTGTTTTTATTTTTTATTATGCAATTTTGTTTTTATTTGTATTTTGTTATTGTTTGTTATTAGTAATATTATTGTTTTTGTTACCGTGACTATTGTTATTATGATCATCAGCACTATCACCACCACCACCATCAACCACCACCACCACTATCATTATCACTATTATTATTATTATTAGTAGTAGTAGTAGTAATAATTATTATTGTTATTACTTTTGTTATTGAAGTTATTTATATTACTACTACAGTTGCAATTACTGTTAATATGATGATTAATGTCTTTGTCGGTGTTATTGTTGATAGTATTAGTGATCTATTGCTATTACAGTTGCTATAACTAATGTTCTACTGCCGCTCTCCTTATTTTGCTAAATAATCTCTTGGCTAATATTTTTGTTTTTGTTATTCATAATACCTTTGTTGTTATCAATATTGGTATTGTTATTTTTTCTTGTTGTTATTCATGTAGTAGTGTTTGCTTCTGTTGTTTTTTTTATTATGGCTCTATGATTATTATTATTTTTTTTTGTATTATTATTTTTATTTTATTTTTAGATAATGCTAATCATTATCATCATCATTAGTTATTATTATTGCTGTTGTTGTTATAGTAGTAGTGGTATAGCTACCATAGATTATTATGAAAATTATTGTCATCAGTAATATTTATATATTTCATATTTTGTTTTCTATAAGATGTTATATGGTTATAAGTATGGAGTTTTCTTTTTCTCTTCTTTTG
Source organism: Penaeus japonicus (assembly GCA_017312705.2). Taxonomy (NCBI): domain Eukaryota; kingdom Metazoa; phylum Arthropoda; class Malacostraca; order Decapoda; family Penaeidae; genus Penaeus; species Penaeus japonicus. The sequence goes on from BOPN01000203.1 coordinate 309,315, forward strand.
TTGTGTGTAATGTTTACTCATATCTCTTTTGAGTTCTCAACATTTTAATTACATATTATCATATTTCATAGATTCCTTCCTGGTCAGTGTTGGATGCTTGGTTTCTGTTCTCTTATTTCATTCCGTTTGAGCTGTTTCTCTTGGCAATAGCTGAAGTCTGAATTACTCGCTGAATGGTATTGGAAATGGTGTATGCAACGTAAACTTCACAAAAGAAAGTAGTTTTGGGAAGAGGAGTGGAATCTGTGTCTGTTACCTTGAATTGTTTTGTATTTCTCAAATTAGGCCAGAATTACTTTGGCGTTGAAGTCCGTTGGTAAATGTCTGAAGTAAATTATGCATTTTGATGACACAGTTACGTGAAGGCTATTTTGTGAACTCTTAGATCCAGCTCCTGTCGTTAGTCTCTGGCGAACAACAAATTGCCGACTCTCGGAAAGGATCAGCCGTCCTCTTTTCCTAATCCGGTTGTCTGGATGCAATAGGTGATAGCTTGGTAAACGGAGTCGTTGCTTTTTGTGAAAATCGGTGGTAAAGGGGAATGAAAGACCACGTAGCCTGTTTTATTGGAAGTTCTTGTCCAGGATTGTTATCTTTCAGGAAGTTTAGGTTCTATACAGATATATATATCTTATCACAACTAAGAGTTTTTTTGTTGTTTTTTGTCATAATTATCTGTCAGAATAGTAGTCACTGCTTACAAAAAGTGTAAACACCTTTGAAAAGTTGCATTTTTGTAAAGTTGATTATTTTATGAATGCAAGAAAGACTGCATATGATGTAATGGTGAAATACAACATACCTATTTGGATTTTTTAAAATTAGCCATTGAGATGATAATCAATTGAAAAGTAAAGTCAACAATAAGAGAGTTGTATAGCTAGAAATTATGGCAGACTCAGACATTTGACATTTTGGATTTTACTTTGGAGCATTAGGATTAAATGAGAGAGAGGTGATTTCTCTTCCTCTCTCTCCCTCCCTCCCTCCCTCCCTCCCTCCCTCCCTCTCTCCCTCTCTCCCTCCTTCCCTCCCTCTCTCCCTCCCTCTCCATCTCCCTCTCCCTCCCTCTCCATCTCCCTCTCCCTCTCCCTCTCCCTCTCCCTCTCCCTCTCCCTCTCCCTCTCCCTCTCCCTCCCTCCCTCCCTCCTCTCTCTCTCTCTCTCTCTCTCTCTCTCTCTCTCTCTCTCTCTCT
>BOPN01000203.1:310609-355609 GCA_017312705.2 Penaeus japonicus
CACAAACTCAGAGTGAGTGAGTAAGTGTAAAATCACAGACAAGCAAAATTGCCTGAGCCTAGCCAAAAACAACAATTTATAGAAATCTTTATATTATAACATAAAAATTGATGATTGTTTTGGCATCACTTGCATTGTCTTCCTGTCTTGGCTGTTCTAAAAATAGTGTCAAGTTTGCATATTGAGTTTTATAGCAAATTTAGATATAGTGTTAAGTTCCTATAGAGTTGTAAAGCAGATTTAAGATTAGTGTTAGGTTTCCATGAAGTTGTATAGAGGGAAGTAAATCTAAAGATAGTGTGCATCTAGTTGCTAAGCAAAGCTAGGTCTGCAATTTCCTGACCTTTCTTGACTATGTTTTCCTTGGTGTCTTACAACTAACTTCCTTTTGTGTGTGTGTGTGTGTGTGTTTCATTGTCTTTGCACAGATAAAGGATATATACTTAAGTGTGAATAAAAAGCATATATTGTTTTGTTCAGACTTCCTTCCTCATCAGTCTTTGTGTTATCATTGTTTGATATCTACAATATTTATTCCTTAGCTATCTTTAGATGTAGTGTAAATGCCATCAGGAAAAAAAAAAAAACATTAATAATCAGAATGTATGTGTACTTTACAGTAAGAATGTTTGTCTCCCCCCCCCCCCCCCTCTCTCTCTCTCTCTCTCTCTCTCTCTCTCTCTCTCTCTCTCTCTCTCTCTCTCTCTCTCTCTCTCTCTCTCTCTCTCTCTCTCTCTCTCTCTCTCTCTCTCTCTCTCTCTCTCTCTCTCTCTCTCTTCCATATGTGTTTGTTTGTTTGTTTGTTTTCCTTGTGTTTACAGAAATATAGGATATATACTTTTCTTTTGTTTAGATTTCCTCATCAGTCTTTGCATTATTATCATATGTTTCTGTAACTTACTGTTATTATTATAAGTATGATGATTATTAGCAGTGGTAGTTGTTGTAATAGTAGTAGTAGCAGTATCATCATTATTATTAGTATTAGTATTAGTATTAGTTATGGTGTAGTGTAGGTAGCAAAGACATTATTAAAAATTATTACTATGATGACTACAATAATAGTAATGATAATAACATCAACTATGATAAAGAAACATGTTTTTTTTTTCTTTGTATTGAAGATGGTAATAATGACAATGCATCATTGACTGCAATGGTGGTAATGATGAAACACTATCATTGATAATAAAAATGATTGTTATTGATAAAAGACATGGATAAAAAAAATAATCATAGTTATTATGTTGCTACTGCAGCCTGATTACATAACAATGAGGAAGGAAATTGAGAAAGAAGATAATGCTTTTTTTATGTTTCCTTTTGTTGCTGTTATTTTTAACTTTGATAGAAACAGACTATTATTGATGTTACTAATATTAAATTGAAATTACTGCTACAACTACCATTATTATAGTTAGCATTGATGTAGTCTTTGATGTTCTGGATACTATTTTTTCATGTTACTTGTAATATTTGTTTATTGCTGTTTTTTTTTTTATGAAATTTTGTTTTTATTTGTATTTTGTTATTATTTGTTATTAGTAATATTATTGTTTTTGTTACCGTGACTATTATTATTATGATCATCAGCACTATCACCACCACCATCATCAACCACCACCACCATCATTATCACTATTATTATTATTATTATTATCATTACTAGTACTAGCAGTAGTAGTAGTAGTAGTTTTAATAATTATTTTTATTACTTTTGTTATTGAAGTTATTTATATTACTACTACTGTTGCAATTACTGTTAATATGATGATTAATGTCTTTGTTGGTGTTATTGTTGATAAAATATTATCTATTGCTATTACAGTTGCTATAACTAATGTTCCTACTGCCGCCTCTCCTTATTTTGCTAAATAATTTCGCTTGAATATTTTTTGTTTTTGCTATTCATAATACCTTTGTTGTTATCAATATTGGTATTGTTATTTTTTCTTGTTGTTATTCATGTAGTAGTGTTTGCTTCTGTTTTTTTTTTTTATTATGGCTCTATGATTATTTTTTTTTTTTGTATTATTATTTTTATTTTATTTTTAGATAATGCTAATCATTATCATCATCATTAGTTATTATTATTGCTGTTGTTGTTATAGTAGTAGTGGTATAGCTACCATAGATTATTATGAAAATTATTGTCATCAGTATTATTCATATATTTCATATTTTGTTTTCTATAAGATGTTATATGGTTATAAGTATGGAGTTTTCTTTTTCTCTTCTTTTGTTGTGTGTAATGTTTACTCATATCTTTGAGTTTCAACATTTTGATTGTATTACTAGATTTCATAGATTCTCCTGGCTGGTATTGGATGCTTGGCTTTCTCTCTTATTTCATCTGCTTTATTTGTTTTCTTGGCAATTGCTGTCCGAACTACTCGCTGAATGGTATTGGAAATGGTTTATGCAACGTAAACTTCACAAAAGAAAGTAGTTTTGGGAAGAGGAGTGGAATCTGTGTCTGTTACCTTGAATTGTTTTGTATTTCTCAAATTAGGCCAGAATTACTTTGGCGTTGAAGTCCGTTGGTAAATGTCTAAAGTAAATTATGCATTTTGATGACACAGTTACGTGAAGGCTATTTTGTGAACTCTTAGATCCAGCTCCTGTCGTTAGTCTCTGGCGAACAACAAATTGCCGACTCTCGGAAAGGATCAGCCGTCCTCTTTTCCTAATCCGGGTTGTTCAGATGCAATAGGTGATAGCTTGGTAAACGGAGCTTGCTTTTTGTGAAAAAAATCGTGGTAAAGGGGAATGAAAGACCACGTAGCCTGTTTTATTGGAAGTTCTTGTCCAGGATCGTTATCTTTCAGGAAGTTTAGGTTCTATACAGATATATATATCTTATCTCAACTAAGAGTTTTTTTGTTGTTTTTTGTCATAATTATCTGTCAGAATAGTAGTCACTGCTTACAAAAAGTGTAAACACCTTTAAAAAGTTGCATTTTTGTAAAGTTGATTATTTTATGAATGCAAGAAAGACTGCATATGATGTAATGGTGAAATACAACATACCTATTTGGATTTTTTAAAATTAGCCATTGAGATGATAATCAATTGAAAAGTAAAATCAACAATAAGAGAGTTGTATAGCTAGAAATTATGGCAGACTCAGACATTTGACATTTTGGATTTTACTTTGGAGCATTAGGATTAAATGAGAGAGAGGTGATTTCTCTTCCTCTCTCTCTCTCCCTCCCTCCCTCTCTCCCTCCCTCCCTCCCTCCCTCTCTCCCTCTCTCCCTCTCTCCCTCCTTCCCTCCCTCTCTCCCTCCTTCCCTCCCTCTCTCCCTCCTTCCCTCCCTCTCTCCCTCCTTCCCTCTCTCCCTCCTTCTCCATCTCCCTCTCCCTCTCCCTCTCTCTCTCTCTCTCTCTCTCTCTCTCTCTCTCTCTCTCTCTCTCTCTCTCTCTCTCTCTCTCTCTCTCTCTCTCTCTCTCTCTCTCTCTCTCTCTCTCTCTCTCTCTCTCTCTCTCTCTCTCTCTCTCTCTCTCTCTCTCTCCCTCTCTCTCCCCCTCTCTCTCTCTCTCTCCCTCTCTCCCCTCTCTCTCTCTCTCTCTCTCTCTCTCTCTCTCTCTCTCTCTCTCTCTCTCTCTCTCTCTCTCTCTCTCTCTCTCTCTCTCTCTCTCTCTCTCTCTCTCTCTCTCTCTCTCTCTCTCTCTCTCTCTCTCTCTCTCTCTCTCTCTCTATTTCTCTTTCTCTCTCTCTCTCTCTCTCTCTCTCTCTCTCTCTCTCTCTCTCTCTCTCTCTCTCTCTCTCTCTCTCTCTCTCTCTCCCTCTCTCTCTCTCTCTCTCTCCCTCCCTCCCTCCCCCTCCCCTCTCTCTCTCTCTCTCTCTCTCTCTCTCTCTCTCTCTCTCTCTCTCTCTCTCTCTCTCTCTCTCTCTCTCTCTCTCTCTCTCTCTCTCTCTCTCTCTCTCTCTCTCTCTCTCTCTCTCTCTCTCCCTCTCTCTTTCTTTTTTCTCTCTTCTCTTTCTGTTTCTCTCTCTCTCTCTCTCTCTCTCTCTCTCTCTCTCTCTCTCTCTCTCTCTCTCTCTCTCTCTCTCTCTCTCTCTCTCTCTCTCTCCCCCCTCTCCTCTCTCTCTCTCCTCTCTCCCTCCTCCTCTCTCTCTCTCTCTCTCTCTCTCTCTCCTCTCCTCTCCTCTGCTCTCCCTCTCTCTCCTCTCCTCTGCTCTCCCTCTCTCTCCTCTCCTCTGCTCTCCCTCTCTCTCCTCCTCTGCTCTCCCTCTCTCTCCTCTCTTCTCCTTCTCTCCTCTCTTCTCCCTCTCTCTCTTTTCCCTCTCTCTCTCTTCTCCCTCCTCTCTCTCTCTCTCCCTCTCCTCTCTCTCCTCTCCTCTCCTCTCCTCTGCTCTCCCTCTCCCTACTCTCTCTCCTCTCCTCTGCTCTCCCTCTCTCTCCTCTCTCTCTTTCTCATTCTCTTTCTCATTCTCATTCTCATCTCTTTCTCTCTCTCTCTCTCTCTCTCCCTCTCCCTCTCCCTCTCCCTCTCTCTCCCTCTCCCTCTCCCTCTCTCTCTCAGTTATGGCTTGGACAAAATTTAAACAAATAATGCCTTTAGTTTAATCTTTCAGGCTCCATACGGGAGGAATGTACATTGTACACTCAATGTAATATCACTCTCACAAATTTATAGAAGTAGCATGAAATTTGGCAAAACATTTTCTTTATTGAAATAAAGCAAAGAAAAACTAATCACACCTATGTACACTCCTCCTGACTCCTATTTCTGCTCGGCAAAACATCCAGACCGGCATTGGTACTTTACACCCCTTGCATATGGTAAAAATTGCTCTTGGCATCAACGTGTTGCCACCCGTCTGCAAGGGGTTAGATCTGTCCTAATTTGCACAGAAAAAACTTTTGCCTTTCACCATGGAATCCTTGTAGCAAGTGCTGTATGTTGCAGTTATCTGGCAATTTAGTCTATATTTTGTTATCGTTTTTTAGTATTATATGAATTTTTATTTTCCCAGCAAAAACTCACACTTGCCTCTTTGTTCCTGCAGGTGAAATTGACCGGTGCCTGAAAAAGGTCGCTGAGGGCGTGGAACAGTTTGAGGACATCTGGCAAAAAGTCCACAATGCCACCAACAGTAACCAAAAGGAAAAATATGAAGCGGACCTTAAGAAGGAGATTAAGAAGCTCCAGAGATTACGAGACCAAATCAAGTCCTGGTTGGCCTCGGGGGAAATCAAGGACAAGTCTCAACTCCTTGAAAATCGGAAGTTGATAGAGACTGTAAGTTCATCATTTGATTGTGCTCTATAAGTTTTATTTGATTGCGTGCAGTAAACAAATGTAAATGTGAAAGTGAGAAGGTTATCTAGATTCGAACTTCTCTTGAGTGTTGTAATGCTTGCATGGACCTGTCATCCATTTTAGAAGGATGCAGAACTTGGATAAAGATTTTGTTTCTCTGGAACTATGCTTTGTTTATAAGAAAAGTAAAATTTATACTTTATGTAATGTTGATGGTAGAAGATTATAATAACTGTTTCCTTTTAATTCAGTTCTGAGTTTAATTCTATTTGTGAGTTCATGCATGTTAATATATCTAAATTAAGAGAAGATATGATTTGATATTGTAAAACAGTTTCACCCAAGGGATGGGACACAACTTTCATTTCAATTACTTAGTTTTTTAAACCTGTTGATATATTGTTTTTTTGTTTTTATGCCAAGACGAATGTAAAGTAAAGGATGAATTCCTGAGTGATTGATTGTCAAAAAATCAAAATTTGTCACATGATAGTCAACAAATTTCCAAGAGTGAATGAAAATTATATGTGAAATGAAGGTGTGATTCTTTGCATTAAAGCTTTAAAACAACATCACTTAAATTTTGTGAAAGAACTGGTGTAGTAGCAAGTAGTGTGCATATGATTTGAGTAGAAAATAGTGAATATCAGAAGAAATATCTATGAAACTACAGGTAGAACTGCATGGAAATGTTAATGCCCTTGTTGACATTCTGTAAGTTTCTCTTTGTCTTGATTTATGTAATGGTGTTTATTTATTTGCAAAGTGAATTATTATGACTGTGTTTTTGTAATTAAAAAAAAGTTTTCTTTGACGATGGCGTTCACCTTTCCGAATCAGCGTCACTGTCATTACTGTTTGTTAAAAGGTGAATGTTTATATTTAATCTCGTATAATCTTATCACATGAAATGAGGAAGTATTGTAAAACATTTTAGACCACATATTTGGATGTTTGAGGCAATTATTTGTTGTGGTGACTTTTTAACATGATTACCATATTCAATTCTTTTAAGGCATAGATGAGATTCTATAGCTTTATAGTTAAATGAATTGAAGCTGCCTTTTATCAGGCAACATATGCTAAAGTTATTTCATCTACCATTTTCCTGTTTTTTTGTGAATGCAAATATCTGTCAGAGTTCATAGTATACATTATCGACACAGACACTTGGCAACCACATTTAATCTTTAATGTTATTGTATTATTGATTGTAGACTATATTGATATATATTATTTTTTTGTTGAGCAGTTGAGTGTCATGTTTGTGATTTGACCTCATGTGTGCATGTAGTGTATTACATGATTTTTCTCATTTTTGTTTGTAGCCTCATGCACTATGCATGAAAAACAAAGTTTGGTTCCTGTCTTCAGAGGATACTACCCTCTGATTTTAGATGATTATAGGAAGAATTTCAGGTGATGTTGATGGTGGGGATAACTCCAAGGATAAGAAAGAAAAACCTTGGAATAACCTTCATGACACATGACTTCTTTGGAAGCTGTGACCTGCATTTTTAGTGATGCAAATGTTCACAACTCAGTAACTGAATAAGAAATTGGTGTTTACTTTTAGACATGAAGCAAGTGTCTAATTTTAGTGTGATCCTTCACTTACACACTTACAGAAGCTTTCATTCAGCTGATCTTAGCAGTTTAATGAAAGAGAGGTTGTAATATGTACCGATTGAAAAGCTAAGTCATCGTGTTCATAAAGAGTGAGTGTGTGTGTGACAATATATGTATATATATATATATATATATATATATATTCACACACACACACACACACATTATAATGATTTATTTCCATTAAATCAGTGTTACTATTGTCAGTAATATGGAGTTAATGTCTGAGACAAGAGTTTGCACCAACTTAACCCTCTCTGGACGGGTGGTACAGTACTGTACCGCTCATTCAAAAGGCCAGTGGCCAGGCGGCACAGCATTGTGCCAGCCATTCAATTGATTTAGGCCTAATAATTTGAACGCCCCAGCATTGTGACATTCAAGGCTAGAATGCCCCTGTCGTGGATGGGTTAACCCATTCGCGCCGGTTGACTTGCTATCATGAGGTCGAAAAATGTCCCCGGACCCGGGGAACGTCAAGAGACGTGGTACACTTTCTGGCCGCGGCCCGGGAGCCCAGTAGTGACGCGCTGAAACATCAGCAATAGATTGCTAGATTGTTATCAAATATAATAATTTTACATAATTTCTTAAACTCTATTATTTTAGTTTAGGTGTTTGAGTGTCATTAAATGAGACATAACGTTAAAAAAATTACGTCACAGAAAACTACGTGATCTTGATGACATCATGGTAAATTGTGCTTCTTGACCGGTTGAATAGAAAGATCCGAGTCGAAAACTATTGTAAAATCAAATGTGTTTGGCCAAGAAATGAAATAAAGTAAAAAATTACTAATGCAATACTACTAATTTGTTGATTACCCGTGATATCACGACACGTTTTTACATGTACATACTCATATGTATGTGTATGATTATTCATATTGTTCTTTTTGTTTTGGTAAAAAAAAGAAAAAGTATTTAACATGTTTTTTGATGCCCCGCTAAGAGATTGCTTCCACTTTCCTTTGATATTTTCACATAGAAGTGAAGAATATAGTCAAAGTTCAATCAAATAAAACTAAATAGGCATTACTGTAACATGTTTTTTTTACTAAATTAGCTCCTCTGAACATGGCAATATATTTATGTGCCTTTACAATGTAAACGCATTCATGAAAACCATAAGAATAGGGTGGGTAAAAAACGCTCTGAGAGGATCAATGCAGCCCCGTGCATCAAGAAAACACCCCGGCACAAAGCGTTGTGCGCTTGTTATCTTCCCGGCGTTAGCAGGAGTAGGCAAAAATACATTCCGTCGTGAATGGGTTAAAGTTTCTTTTGGAGTGCAGCTTCAGTATAAGGACTTGTGTGTGGCCAGTACAAATTTCTTTATCCTACTTAAAATATATTTTAATCTACCATTGCCACTTGACCAAAAATACCCACACACACAACGTAGACTTCCAGCTTGTAGCCCTTCATATCTTCAAGTATTTTTCATAGCTCTGCTGGAGTCATTTCTTGTCTCGCTAAGCCAGTTAAGTGTAAGACTTTTAAGCAAAATATAATTGGCTGAAATATAACTAGAATATCTTACTATCTGTAGGAGAACTTTGCTTTCAGTCTTCTGGTGACAGCAGCTTTATCTTGACTCTAGAAATATGACCTAGGTGTTAGGATAGCCAGAGTACCTCTCACAGTAAGCTTTCCAACATGTTTCTGTTTTAAAGTATATTGATTTATTTCCTTCTTTTCTTTTCCTTTCTTTTACTGCTATGCATCTTACAATGAATAGTCTTCCAGAAAACATTTTTGCTAACTATTAGTAAGAACAGCGAGAAAAGTAAGATAGATAGATGTAGTAGGAATAGAAGGAAAATAGAGAAGACAAAGTGGACAAGGAAGGAAGAGGAGGAGAAAGAGATGAAGGGAAAAGAGGAGAAAACATATTTCTTAAAGAAATGTTTAACCTCAGGTCATTGATTTTGTTATAAAGATGCTAATGAACCTACCACACAGGCAGCATACCCACACACCACATAGTGCAATGGTTATACCTGCTGTATTGAATGAAATCCATACACTGTATGGCTTTCCTAGTTTCATGCCAGGGAAGTAGTCCGCACCCATCGATATCATCAGCAAACTTTTCTCTTTCGTTTGAGTCCAAAGGAAGAGTTATTTTATCATATTTTTCATTTGTTTGATAACAAATGACAAGTTACAACAGAATTGAGATATTTTGTTAGATATATAGACACCTCATTTTATCATTGCTTAAAGCAGATCATCTTATTTGAAAGGTGATTATACAATCTACAATTTGTTAACTTCTTCTGTATGATGGCTGTGTAGTGGCTTTGAGGTAAACTGAATTTGTTGATGCGGGAAATGCTGGGTTGCTTCTATCTTAAGCCAGAACATCAGCTTCGAGGGTTTGTTAGTCCAGGGAGGCTTCTGTTTATCTTTGCAAATTCTGCCTTTTCCTGGTGGGATGTTTGGTCAGCAACACCCTCCAGCTTCGTTGTAAACCCTGATATCCTATTTTTTGAAACTATTAGTCTAAAGGTGAAATCTTTTGGAGAAGGAACTAGGGCAAAACTGCTCAACATTATTTTTTTTCCCTCATTTCAACGACTGAATTTTAATAATAGACAGACATAAAGACAGCTCTCCACACTGTGATGGTTGCAAAAAGTATCCCCCACATGATGTTGTTGTATACCATTGATTCACTACTTTTATGCTTAACCTCTTGTACCCTGTTTCATTGCAGTAAACAAGTGACTCCTGTCATCTTTAACCCATTCACGCCAGTTGACACAGTATCGCGCCATAGGAATATTTCGCTCTCGCCAAATGACATCCTATTGTTATGTATGCGTATACTCATAGGAATTTCATTAGTATAGACACATTTTACCTCAATTGTTAAAATTGTGTAAGTAAGTACAAAAACCTCCTGCATCATCGTGCTAGGAGAGATCTCACGCTTGATCACTGCGTATGCTTATTATCTAAAATGATCTCCCATTAGGCAAATATATGCCCCAGTGTGAGTGGGTTAAATCTCTTAATTTACTAGGTTGCTCATAGATGTCATGGGTGACCTCCTGCCCTAAGCCAGAGTACTAGCTTGGAGGGGTTGTTGACCCAGAAGAACTATTATCTACGTCTCAAAATTCTGTATCCTGCTGAGGGGATATTAGGCTGATACTACTGTCTGGGTTTGTTATGAGCTTTGACATCCTGTTTTGGGAGAACCAAAGTCAGAGGGTTAATTATCTAGGAAGCATCCTTCATGTGATAATTGTAATCTGTAGGCTGTATCACAGTTTCCCCTACAGTAATTAGAAGCTGGATGAACTTATTTAATTCCTGTCTCCAGATACTAAATAAGAGGAGGATTTTTGGAAAACAGGATGCGTTAAGAACAAAGCTGATGCCATCCGTGAAATTGATTTTCAAGAATTAGGCATTATATGTAGTTCAGTAGTGTAATTTTTTTTAATAATGGGGTGGTTTTGGCCACACCTGGACATTTCGTTGGACTATTTTGTAATGGCGAGGCCTAACACTGCGAGTTATTTGTTTGCTAAGGCAGTGGCCAACCACTTCTCCCTCTCTTTTTGTGTCTACTTCTCCCTCTTTGCATGATCCTTTTGAAGAAAGAAATTAAATGCTGTTGATGGCCATATACATCACATAATTGTTTCATTACGTTTTTCTTTTTGTGTCTGTAGAAGCCGTTGAGTTGATTTTTACAATAAGATATGGCAAATTAAGTAGATGTATTATCAGTACTACTATATTTCTTTTTCTCTTCGATGTGAAATGAGTTGATACAAAGGATAGTTATTAAAAAATTGTTTGATGTTCTGGGTGTTCATTATTTTCAGTTATGTTATAAATATCCTAAGTAATGTTGCACAAATTTTCATTATGCTCATTGAAAATTGGTTAGTTACATTTTGAAAACTCCTTACTTGCATTGTTTATTCTTGAATACATTTTCCATCTAAAATTTGATAGATGAAATGAGTTGTCCCTGTTTCTGCTGTGATTTGTTTGCTGTATATAGATGTGGCTACAGCAGGATTTAACATTTGGCAATTAGAGTATTGTCAAAGCAGGGGATGGTGTTAGAACAAAGACAAGCATGTCAGTTATATTTTCCAAGCTATCTATATGTTCTCAGGAATGGATTAATTGGAAGCATACAAAAGAAGGCAGATTAGATACCTTAGTTCAGATAGTTTTGTGTTCATTGCTTTGAGTAGAGACTGGCATTGAGAAGGATCATTCATGGAGGAAGGATTTATTTAACCCATTCGTGCTGGATGACGTGCTGACACGTTTCGTGGTTTTTGGGTCAGACGCCGGTGATGAGATATCTGGGCAAGGCCGATGCTCGAGGTGAGCGAGCGGGCAACCCAGGCTCACAGCTTGTGCGCCCAAGAGTCTTGAGGCGTTAGGCAGATCTAAAAGATACTTTCTTTAGGGTTATTGCAGAGGAAGGGGATAGAGGTACTAATCCCAATACAAGCTCTTCGTAAGTACTGTAAATATGAGGGCATATTTTGCAAGATCAAATAGTGTGAATATATTTCAAAATTACCAATTGCATGGATAATGTGATGTTATATCCCCCCAGAAAAATTAAGCAGGAAAATGGAAAAAGTTACCCTATTCTCTATTCCAATACTTTTTTTATTGGATTTTATTGTGGCATTAAAACCACAAACTACAATTGATTATAATGTAATATAATTAAATATATGTATGGTAGACTGTAGACTTGCGTTGACAGGAGCCACTGTCCATATATTTCCCCTTTCACATAACCAGAATTTGAATAGTTCTATTCCCCACCTATTCTTGAAGTATTATAAATCATTAATCTTTCCATTAAAAGCATTTTTGTGGGGTAGGATCATTTTCTTACTGTGTTTTTCCCTTTGTTAAAATAAATTTTTTGTTCCTTCAGTTATGAAAACTGATTATACCAAGTGCAAATTACTATTACTTGGCTCCTATATCAGAAGAGCCTCATTTTCAAATCTAGTCTATTGTCTTATGATATATATCTATATGTATATGTATCTGTATATATATATATATGTGTGTGTGTGTGTGTGTTGTGTGTGTGTGTGTGTACATATTATATATATATATATATATATATATATATATATATATATATATATATATTTACGTATATGTATATATATATAGTTTTTTTTTTTTTTTTTTTTTTTTTTTTTTTTTTTTTTGAGGGGATAAGACATGATAGCTAAGGAGTATTTTATTTGAGATCAGTCTAATTTTTTATATATATATATTATATATATATATATATATATATATATATATATATATATATATATATACATATATATAAAATATATATATATATATATATATATATATATATATATAGATATATATATATATGTATATATATATATATATAGATATATATATGTATATATATATATATATATATATATATATATATATATATATATATATATATATATATATATATATATTATATATATATATATATATATATATATATATATATATATATATATATACATATATATAAAATGTATATATGTATATGTATATGTATATGTATATTTACTTACTTCCCATAAGAACACAAAAGTGAATTTTGATGATGTAATTTTGTTCGGGTGAGATTGGTTCAGCTTCCCCAGAGTGCAATATTCAACAAGAAGATGGTAAAACACTGGTGATGCAAAGAAAATATTAATGAGGTTTTTAATCAATGAAGTTGTGAGGGAAAAGTCCTCGTAACTATGAGTATAGATTGCGAATTGGGTGTTGAGAAAGGACATTTCTGATTTTGTGGGTGCTAGCCAAAAAATAGAGCAACAAGAAAAATGTTTTCTCTATGTTCCTGGCTGAACAAAGATGCCCAACAAGTGTTTCCCAGAAAACCAGTAAAATTAGTGCAAGAATTGATATTTTGAGGACCTTTTGATAACATGTGTCTACTCAAATGAAAATGTGAACAGTGAAACTAAATGAGTTTTGTTAGTTTCTTATCTGACATTAGTAAATGTCTTGGAAACTTAAATGTTCATCCATTTTATATTATTGGCATCTGTGATTTGATGATATGATAAAAACTGAAGATGATCCCAAATATTCACATGAACTATCACCAGTTGATTTTTAGAGATTGTAGATGTTAGTGACTTAAGAGTGAACTCAGTGTTTGTCTAGATTGTGGAAAGTAGAGGAAACGTTATCTATGTGATACCCAGATTTGCCTCCCTGCTAGTTTCACCGAGTGATTAAGTGCTCAAGTGATCCAAGTGTTCAAGAAAGAGTAATCATATGGCCTTATGCAAATCATCTCATGGCAGTTGATCTTTGCATTATGGTACCATTATGGTAATCTAGCTGATTTCAGTTTTTACTGATTTACTGTACAAAGCCTCACTCTATATCAATGAGCCTATTTTAAATATTCAAAGATTTACTCGCATAAATAGATTTTGGATTTAGGATATCCTGTTGATTTGGTCATATAATCTTCTTTTTAGTATTGTGATGGTAATATGGATTAATTAACCTATTACCGACGTGGCTGTTTTGGCTCTACATAGCCTAAACGCTGGGGTATTTCAAACATAGCCAAGCGCTATGCACACAATTACCTGATGCGCTGGCCATATGGAAAGCCATTGCAAAGTATCTCGTCCCCAGAGGCTGGTACTGCCACCACTTGACGTGATATCTTGTCACTAATGTCACCATTAGTGACAAGTCACCATCTAGTCACCACCAGTACCTTTCTAGTACTCCCACTCTTGCTTGGTGGGATTGCACTTGCAAAGGTTGTGCATGCATGTCCCAAGCTGGAGCATGGTTGATCTTACGAGGGGCATTCAGTCAGGCAAGGGCAGTGCCGTAGCTGCAAGTAGTGGTGTCCTAGGCATGAAATAGGATTGACCACCAGTTCCTTTTAAAGTGTTTTTTAGGCAATACCTCTCATAGTGAGATATGAGGATCCATATTGTCTTCATTATTGGAATGTAAGAATTGATTTCTATCATTCAGTTAATTCTTTCTATTGTTCGTTAACCCTTTGATGATGGTGCGTCACACCCGTGTGACACGGCTAAATGCCAGATGATGGGGCAAGGCACCAGTGTGACGTTCCCGATGCAATATTGCATAGGCCCGGGGTAGGGGGTTTCCACTGATTGCTGGGCCCGCGGGATAGGGTTAAAGGTTGAGTCTTCAACATGGATATGCCCTTGTAAACTTCACCTGTCAAAAGGTTACTTCCTTTCTTAACCCACTCACGCTGGGGCCTAGAGATTCTCGAGTGCACAAGCCGCAAGCCTGGGCTGCCCGCTCGCTCACCCCAGGCGCCGGCCTTGCCCAGATAACTCATCACCGGCGTCTGACGCAAAAACCACAAAACGTGTCAGCACATCATCTGGCGCGATTGTGTTAAGCTTTGTTTCTTTTCTTTTTTGTATTGGCTCTGCAAAAGTGTGCTTTATTAGCTAAGGTTTGATGTTTATGAAGGACATAAAGTATTTGCCATTTTTTCCTATTTTGGACGAGTGTCATGAAATATCCCATGATGCTGGTTCAGGCCAAAAGACAGGCATCTTTGTGTACATGATGCGATATCAATCTGGTTGCTGTCAAAACGGGCTCACAGTCCTGAATTATTATGACTGTCACGGCACGAATTTCAGAACTACAGCTTTCCAAAGTCTGGCCTGATAGCCAGTTCGTTCACTTGGCCCACTGTCTGCAGTGGGATAAACCATTGGGACATGATGTGATCAAGTTGTGTAAAGTTTATTATTAAGGTTTATGGCAATGAGCAACAAGTTTTTTCTCTTAATCTTGTTTAGATAGTGACTCTTGTGATACTAGACACTCTTTGCATATCTAAAATGGATGGTAGGATGTTGCTAATATTCAGCTGGTAAAATATTTTGCAACTAGCATATCTTCTCCAAGATTTACAGATTTCATGCTAATAACAGCATGAAGTCTGATGGAAATTGTGTGATTTTTAGTGATTTGCTGTTTTTTACTAGCCAAACTAACTAACTTTTACCATAGGAGTGAAAGTGCTACAATTGTATCTGTGGGAAGTGTATATAAATAAATTTCATATTTGCTTTCCACGGATTCCTTGATAGTTTTTTTTTTAAGTTCTTGTGTATTTTCAAAGAATGGTAAAACGGGTATTTTCAGGAAATAATGTGGGTTGGTATTATGGGTAATTTTCTCTAACAGGAAAGTGGGCAATTCATCTTTTGTATCAGGGAATAGAAATGGATTAAGCATTAGTTTTTGAAAATGCTATGGTTTCTGGAATTGTACCTTTTATGGTTTGCTAAGGACATTACATAATAATTAGTTACAGTGATGATAGTTAGGATAATAATAATGTGATGAAGATGATAATGATGATTAACCCAATGGGGATGGGTATCATGACATACATAACACGGGAGCTTTGGCCTGATATTAGGTGTCATGACGTACATGGCAGTCAGGGATTTTGGATCACTGTCCTATCTTATTGTGCTTTGAGTTAAGATTGAATGATAATGACAATTGCAGTCATAGACAGTTGCAGTCATAATTATTGTAATTACCTTAATATTAACCCGTTAACGACGGATGACAAGATAACACGTCTAGTGGTTTTTGGGCTACACGACGGGGACGCGTTACTTTGTCCAGCCCGGGGCGCGGGAGGAGCCAGTGCGGCCGAGAATCCCGACGCGTTAGGCTTATGCGTTCAAGAGTCCCGGAATTTTGGTCTATTTAAGCCGGATTGGCCCCGTCAGGAACGGGTTAAGCAAGCTAACATTCAAAACCTTGATGGCACCACTTTCTCCTAGCACCAGCAAGAGAAAGAGCCTTGGATGGCACCCATCCACGGTCTCTAACAAACACTATCTTTATAAAGCGATGGTACACAGCAAGTTACCAAGAGGGAAAAGTCTAGATATGTAGTGTGAAGCTGCCTTCCTCTGAAATAAAACCCATCCTAGAGACTGGGCAAGCAAATCTATACCCTAGCCACAATGGGTTAATAATGTTATTAATGTTATTATATTTATTTATATCATTTTCCCTATAATTCTCATCATAAGTAGTAGTAGTAGTATTACTATTATCATTAACCCTTTCCCGACGGGGCACGCGCTACGCGAAAATCCCTATGCCAGGCGATTGCAATATTGCATTGAAATCGTCACACTGGCATGACGCCCCGGCATCGGGAGTTTGGCTGTGTCACACGAGTGTGACGCACCGTCGTCATAGGGTTAAATTCTAATATTACGCATTATGGTTTATATATTTTTTCTGGATGGGTATTATTATTAGTAATAGAATTGATATTATTATCATTATCATTATTAGTATTATTATTATTGTTAGTATTAACCCACACAGGACGGGTGGTACAGCATGTGTACCGCGCATTCAAAAGCCCAGTTGCCGGGCGGCACAGTATTGTGCCAGCTATTCATTTAATTTAGGCCTAATAATTCGAAAGCCCCGGCATTTGGACATTCTAGGCTAGAAATCCCCCGTCGGGAATGGGTTAATATTATTATTTTTTATATCACAATTATTATTGTTATTGTTATTGACGTTGCTTTTGTTATTGTTATTTTCACTGAGTTAATAAAAAAAAGTGTTAAGATCCATCTAACTGGATCTAACCCTAAAGACGTTGAAAACTTTTGATGGATTTTAAAGCAATTTCCTGTATAAGAATATAATGGCTCAGTATTAAAAAACTATAAATGTTTTTATTTTTACCATATGCTGGAACATCAACTTTTTCCACTTATTATTGTTGTTGTCGCTATTATTAACCCATTGGATACTGGTGACATGAACGTGCTGACAGTTGAAAAATTTGCCGAGGTCTGAGTGGTGTGAAGGTGGTGATGCGAGTAAATCTCAATTTTTTTTTACTCTTTTTCTGTTATGATTTTTCAAATTGCATTGAAAGTAATTGTTCTATTTAGTGGCTGATGGTTGAAATTATCATTACCATCACTATAATTACAGCAGTATTCACCAAAATACTTTTAGATGAAAATCCCAAACATGGATAGCCCCACTCTCTCCTGGTTACTACAGGAAAGAAAGCCCAGAAGAACACCCATCCACAGTCTCAACCAAGCACTAGCTCCAAAGAGCACTGACACACAGTAAGATGCCGACCTCTGGCTCTAAAGTACAGGCTGTGCAGGACATGGAGTCAAAATAAAAGGAAGCTGGATTAGACCATGTGCAGAAGTAGCAATGCAAGTATGGTTTTGTGCTGTGGCACTTACAGCTGTGAGCACAGGTTGCCTTCCTCTTTTCCATCTCTTTCTGTTATTTCTTTTGTATTTGTTTGTCCTCCCTTAGAATTGTCAGACAGAATGTAGACCATAATGAGTTGATGTGGACTCTTTACTACAATTTTATATGTGTCAGATGGCACATATAAGGCTCGTAATGCGATAAGACACAAAATATTGCTAATACAAAATTAATTAAACAAAAAAACTCATTTATCATGATAGAAACATGCCCCATAGATACATGCCCCATATCCAACAGGTTGATGATAATGATTATTTTATGACTGTTATTATGAAAATCAATGTTATTGTTATTGTTATTATTATCATTATCATTATCAATATTATTGGTACAATTTTATTACAGCTTGCAGTTATTATGATCATTACTATTGTGGTTATTATTATTACTACTACTACTATTATTATTATTATTATTATTATTATGCTTATTGTGATTTATTTTTATCATTGTTATTGTTATATTTTATTTTTGTCATTACTATCATTAACCCTTTGACGACGGTGCGTCACACCCGTGTGACACAGCTAAATGCCAAATGACAGGGGCGACACACCAGTTTGACATTCCTGTTGCAATATTGCATAGGCCTGGCATAGGGGGTTTCCACTTATTGCCAGCCCGTCGGGATTGGGTTAACATTATTAATATTATTATTAAGATATTAATTCTGTAATGAGGAAAATGATAACTATTGTCAATACAGTTATTGTTGGTGATGTTTATATTATTATTATTATTTTTATTTTTATTTTTATTATTGATCATTATTTTCATTGTTACCCACTCATGAGGGAATGTATATTTCCCTAACTCTGCTCCCGTCAGCAAGATAGCAAGCTTGCGCTGCTTCCCACTGTGAGATTTCTCAGGGCTCGAGGCCTTGCTGAACCTCTCAGAGTGATTTTCACCTGCCCTATTATTTGGGGTGATAAGAAGAGGCTTTTGTATTTTTCATACGATATGCAACTACTATGTGTATATAAAAAGAAAACTATGTAAACTCTTGTATATACGGGGAGAGTCCATGAAGTGATAGGACGTCATTGTCGAGAGGGAAATATTCCAGTGACTTCATATCACATCATTCTGTGTGAATGGGTCAAGGGGGTTGCCATGAAACAATGGTACTGGGGGCAGCTTGGGACCATTAGTAAGGTCCACATGCTAATGGGTTTGATCTGTGCTACGGCCCGAGGTTAGGAATGGTATCCAGATGGGGTATCCAGAACTCTAGCGGCCCCACAAAAATTCTTCTAAAGAGGACACCATCCTGTTCCTTGTTATTGTGGGATTTTTTATTTTTACTATGATTATTCTTATTGTTATTATCATTGTTATTGTTATTGATATGTATATTATTATTATTATTACTATGATTATTATTATTATTATTATTATTATTATTATTATTGATAATATTGTGATTATATCCCTTAGCATTGTGTATACATCATGTTGTTTAAACTTTTACTCTGCTAGGTTTATTATCAATACTGTTATAATTATTATTGCTTTTGTTGTTTTTGTTAGTTTTATGACAATTTTATTGTTGTTTCTGCTGTTATTATTATTATTTTTATTATTATTATTATTATTATTACTATAACTATTATATTTCTTATATTATTGTTATAGTTATTATCATCATTATCATACTGCATCCTGAAGCAGGAGATTGCCTTTATATGTTTGGGCATCTGGTGTACTGTCAGGATCAGGCACAAGGAAACTCCAGGTTACTGCCATGATGCCAGTTGTGGTATTGGTGAATGCTAGGGGTTAAAGTGTTTAAAGCTCTGTTATAGGTTGATTGTGATGTGGTTGCCAAGTTGTCGATAAATGTCTACTACATGATTGATTTCCAAGTCTTTATTATGGTACATCCGAATCCAGCACTTTACACAACAATCACAGACTTCTAAACTTAGCCTTTACCCACACATGTACTTAAAAGTTCCGAGACTTCCCATGAACCTAGCAGAGATCTGTAATGGCTGTTCCTCTTCCCTACAGCAAATGGAAAGATTTAAAGTTGTAGAGAGAGAAACAAAGACCAAAGCGTATAGTAAGGAGGGCCTCGGGGCAGCACAAAACAAGGATCCAGCCCAGCGGGAGAGAGAAGACCTCAACAATTGGCTCAGTTCCTCTATAGACACGCTAAATATTCAGGTAAGTTGACCTTTCGTGTTTTCATTTTGAGTTCTCTCTCTTTTTGTTTCTTCCTTTGCCTCCTCTTAATTTTTTTTAGGAAAATTCAAATATACAAAGAGGTATGAATGAGACTTTCACAGCATAATTTATTTGGTCTCATACTTTTTTCTACATCACACTGTACTTCAAAAATGTGAATGTCAAGGTCAGTGGTTGTTCGAGGACAGCACATATATTTACTGTGAAACACTATCGATAAAGAAATTAAAAATTATAGAAATGAGAAGGTTCATAATACATTTTTATTCTCTTGCTGAATTTTTATTCGCAAATCAAACAGGTTTCGATGTATAGTTTTTGATAATTTCTAACTCAGACTAAAATGTGTCAGATTTGTTTGTTATATAGATTAACATTCTCATTCGTCTGACATTCACAGTCAATTAAGAAATATCTGTATACAGATATACATTATAGTTTCCCTTGAATGCTTTACATGTTCTAGCATAGTTTCTTGTTTGAAATACTAAATACAGTAATGTGTGAAACACATATAGGATGATTTTGTAATTTCTGTTATGCAGAAAGTTTCAGATTCTGATTTTACTCTAAAATGCAATTCATATTACACAAGGGTCTTCTGCTAGATGATTCACATTAATTATGTTGTTATTATTATTATTATTATTATTATTATTATTATTATTATTATTATTGCTTATGATGTGGTTGTGATAATTCATATGGCACATGTCAAATACTATGATGAAAACTCAATGATTGCCAAATTAAGCAATTGATTTCTTACAACCTTTACCTTTTTATACTTCACTTTTTGAGGTTTATTGATTGATTGATTTTGTATTTTACTTTATATTGCACCCATTTGTTTTTTTAAAAGAATTTCTTTTTAAAGAAAGTAAATTTCATTGAGTTTAAGCATTGAGCAATAATTGATGTAGAAGATATGTTTGTGATTAAATGCTACAGGATTTCTTAAATTTCTGTTGTGATGATTATTATTGACAGTTTAATAAGGTACACTTTGATAGTCAGCGAACCATCCATGGTCTTCAACATTTCATTTCGGGAAGATGTGATTTATGATTACTGTTTTCTTAGTACCAAGTGGGAAAAGGTTGAAATTTATGTCAGGGAAAATTTGTAGATAGGTTGGTGAATCACGAGAGGATAATAAGTCCAACTGTTTTCTTTATTTCTCTTATATTGGTCTCAGTTTTCTAATTATTAAAGAATAAACGTTTTCGGTTTGTAGTGCCAGATATATCCTTCTTTCCAATCTGAATCATCTTTCAAAGGACGATTCTTCCCTTATCATTTCATGTTTTTGTGAGGTGCTTTGTTATTATTGATAATGCTATAATCAGAAATATATACCTTTTCCAGATGGACCAATTTGAGTCAGAAATTGAATCTTTATTGGCAACGCAAAAGAAGAAGAAGATGGACAAAGACAAGTCAGATCGGATAGAAGATCTCAAGGAATATATAGAAAGACATCAATACCACATCAAGAAGTTAGAGATTCTAATGAGAATGTTAGATAACCAGTCCATAGATTGTGACCAGGTAAGTAAAGTCTTTGAAAATTTTCTAGTTCAGCAGTTTACAAAGCTTGGGGGTCTAGTGGCCTAATATGACTGTGGAACTAGACCCGAGATAGGGATTATCACCCTTTTTGCCAGACGTAGGTTCACGGTCTTTGGTCAGCCCTAGAGCACTCTCTGTTCAGAACCAGCTGATTTGTTCATGGTCAGTGGGGATGTGTTGGCAATGGTGGTCTTGGAAATTATTATTAATAGTTCAACTGATATAATGTCATTAATAATGTTTTGAAACCAGTCAAAGTGTAATTGGAAAGAAACCAAAACAAGTGAATGGGCATCCAGAAGTAGCTGTTAGACCAGTGCTAAGTCTGAGTAGTAGTACCTGGTTTAAAATCGCAATATGAATCATATATGTAGAGTACAGTAAGAATTTAGACTGATGAAATATACTTGATATCACTTCATTGTTCTGGTAACTGTTAATTTGTTAGATTACTAGACTGTACATTATGATGAATAATTTGATGTCAGAAGAAATCCGATCTAGTAATATTGATCCATATTTTCTTGTTTTTCTCATGTTTGTTTTTTCCATGTTTTTTCCTAGCCCAGCTAAAAAGTAATACTCCACATAAAGCTTTATGTACACTTATTGTATTGTAGCAAGACAAATCCTGTAGAAGAACGTGTGTTCAACCCACTCATTTCTCAACCCTTTCTTCCCCGACAGATCAAAATGATCAAAGAAGATATCGAGTACTACATTGAGTCATCTCAGGATCCTGACTTCAGTGAAAATCTCGGTCTTTATGATGACATCGACATGGAAGACCTGGATTACCCCACTCCAGAAATAACTGTAGGGAAAGTAAGTGAAGTACATAACCTTACTAACACTTCCATCCTTTGGTTATTACGAAGAAAAAAAAAAAAAAAGAAAGAACAGTTGGAAAACACAGCTGTGACTGTAGTGCATGACTGGGGGTTCCGCCAAAGGTTGGAAGACATGGTTTTCTTCTTAATGTAGGTTATTACAGAAGTTAAGAAAATTTGCATGACATAAAGAGGGGTATTATGTCCACTAAATGAATATGGTAATGCTGTTTAAGAAGAAATCCTGTTTTTTTTTAGTATTATTTGATAGTTTTTGTTTTTGTTTTAGTTCTGAGATTGACAGTGATACTTGTGTTTACTCTTATTTTTTTTTTTAGGTGTGGTTTTTACTGTTGTTTGGTTATTATGTTTTAGATTTTCTGTAGAGGAACCCCAGATACAGAAAGGGGAGTGGCTAAGGGAATATTTATTCACCTTATGTTTATTCAATCATGACGAATTCAGTTTGAACCATTAAGAAATTTAAATACTTTTCTTTATGGGTGATACAATTGTTTATTGAGGTATATCATTTAAGAAGAATAAAAAGACCTAGAGATATGTTCTTATATTTCATGGTATTTTAGAGTTACTCTGTAAGGATGATTTGGGAATCTTGATTGGTATGTCGAGGGTGGGAGACTGAGAGTAAAAATGAGAGAAGCATATGGCTGTGTCCACACTGGCAGCAAGCAGGTAGGGGCAGGTGGAGTAGAAGCGAGCTGGCTCGTCTTGTGTATCCTCAATGAGTAAATTAGTATAAGAAAAGTTTTTTTTTTTACTTCTTCTTCTCCCCCTATTAAATGTTGCAAGGTTCAAGTGAGAAAAGTTAGCTGTTGCCTCCTCCCGCAGTGGCCCCCAACTTAACGGCTCTTGCTTGCTGCCATTGTAAACTCTCCCCTAGATTACAGTGTTACTAAACTTGTTGCTTCAGTTCGCTTGGTTCAGCTTGCTTGCGGCCTAAGAGTAAGAGTCAGGAGAACGTTGTTTGAGTGATGGAAGTGATTGAGAATGACTGTGAAATTGAAGAAAAAGTCACAAAGGGAATATGTAAATATTTTTTCAAAGTGTGTGTTTCACATTTACTGAATGAACATGTAAATCAAAATACAGTTAGTAGAGCCATTCCCCTTTCTGTCTCTTTGTTATTGTCACTATTATTTGTTTAGTTTCTTCTGTCTGTCATATATCTATGTATTTGAATATTTGTGTGATGATGCATTGATATTTTTTGTTGTTGTTTTGTTTCTTATTGTAACTAACTTCACTAATGCAAATTATTAGATTTTAGAATTTTTATTTTTTAAGTTGAAGCATTATTTCATCTTCAAAATGTTTAGATTAAAGCTCAAATTTCTCAGACTAAGTAAGAATTTCATCTTGTATCCCAAGCTCTCTCTCTCTCTTTCTCTCTCTTTATTTTTATTTCTCTCTCTCTCTATTTTTATTTCTCTCTCTCTCTCTCTCTCTCTCTCTCTCTCTCTCTCTCTCTCTCTCTCTCTCTCTCTCTCTCTCTCTCTCTCTCTCTCTCTCTCTCTCTCTTTCAATTTTTCTGTTCTCTCTATTCTTTTTAAGTTATTATGGCAGATGAGTAAAGTCTCAGAATGCTAAGTAAGTCATAAAATTGTTCAAGAAAAACAAGAGAGAAAAGAAGCTAACCATATTTAATGCCCACTAATTTTAGCTAGTGAGGTGCTATGAAAGTCTAACCTTAACCCTTCCGTGACGGGCATATCCATGGAGTCGGATCACTTTCACACTGAATTATGCTTTGGTTGAAATTGAAGGCTATTTAGTCCTTCAGTAATGCTGACTCATTATACCAAATGCTAATTAGTATCACTTTGCTAATTGCTCATTTAGAGACATGATTCATACCATGAGTCTAGAAAAGAACAGAAAACACATACGTCTTAATACGTCCAGCTCAAGCTGAACATCTTAAGACGTGGCCTGTCTCAGAAGGGTTAATCTCACATACATTGATAAAAGGGTATTATGCTCCACATGAACTGCACGTTTTTTTTTTTTCCTCTCTTTCTCCCCCTCATAATAGCATGTGCTGGGCGGGAGTCATGACAGCACGGACGGGTCGACACCATCTTCTGCGTGCGGGTCCTCGCCTGCCCCGTCTCCTGCCACAAACCATTCCAATGACCATGACGTACCCACCACCCCTCATGACAAGAAGAGAAGTAATAAAAACGACGAGTCCAGATCAGTCAGTTCAGTGAGTGTTTTGAGGTTTATGTTTTTTAGTGCATGATGCCGTTTTTTGCCTATGTAAGATTACTTTTTATATTATTAAAAATGGATTTTGTCTGAGGTAATTATGTTAAGCTTTTTTTTTTTTTTATTATTATTATTTAGCCATAATGTTTTCTTTTTCTTTTTCCAGTCAAGCCAACCTGTCAAACCTCTGGTAGTGAGACCAACGACCAACAGCATCAACACCAATAATAATATTAGTTCGAACAACAGCACCACCACCAGTAACAGCAGCTCTGGATCTACTACTTCCATTGTTGTGGTCAACACTAATTCATCCTCAAAGGCCACACCACCTCCATCCACCCCCACAAAGCCTGTACTAGGTAAGATTTGGTTGCCCTTCCTATCATGCAGAGAGAGAGAGGACCAGGATGAAACTGGGTTTTTTCTCCCCTCTTGTTTTTACATTTGTTTTTTGTACTATGTTTTTAACATCATGTGTAAGAAGTCTCACTGTATATTACAGTAGGTGGAACATCAGATGAAAAATCTTTACTGAGTAGTATAATGTGAACTTTTCAAGCATTTAACCCCAAAAGGACATGTGATATCGCATTCAGATGCTGTCACAGGATGCCTGGAAAATTAGTCTTTGGTTTGTGAAGGTTTCCATTGGTAGATTCCAAAGATACATGTCTTTCTATTATGCTAACTGAATTAGAGTAGATAAAGGAGATGTTTTAGCATAGATAGTATAAGGTATTTTACTTTTGCTTATTGCCAGTACTACATTCTTATATACATGATTGAATCCTTATTATTTGGCTTGCAGATATGTCCCAGAGTTATTCAGTATGTAATAAATGTTAGAGGAAGTTCTGATACATATATAAGAAAAAAAAAAAAAATCCTTAAAACATGATTATTGATTGAATATTCACAAGAATGTACCACCAACAAAAAAGAAATGTCATGAAATGCAGGTTTCCCATGGGGGTCAGTAGTATTGGACGTAGTAGAGGGGTGAAAAGGGATGGGTAGATGTCAGACAGGCACACTTGGGATAGATTTGTTTGCACATTTATCACAACTCATTTTGTTCACCTTTTTATGCATCATCGCTTCCCAAATAGAAGGAAATCCTTGCCCTATCAATTCATTTATGAACTGTAAATACTACGTCTTTTGTATCACTAATACAGATTCTTACTCACAAGAAAGAATATTATCAGGGTCTCCCTGTAAACAAAGCATTAATATTCCTTTTATTACATTATTTAGCAAAATCATACACATCCTAAAATACATTCATGTATAACTGCAGAATATCTGTTTTCTTATAAATTTAATCTATGATAAAAAATTACAGAAAAAGCTATTTTGCAGGTAATTTCATTATTTCTCAGAGCAGTAATATGTTCCATATTTTATACTTTCATTTTTATTGGTATTCACAGTAAGAAAAAGTCTTACACAAACCCTCTATTTGTGAATTGCATATTTTGAAGAAATTAGAAAACAGTAAAATATTTCTAGTGAAGGAGCCAATGTATTTAGAACAGCCAAGCTATCATAATTTTGTAGGTGGACTTCTGTTCTATCTACCCTAGTTTTTCTGCCAGGTTTTATTGCACTGATGCCTGTATTATTTCATAATATATATTTGTTATGTTTTCTTGACATCATATCCACATTTTCATCTTCATTATCAAACTTTTTTTTGCATTACATGTATTCATTGCATTCCATTTTTTTTTCTACTGGGAATTTTTACATAAGGGGTCAAGCTCCATACAAAAAAAAATATCTGGAAAGGTATATTGTATTTACAAGATCTTTCATATCACATTTGTGTGTGAATACTGGTGAGATTTCCTTTGCCAACTTGATGGAAGTGGGGCATTAAGTAAGAGATGACCTTTCTTAATATACCTCTCCCCTGCTTGTTACACTGAAGTAGTGATTGATATGAATAAGAGATACATCATAGCTGGGGATAACCAAGTTGAACATATAAACTAAAGAATGTAGGCATTTTGAAGTTCAGTGTGTATGGCCCTTCCTGGGTGCTACAAAAGACACTCAAAAGCTTGAAAATACAATAGCTGGGTTTATGATTTATAGGGTTCACTTCTCTTCATAGTCTCATTTACGTCTCATGATCCTTCTTTTGTTCACTTTCAACCTTCATTGTGGTAGAGTGTTTCTGGCCTGTAGCTTTAATACATGACTTTTATTATTCTTTTCAGGTTCAACTTCTCAAACTACTCCAAACAACAGTAGCACAAGTTCAGGTACTTCCAACCACCTAATTACCACCTCACAACAAAATAGCACAGGTAAGTTGGAAATTTGTGTGGATTTGGAGAACGTAACCATGTCATGTGACGATATATTGTGATAAACTTTTTGCATTTGCCGCACAGGACTTTTTCACTGGAGAATTAGTTATTATAAAAGGCTTTATTTTATCCTCCTGATTTATAGGAGAGACTTAATTTGGTTAGGGATCTGGAATTCAGATTTGAAAGTGTTTCCTGACCGTGTCTTTTTCGTCTTTGCAGGAAGACATTCACCAGAACCAAGTGGATTGATAAATAGTGGTATCGTGAACAACACCAGTGGGAGTGGAAGTAACAGTAGCAGTAGTAGCAGCTGCAGCAACAGCAGTAGCAGCAGTGGCAACTCTGTATCAAACAGTACAGGTAGTGGGAGTAGCAGCAGCAGCAGTAGCAGCAGCAGCAGTAGCACCAGCAGCAGCAGTGGCAGCAGCAACAATAGCAGCAGCAGTACCAGCAGCAACAGCAGCAGTAATGGTCTCAGTAGTGGGGTAAGCAGCAGCGTGAGTGTGACGTCACCGCAAGGTAGTCTGGCAGGCAGTGCAACCACTACACCAGCATTACCTTCAGGGGCACCAACGCCATCTGCAGCTCCCACACATCAAGGGCACACACCAGCTATGGTATATAATGTTTATCTTGGTAAACTAAGAGCAGATTGTAGATACAATTTATGTTTAGTTATCATTCTTTAGCCTTTGATATTTCAAAGCAGAAATTACTTCATTTAAAGATTTATGATTTTGTAATGATTTTTTTTTAACTGTCTTACATGTAAGAAAGGTTTTGAATTACATTTTTGGACTTTCACGGATCAGGAAGATTAGGAAGTTTACTAAGGTTGGGAAGAGAATATCCAATGGTAAGGAAATGTGTTCCAAATGGTACTCAAATTACTATGTGGATCAGTCATATCTTAGAACCTGTGGTAATTTTTGAAAGTTGGATTCAGTCCTTTTTTTTTTTCTTCTTCATTGATTTATTATCATAATTAATAATAATCAGAATTAGTTAATTACCTCTGTAGTATTTAAGGTGGAAAGGCATCATTTATATATTATTTACTTTGCATTAAACTACTGTAAAGCAAGTACAATACCTCAAGTATAGAAATGTAAGTTGGAGTTGCTGTACAGAATTCTTGTCTCTTTTTTGTCATGCAAATATTTCTTAGATATGTATGTATGCCATACACATGTCTGAAATATTCATGACTTAAGTTGATGTTTTTTTGTGTTTTTGATCATATGTTTTGTTTGATTGTTTTGTTTGAAATGGATTTAAAATGACCTTTGTTTATTGTGTGATACATATATATATATAAATATATATACATACTGGATTGAATATAGAATTGTGAATTTGTATGTTTTTCAGTGACATGGCAGACATTTAGTCAAAAAATGAGTTTCTAATTTAGTGTAATTTTACCCTTTTCAGAATGCTTCGGACACTGCAGTATCTTTAAAAGCCATCGCGCAGAAGAAGGTCAATGAAGTTAATTCTTCGTCGATAACACCATCAGGTGAGTTTGCAATGTTCAGTTTATTACATGTTTCTTCCTCCTTTTTCTGCCATTTTTCATTTGTTTGATAAAAAGGAGGTGAATTTTTTACTGTGCATAACTAGTCTCACTCTTCAAACTAGTTTTGTGAAGATGGACAAAAAGTTTACTGTGTAACTGACGCCTTTTTGGGTAGCTGTAGAAGAATTTTTTTTTTTTTTGTCTAGTGTTCAGTGCAGAATTTTAAAAAATCCATTGCATGCTAGGCCATTTACCCCCTGGCCCTCTCCCCCTCCCCACTCAAATCGGATCCGTCTACCTCGTTTCCAGTCTTAGAAAGCAGCAGCTGCCCCGTCAGCAACACCACCACGAGCAGCACCAATACCAATGCCAACAATAACAACAACAACAACAACTCCAGCACCAGGACCATTACCGAGAAGTCCACAACGACGTGCGAGGCCAACATCCCGCCCTTGCTGGGTGTGGCCCCTCTCGGTCCTGCCAAGCTGACAGTCGAGCACGACCTGCAGTTCAAGATGCTCCAGGCGGCCTACTACCACATGCCTCACCCGTCCGACTCGGAGAGACTGAGAGTGCACCTGCCGCGCCAGCCTTGCCAGACGCCGCTCTACTATCCACAGGTGAGCGGCTCTGACTTGCCGGTACGCATACGTGTGGATTTTTTAGTCTCTTTTTATTTTAGTTTTAGGCATTGTTGTTGTCTTTGTTGCTGTACTTATTTTTATTTTTTATTTATTTTTTAAAATTATTATGGCTTTGGTTATACTTATTTTTATTTTTGTTCTTATTTTTACTTATGATTATCAATATTATCATCATCATCATCATCACCAGCTTTACTATTATTATTATCATTATTATTATTATTATTATTATTATTGTTATCATCATCATTATCATCATCATCATCATCATCATCAACCATCTTTATCATTATTATGATTATGAATAATCATTACCACCACCATCATCATCAATCATCATTATCATTATTGAGATTATTATTATTTTCATTTTATTTTTATTTCTTTAGTGTTGCAATTGCAATTGTTATTTTAATTATAACTACCAAGATGGTTACTGCAAGAATTATTATTATTGCAAATCTTATTTGATTATCAACTATTCTAGTGCTATTACTACCACCACCATCACCTTTACTACTACTATTCCTACTACTACTACTACTGTTACTATGCTGCTAATACTACAACCACTGCTATGATTGCTGTTACTGCTACCATTTCCACAATCATTATTACCATTTTTAAAGTTGTAACTACTATTGCTTCTATTTCATGACGTACATATAAGGTTCATTTAAATTTTGTTCAGATGAGGTAAATGCAGTTTAGTGTCTTGAACATCACAGGTAGAACAGGAAAGGTCCACCTTTTGTGGCATTTTTTTGCAAAGGAGAAAAGTAACCCAAAATTTTCTTCTTCAAACTTGAGAACCAGTGAAGTTTGGGGTTGTACTGATAAAGTGAAAGTTTTAGCCCATTAACAATTGGGCTATTTTGGCTCAAAATGGTCAAAATGCCGGGATATTTCAAAAGCATAAGCCTAATGCCTCGGGATTCTCACCCGCACCGGCTGCAGCCGAGTGCTGTATGCCAGATCACCCGGCGCGCCGGCCAGGAGGATAGCCATGACGAAATATCTTGTCCCCAGCGGCTGACCCTGGAACCACTTGACATGGTATCTTGTCACCTGTAGTAACGGGTTAACAGATTGCGCAAGTATTCTGTCAACCACCAGTAATATAGATCTAAAGACTGCCAATTACTAATATTTGAGGGGGTGGTGTTAACCCTTTAGCACCAGATGATGTTGACCGTCTCATCATGGCTTTGTCTAGCCTATGGCTTTGTCTGGCTATATTATCATGGTTATATATGATAATGGTCCTGATTGTTTTCAGTATTTTATAGCCTTCATTTTTTATTCTTATTATTTAAAGATGAGATAACAGATTTATAAGTTTTCAATAAACCTTTTGGCTTTTATAGCGCCACCTACTTGATGACCTCATGTCATGCTTCCGTCACCTGTTGGGTTTCCTGCTGTGCATAGACAGGAACAAACATTACAGAGTTCAGTCAGTGTTGCTTAATGGAGACTTTTATCAATGCTCTTTATATCTACTACAATTACTTATTACTTATATTTAGAAGTAGTATAAACACTTTGTCTCTCCCCCCCTCTCTCTGTTCCATATATATATATGTATGTGTGTGTGTTTGTTTGTTTGTGTATATATGTGTGAGTGTGAGTGTGTGTGTGTGTGTGTGTGTGTGTGTGTGTGTGTGTGTGTGTTTGTGTGTGTGTGTGTGTGTGTGTGTTTATATATATATATATATATATATATATATATATATATATATATATATATATATATATATATATATATATATATATATACATGTTTATTATATATGTATATATATATCTATCTATCTTGATGTGTGTGTATGTTTGTGTGTGTGCATGGGGGGCAGGGTTAAATTAGAATACATTTAAGCCAGAGAAAAGAGAGGGAGGGGAGAGGGAGGAGCAGGCATCTGTTATATCTAAGTTCATATACTTTAGAGCTGAAGGTCTTGATGTATGTCCTCATTCTTTGAAGTAAGTGCTTAGCAGAGACTGCAGATGGGTGCCATTCATGGCTTGCTCTCCTGCAGGTGTCAGGAGAAAGTGGTGCCAGCTATGTTGGGATTTTAGACTAAACCCATATTACTGTAAATATAATCATTGTAATGACAATTTCCATCATCTGTCACTAAATATTCTTAATATGATAGTAAAAAACAATGCTAGAAAACACGCTGATTTACCTGCATCGGCACTTTCACATCATCCGTGTCCAACAGGTTAAACAAACTAACTTGAAGGAAAGAACACAGTAGAATTTTTTATAAGAGACCATTAGTGTGACTTCATTAAATCTTGTTAGTTTGAAAGAAGAATCAAATAGATGAGTACCTTCTCATTAACTCATTCACGCTGGGGCTTATATTTGCATAATGCCGCTCCCGGAGGCTAGATAACAAGCGCACACAGTGACTAAGTGTGAGATCTCTCCTGCTCCTCAATGAGTGCTTTTCACCTGTCCGCTTCAATGGGTTGTTTACATTATTTTCACAAGTGAAAATAATGTAAACCTTTACAAATGGAGTTCCTATGATTATGTGCATATGTAACAATATAAAACATATTTTGAAGGAGAGATCTTGACGTTCTAGGACATCACCCAGAAAGAGCAAAATATTACTTTCACGAGGTTAATTTGATGCCACAGAATACTTCCAAGTTGAAGTACATAAAATTATGAAACAAAATATGCATTAAACAAAAATTTCTAGTGCAAAAGAGCAACAATGAGATTACTGGTAAGGTTTTATTGAACCTTATTTTTACAGAGTAATGAAATGAACATCTCTTCAAAGGGCAAAGGTGGTCTTGACACTAAATATACGTTGAGGAGAATTGAATTTGCAATTTCCACACTGATGTAGTGAAATGGGATTGATATTAACCCTGTAACACCTATAAAACTGAATTGTCCATTTCAAATGCCCTAGAATTGGGTTTGTCTGGTCTCTGTAGAGCATACCCATTTGATGTTACATGAAGAGGGTAAAATGCCTACTTTAATTGCCACTACCAACACTGCTACTGTTGATTTCATTATAACAAATGTAGAAATTGCATGACACAGATTGAATAATTTCACAACATGAGATGTAATTGACGCATTTGGATTAGCTCGTCCTCAGAATTACGAGTAATTGTGTGGGCGAGATAATCAGAATGCGTCAATTATATTTCTTGTACTGTGAAGTTATCCAGTCTCAGTTATACTTTTTCCACTACTACTACTGTTACCACCATTACCTTCATCACCATTATCACAACCTTCACCACCATCCCTCCGCCTCCACCACTAAGGTCTACTTGTGCTACTACCATTACTGATACCTCCTCCTCCTACTCCTCCTGCTTCTCTTCCTCCTGCTGCTACTACCATCACTACTACTATATAATATACTAGTTCTCATTATGACTACAAGTTGCTATTAGCATTCGCTAACCCTTCCGCCACGGGCATTCTTCATGGCGTCTGGTCACTTTCGTGCTGCATTTTTTAAGATAAAATAACAAGCTAGTTATTTCTCATTCCAAATGCTAATTAGTATCACTATGCTATTATATATATAGATTCATATATCATACCATAAGTATAGAAAATGATAGGAAACACTTCTGAAGATGCCCAGTCCAGGCAGAGCATCTGAAGATGTTGCTTCTGCTGCACACAGGGACTGTCGTCTCACAAGTATGGCAGTTGCTCATATTAGTTAAACTGCTACTCCCACTCTTTTTATTTAAATGGTCTTTGTTTATTACTATCATCATTTGTTGGTAGTTTTATATTTCTTTCTTTCTTTCTTTCTTTCCTTTTTTATGGTGTCTTCATTTCATTGATTTTTCATGTTATTTGTATCATCAGTTTTATTTATAGTATTGTTACTATGTATGGCTGCTCTTATTATTATTATTATTGTTGTTGTTATTATTATTATTATTATTATTATCATTATTATTGTTATTATTATTATTGTTGTTATTATTATTGTTATTGTTTTCATCATTATTATTATTACTGTTATTATTATCATTACTAATATTATTATTTTGTTTTTTATTATTATTATTTTTGTTATTATTGTTATTATTATTATTATTATTATTATTATTATTATTATTATTATTATTATTATTATTATTGATATATTGTTTTTATAATTACCATCATCATCATCACCATCATCATCATCATTGTTATGTTTTTGTTTTTTATTTTTTATTATTATTATATATATTTTTTATATTTGATGTAATAGTTATTAATGTTAATGCTGAATATATTGATATATGAGAGATAGCATGCAAATTCTTGTGTATTTTTGATTGTGCATATATCTTTGTAATTATGTTCTTGATACCAAAGTGTACTGTATACCTACAGTGCTCTGCGATGACATAGTCAGGTCATAGTCGATTTTGGTGGCAAAAGTTGACAATTTTTTATGTAGAGAAGTATTTGCACACCTGGAAGTTCAGGTAGATTGATGACTATCAAGCAGGTATCTAGGGTAACAGTGTGCGTTCCGGTGGTGGCAGGGAAGTTAATCGTGGGGGGATCCACTGTCTGGTTCTTGGTACTCTATTGATATCTGTTTGTTTTTGTCAACTAAGTAAGCAGCAGATACAGTTGCACAAAGGAAGTGAGACCAGTTAAAACCCATCCCCGACGGGGGAATTCTAGCCTTGAATGTCCTAAATCAATTGAATGGCTGGCACAGTACTGTGCCGCCCGGCAACTGGGCTTTTGAATGCGCGGTACACATGCTGTACCACCCGTCCTGTGTGGGTTAAAGAAATGCCAATTTTTTTTATGGTAAGATTGATCTCGATGTTTCACCCACTCACGCCGGATGACGTGCTGACACGTTTCGTGGTTTTCGCGTCCGACGCTGCCGACGAGATATCTGGCCAAGGCGGGCGCTCAGGGTGAGCGAGCGGGCAGCCCAGGCTCGCGGCCCGTGCGCCCGAGAATCTCGAAGCGTTCGGATGATGCGTTCGAAAACCTCGATATAGCGACCGTGCAAAGCCGGAATGGGTTAAGTGAATTGAAAAGTTTTGATAATTAACCCATTCACGACAAGGTCATTCTAGCCTTGAATGTCACAATGCCGGGGCTTTCGAATTCTTAGGCCTAAATCAATTAGATGGCTGGCGCAATACTGTGCCGCCCGCCCACTGGGCTTTTGAATGAGCAGTACAGTACTGTACCACCCGTCCAGAGAGGGTTAAATGGATGAAAATACTGGCACATGCTAAATGCCCAGGGAGTGCCATCACTTGCCACCACCACCTGTAAATATTACCAGCAGCAAGTACAGGCTATCCAACGGCCTTTCATTATGACTTCAAATATCATGGCAACTGCAGGGGGAAGAATCTGTGCTTTCTTTGGCCGATATGATATGTTGGGGACACAGAGAAGTGGGTATAGGTGCTCAAGAGCGACAAAGTTTGGGAGGAATGCTTTTAATGCTGAATATTATACTACTGTTATCCTTCTAAATATTGAGACGGTGAAAGCCCAGGGATGTGCTTAATTTGATGGTGCGAGAGAAGTGGGAGGGTAAGGGAATAGGACAGCTGTCATTGTCATTGTCAGACGCTGTACATATAGATATTTCTCTCATTATACATATGCACATGCAAAAATACATGCACTGGAAATGGCCTGCTGTATTATAATAATAATTTTAAGATATTAATCTAGATTTGAAATCTTTACAGAAATTGACTCTGTATTTATGATTTGTGTCATTTTCTGCAGGTCTCGCCTCCTATGTCAGATACAGTAGACTTCTTTCAGCGGCTGTCGACCGAAACTCTCTTCTTTATATTTTATTATATGGAGGGAACGAAAGCCCAGTACCTGGCAGCAAAAGCTCTCAAAAAGCAATCTTGGAGATTCCATACAAAGTACATGATGTGGTTTCAAAGGCATGAGGAGCCTAAGGCAATCACAGATGAATATGAACAGGTAAGAGTCTCGCTCCCTTTCTCTCTTTCTTTTTCTTTCTTTTTCTTTCTTTCTCTTTCTTTCTTTCTCTCTTTCTTTCCTTTTCTCTTTCTTTCCTTCCTTCTTTTTCTTTCTTTCTTTTTCTTTTTCTTTCTCTTTCTTTTTCCTTCTTTCTTTCCTTCCTTCCTTCCTTCTCTCTTTCTCTTTTTTTTCTTTCATTCTTTCTTTTTCTCTCTCTTTTTCTTTCTTTTTTTCTTTCATTCTTTTTCTTTCTTTCTTTCTTTCCTTTTCTCTATCTCTCTTTCTTTTTCTTTCTTTCTCAATTTCCTTTTCTCTTTCTTTCTTTCTCTCTTTCTCTCTTTCTCTCTTTCTCTTTCTTTTGTTCTTTTTTTCTATCTTTCTTTTTCTCTTTCTCATTCTTTCTCTCTCTTTCTTTCTTGCTGTCTTTCTCTTTCTTTTTCTCTCTTCCTCTTTCTTTTTTCTTTTTCTCTCCTCTCTTTTTTTCTTTTTCTTTTTCTCTCCTCTCTCCCTCTCTCCCTCTCTTCTCTCTCTCCCTCTCTTCTCCCTCTCCCTCTCTTCTCCCTCTCCCTCTCTTCTCTCTCTCTTCTCTTCTCTTCTCTTCTCTTCTCTTCTCTTCTCTTCTCTTCTCTTCTCTTCTCTTCTCTTCTCTTCTCTTCTCTTCTCTTCTCTTCTCTTCTCTTCTCTTCTCTTCTCTTCTCTTCTCTTCTCTTCTCTTCTCTTCTCTTCTCTTCTCTTCTCTTCTCTTCTCTTCTCTTCTCTTCTCTTCTCTTCTCTTCTCTTCTCTTCTCTTCTCTTCTCTTCTCTTCTCTTCTCTTCTCTTCTCTTCTCTTCTCTTCTCTTCTCTTCTCTTCTCTTCTCTTCTCTTCTCTTCTCTTCTCTTCTCTTCTCTTCTCTTCTCTTCTCTTCTCTTCTCTTCTCTTCTCTTCTCTTCTCTTCTCTTCTCTTCTCTTCTCTTCTCTTCTCTTCTCTTCTCTTCTCTTCTCTTCTCTTCTCTTCTCTTCTCTTCTCTTCTCTTCTCTTCTCTTCTCTTCTCTTCTCTTCTCTTCTCTTCTCTTCTCTTCTCTTCTCTTCTCTTCTCTTCTCTTCTCTTCTCTTCTCTTCTCTTCTCTTCTCTTCTCTTCTCTTCTCTTCTCTTCTCTTCTCTTCTCTTCTCTTCTCTTCTCTTCTCTTCTCTTCTCTTCTCTTCTCTTCTCTTCTCTTCTCTTCTCTTCTCTTCTCTTCTCTTCTCTTCTCTTCTCTTCTCTTCTCTTCTCTTCTCTTCTCTTCTCTTCTCTTCTCTTCTCTTCTCTTCTCTTCTCTTCTCTTCTCTTCTCTTCTCTTCTCTTCTCTTCTCTTCTCTTCTCTTCTCTTCTCTTCTCTTCTCTTCTCTTCTCTTCTCTTCTCTTCTCTTCTCTTCTCTTCTCTTCTCTTCTCTTCTCTTCTCTTCTCTTCTCTTCTCTTCTCTTCTCTTCTCTTCTCTTCTCTTCTCTTCTCTTCTCTTCTCTTCTCTTCTCTTCTCTTCTCTTCTCTTCTCTTCTCTTCTCTTCTCTTCTCTTCTCTTCTCTTCTCTTCTCTTCTCTTCTCTTCTCTTCTCTTCTCTTCTCTTCTCTTCTCTTCTCTTCTCTTCTCTTCTCTTCTCTTCTCTTCTCTTCTCTTCTCTTCTCTTCTCTTCTCTTCTCTTCTCTTCTCTTCTCTTCTCTTCTCTTCTCTTCTCTTCTCTTCTCTTCTCTTCTCTTCTCTTCTCTTCTCTTCTCTTCTCTTCTCTTCTCTTCTCTTCTCTTCTCTTCTCTTCTCTTCTCTTCTCTTCTCTTCTCTTCTCTTCTCTTCTCTTCTCTTCTCTTCTCTTCTCTTCTCTTCTCTTCTCTTCTCTTCTCTTCTCTTCTCTTCTCTTCTCTTCTCTTCTCTTCTCTTCTCTTCTCTTCTCTTCTCTTCTCTTCTCTTCTCTTCTCTTCTCTTCTCTTCTCTTCTCTTCTCTTCTCTTCTCTTCTCTTCTCTTCTCTTCTCTTCTCTTCTCTTCTCTTCTCTTCTCTTCTCTTCTCTTCTCTTCTCTTCTCTTCTCTTCTCTTCTCTTCTCTTCTCTTCTCTTCTCTTCTCTTCTCTTCTCTTCTCTTCTCTTCTCTTCTCTTCTCTTCTCTTCTCTTCTCTTCTCTTCTCTTCTCTTCTCTTCTCTTCTCTTCTCTTCTCTTCTCTTCTCTTCTCTTCTCTTCTCTTCTCTTCTCTTCTCTTCTCTTCTCTTCTCTTCTCTTCTCTTCTCTTCTCTTCTCTTCTCTTCTCTTCTCTTCTCTTCTCTTCTCTTCTCTTCTCTTCTCTTCTCTTCTCTTCTCTTCTCTTCTCTTCTCTTCTCTTCTCTTCTCTTCTCTTCTCTTCTCTTCTCTTCTCTTCTCTTCTCTTCTCTTCTCTTCTCTTCTCTTCTCTTCTCTTCTCTTCTCTTCTCTTCTCTTCTCTTCTCTTCTCTTCTCTTCTCTTCTCTTCTCTTCTCTTCTCTTCTCTTCTCTTCTCTTCTCTTCTCTTCTCTTCTCTTCTCTTCTCTTCTCTTCTCTTCTCTTCTCTTCTCTTCTCTTCTCTTCTCTTCTCTTCTCTTCTCTTCTCTTCTCTTCTCTTCTCTTCTCTTCTCTTCTCTTCTCTTCTCTTCTCTTCTCTTCTCTTCTCTTCTCTTCTCTTCTCTTCTCTTCTCTTCTCTTCTCTTCTCTTCTCTTCTCTTCTCTTCTCTTCTCTTCTCTTCTCTTCTCTTCTCTTCTCTTCTCTTCTCTTCTCTTCTCTTCTCTTCTCTTCTCTTCTCTTCTCTTCTCTTCTCTTCTCTTCTCTTCTCTTCTCTTCTCTTCTCTTCTCTTCTCTTCTCTTCTCTTCTCTTCTCTTCTCTTCTCTTCTCTTCTCTTCTCTTCTCTTCTCTTCTCTTCTCTTCTCTTCTCTTCTCTTCTCTTCTCTTCTCTTCTCTCTTCTCTCTCTCTTCTCTATCCTCTCTCTCTTCTCTATCCTCTCTCTCTTCTCTATCCTCTCTCTCTCTCTCTTCTCTATCCTCTCTCTCTTCTCTATCCTCTCTCTCTTCTCTATCCTCTCTCTCTTCTCTATCCTCTCTCTCTTCTCTATCCTCTCTCTCTTCTCTATCCTCTCTCTCTTCTCTCTCCTCTCTCTCTCTCTCTCTCTCTCTCTCTCTCTCTCTCTCTCTCTCTCTCTCTCTCTCTCTCTCTCTCTCTCTTCTCTCTCTTTTCTCTTCTCTCTCCTCTCTTTCTCTTTCTCTTTCTCTTTCTCTTTCTTTCTTTCTTTCCCTTTCTTTCTCTTTCTTTCTCTCTCTCTCTATGTATTTCTCTCTTTTTCTTTCTCTCTGTATTTCTCTATGTATTTCTCTCTTTTTCTTTCTCTCTGTATTTCTCTCTTTTTCTCTCTGTATTTCTCTCTCTCTCTCTCTCTGTATTTCTCTCTCTCTCTCTCTGTATTTCTTTTTCTTTCTTTCTTTTTGTCTTTCTCTCTTTCTTTCTTTCTTTTTGTCTTTCTCTCTTTCTTTCTTTCTTTTTGTCTTTCTCTATTTCTTTCTGTCTTTCTCTATATTTCTCTCTTTCTTTCTTCTCTATTTCTCTTTTTCTTTTCTTTTATTTTCTCTTTTCTCTCATTTCTCCCTCTTAAGCATTCTTTCTCTCTCTTTCTCCCTCTTTAGTGTTCTCTCTGTCTCTTTCTCTCCTATAAGTTCTCCCTCTTTATCATTCTTTCTCTTTCTCTTCTTTATTTCTTCCATCCTTCCTTCCTTCCTTTCTTTTTCTTTTCAGTGTGTCCCTCTTGTCTCATTGTTTCAGAATCCATATATCTGATGTGCAAGAAGGAACATTTTTAAAGTAGTTTTGTGCAGCTTTAGCAAACTTGCTTAAAAAAGAAAAAAAAATATATATATATTTATATATATATATATTAACAAGGCTCTCTCTCTCTTGTTTCAGGGCACATATATCTACTTCGACTATGAGAACTGGGGCCAGCGGAAGAAGGAAAACTTCACGTTTGAATACCGGTTCTTGGAAGACCGGGATCTGAACTAAAAGCGTCCGCAAATTACCGGATCTCGTGCACTCCTCCCTCGGCACTTTTTCCACACCGGGGGCCGTGCAACTTGAGTGATAATTATCCATATGAAAACAAAGAAGGAGAGGAGAGGAGGGGAGGGGAGGGGAGGGGAGGGTGGTGGAGGGGAACTGGGGAGGACCACAGTTGGTCGAATGGAGGGACTCGTTTCGCTCCTGAGACCGAACTGTGGCCCTGCCTGACCACTACCTTTTTTGTTGTTGTTCATTGCTTCCCAAACAAGTCATTGTCATGTCAGCCACAACCACTGTCACACCATGATATGTGATAGTGTTATATATTCCATAACATTTTTTTATGTGGTTTCTTAAAGAGATTTTGTTTTTTTTCCAATAAAATATCTATTTTAGAGGAGATTTTCCTCTATTGCACATGCCCCAGACTTGTGTTCATGAAGATGCCCCTAAGGTCTGCTTCATTGAGTTGTACGTCGTACTCCGTTCCGGAGTAAGGTTGCTGGAATACCAATTTCTGATCTCGTTCTTGAAAGGGGAAAGAGTTTATAGACTTGTAAGTTTCTGTGCACCATGCATTATTGCTCAAATTTTCTGGATGCAGCATTTTGTGCAGACGTTCGCTGTTAACCAGTATTAAACTTCAGAAAGGCTTTGAATGACATTGCAGAAGGAAGAAGAATGCCAAAGATCTGTGATGTTGCTTGCTAACCTTGGCTCTCCAGGGGAAGGCCGACCTTTGAGAAATGCGTTCCATTACAACCAGAATGCTGGGCTTTAGGCATTACTGAATCACACCTGGGGATCATCCATAGAGAGCTGGCTTCATTTGTTCTGATGAGCAACTTTTCTTGAGGAATGTTTAAAGCAATTAAGGATTTACTTTTACTTAAGTAATTTAGATTATCTTCAATAATTGTAATTTAAAAGAAATTACTAGAACTACCTAGAATGATTTTATTTTTAACAATTGCATTTAATGTTATGGTTCACTGGTGTTGAGGTATGCGAGATGAAGCACTGCTACTAATATGGAATTGCTGAGGAAGTCTGGTAGCCTGCAGGCATAAGTCATTAGTTGGTCAAACTATTCATTACAACTCAGGTCAGGAAGTTTTGAGTTCCTGTAGGAATGAAACGTTTGTTCCTATTCTCGTATTAGACAATAGGACGGCTCCCTTCAGTAACTTCATATAACTTGTCATCGACGGAAAATGTTCAAGCTGTCTTCCGACCATGCATGCTCCCTCCCCTTTACATATGTGGATAAGTAATGAGTGCTAAAAGAAAAGCTAAAGAAGTCAGTATTGAAGTTCATAACATCAAGATATTACCGAAATATTGTATTATCCAAAATTTAAAAGTACTACCAACTGTATGCAAAACATTACAACAGAAGCTTTTTTCAAAATCACAGTCATCTTTGTACCAACAACACATTTCAGAATCAAGCATAAGAAAATTCTCTCTTTTTTTTTTCCATTTCATGCCAAATTGAGATTCTTAAGCTCCATCCTTTCTACATGGTATTTCTCTGTACAGGAAGTGAGTCACTTGCTCATGATGCAACTGATGAACTTATGGGAGCTTCCAGACATCCAAGAGTCCAGCAGAAGTAGGATCATGTAGATAGTGTACAGTCGTTGTAGACTTTTTATACAGTGTAAATGATATTTTTATACTGTCCCTGACATCCCTACAAAGGTATGCAGTGTAGCTGGAAACTGACCACCTTCATGGTTGATTTGGAACATCGCAGTGGAATAAGATGGTTTTGCAGTTCAGTGTTCAAGGTTGCGCATCATTAAAAAAAAGAAAAAAAAGTATGCAGCAGTGTCAAGGAATATGGACCTCTACAGCAGTTTGAGAAAGCCTAATTTTCCTATACAGAATACTTGAGAAATTGTGCCTCATGTTAGAACTGTGAGGGGATGGTATTCATTGACTTTGTTGCAAGTGATTTGTTTAATTATTGTCTGGGTTGGCAATTTGCAGATAAGACATTTTAATTTTTTTCTCAATTACATTGTCACTTACAAACCTTTACAACTCTTATATGGATTTAAGCAGATTTATTTTAATGTTCAA
This sequence comes from Penaeus japonicus, assembly GCA_017312705.2. NCBI lineage: Eukaryota > Metazoa > Arthropoda > Malacostraca > Decapoda > Penaeidae > Penaeus > Penaeus japonicus. The sequence continues at coordinate 351,251 of BOPN01000203.1, forward strand.
CTAGAAACTTCCTTTTTTTATATACCAATCTAATAGTCATGGCAGTTGATTAGTGGTTGTGGTGTCATGAGATTATGGGAGAAACAACACAATGGTTTAAGAGTAGAGGACAAAGGTGTTTATAAAAAAGTGATATAAAATACACTTTATTTCCTGTGGAAACCGACTTTGATTTAATTACATACCTGAAACTTTGGGATATCAAAGACTTTATTTTTAATAATTGCTTTAATAGCACAGACTGCACTAACAGAAACAAATACAATTACTTTCACAATACAAAAAGTAGATACATGAATGTATATAATGAAAGTAAAGCAAATTTTATTTGTACTGATCATGCCAATTTTTTTTACATTCCATACTACAGAAGTCATCAAAATACGAAAATCTTATTCAATGCCTTGCATTGGGAACTACAGAAGTCGTCAAAATATGAAAATCTTAAACGTTATGGGGTATCAATGAGAACAGTAAAAATAAGTTCTTTTTATAGAGAAACCTCACACTAAAGGGCAGGAGTCCTACAAAAATAAGACCAAGTCTTTTATACTGTGCTTTTCAATTAACCTTTATAAGCTGAACAATATTTACAATGCTCTTTCAGTGTAGGTACAATCTTATTATGAAGGTAAAAAGACAGTGCCCTATAAGCCTGCCACTGAGGTAGTTAGAAGCCAATGGTGTATTATTATCAGACAGACAAGGCAGAAACCAAACAACTTGACGTTACTCAAAATTTGCAATTCTAATTACATCTAGTCATCACCAATAACCATTCAAACATACTTGTAAAACATCATATATGTTGCCCTATTGATGGCATCTGCAGTCATGTAAAATGGCTTCTACAATACTCATGAAACTATTTAAATGTAAAACTGACAATGAATCACTTGCTCTTGAAGAATTATAAGCAAATCAAAGTACCAGTACCTTGTACATGCAGAAAAGGCACTCTATCCGAGGTCCCCTGCTTTAGGATGAAGACTTAAGTACGTTATTTTAGAAACTACTCTACGTGTGACAAGTCTTTCAAGTCAAAACTACAGAAGTCTTCATACCATTTTGAAGTAAAATGCCCATACTGAGAAATGAAACAGATCTTTTATATCTTAATTGAAACTAAACTTGAATGCATACATTTTACAATCACCTTCAATTTTCATTTCAGTTAGTTATTTGTAAATTAGCAGATACTGGAAATGGAAATGGTAAACAAAAAAATATATATATTATTCCAAATAATAATATACTAATAATACCAAACGAGACAGAATATCATGTTAATACTGATCTGACAAGATCATTGCTGATCAAGGTGCACTAAAAACAAGGAAGTGTTCTGCTTTATGAACATGTACGCACATAAACATTGCTATACAAAATAAACTCTTCCGCACAACAAACATGAATACAAGCACACTCACCCGCTCATTCAACCTGTATTAAAAATTGTATAGCAACACAACAGAACACTGGATTACTTCAGATACAATCATGTAATATTGCATGTCCTTCGTGGAGTAAACTCTTATTTCACTTTTCTCTTTTTCCTTTTTTAAATATTTCAAAGTCCAGGCCCAGCTTTAGGGGACTGGGTCCAGCAGAGGTAAAAGTTAGTGAGGTAGCTATCCAAAATACCCTTTGGAAGCATTGTTGATGCCAAGATCTGAATAGAGTCTGATACATTTACTTCTACAAGCTTGTTTACATTCCAAAAATATGATCAGTTTCACAGAGTACTCTTCTTACTAAATAATATTTTCCTTATGAGCTCATTCCTAAGTTAAAAAAGAATTTGACTTAGATAATGTTCCTTAGAATCCTGTTTATCTTCTTTCATATCGACGCTCCCGGCTCCGTTCGCGTCGGTCTCGTGTTCTCTGGAGGAATTCATCCACGCTTCTGTCATAGGGCTGTAAATTGAGAAGAAAATTGTAAGATTCAAGGTTATTCAAATCCTGAAAATACTGCTCATCAAAGTGAACTTGTTAAATGATTTTAGCTGATGATATCCATATTTATATGTTGGTCCACACACTCCTTTGTTTTATGTAATATTTTTCTCCTGAAATCAGATCATGACTTCAGTTCATATTCTAAAGGACCTAGAAAAGAAAAAGTAACACTCACATGACAAAAACAATGAGGCTTGTTAAGCTTAAAATCAGAAACCATCTCTTCATCAACAAACAGAAATAGGACATGACTTGATTAAAATTCTTCCTTACAACTTCACATAATTATCAAAAGCAAGTACTATACAATGATAAAAAAAAGTGCCTGATACAGTGAATGAAATGATGCATTCAAAAACATGATTGAACTGATACTCAACAAGAAAAGCACATATACAGTAATGACATCTCTTAATTAATAAATGATTAAACAATGTGTTAACCAAATGGTGCCAGCAAATAACCAGAACACACAGGTGGCTGCATCAAGGTTAATTTCAATGTTGCTCACAGGAGCCAGGAACTAGCAATGCAAGGACTATGTTTTTTTCCCTTGTCTTTGATTCAGGACAAGAGGATTATTGTTTTCCAATAAAAATTAAAATCTAGTCTGAATTTTGAGGCTGTAATTTGAGAACTAAAGCCGTCACAGACATAAAGCTCTACGCCCATGCCATCGAGTGTATATCAAGCTGCATCAATGAGTTAAAAGAAAGGACCATTGCAACATGAAGTCTGTTCTTTGCAAGATGTCTAATCTTAGTGAAACTATGAAACATGCAACATCAAAGTGTTATGTTAAAGTAGAAGACACAAAGAGAGATTCCCAACATGAACCTTATATTAAACACAGAAGCTCAAGATTATTTTCACTGAAGAAACACAAATAACTGCTACAGACTTCACTCTCCAAGCAAAAATACACAAAACCACATGATTCCCACAGAAAATTCCTAAAAGCAGCAAGACAACTGGACTTGTAAAACATTTATCACCTAGTTACTGAATTTTCAAAACATGTTATGCACATGAAAAAAATCAAGAATCTTATCCTTACATCGGCAGACTGTCTCTTCTCTGAACGTGAACGGGATGACGGGTACTCTGGCAGCGGAGGTCCGTCATAGTATCTTGGGGGTCCGATTGGGTCAAACGGTGGCTGTGTGCAACAGAATGCAAAGTTAAATACGTTTCCCAGAGGTCATGGCATGCATTGAAAAAATAAATAAATAAAATCTTAATCAGGAAAATCAGAGGTATTCTTGAGAGAACGAGTAAAGTAAAATATGTTATGAAGATTATCATCAATATCAAAATGTGTTTATGTGCAGTGGGAAGGCAGGCACAGAGGAGAAAAAAAAATTAACTTCCTTCACCCAAAACCACTATTCTCATCAACACCAAAACAGCAAAATCAACTCTACTTACCGGTGGCGGGAAGGCCATGGGTGGGAGATTACTCGGTGCACGGGAGTGGAAATCCCGCATCTCTCTCATGAAGTCCTGATATGTCTGAAATGAGGATTCCTAATACTGCTTTATGAGCATGTTTAAAATTGACACAAGAATATTATTCCCAAAATATAATGCATAATCACAGTTCTGGGGTATCTCATATGTATAACAATTTGGTGTGGGAATACAAGTCTATGGGAGAATTTCGAAGAAAATCATCATAAGAATACATTTAGGCTTGATTATAGAAAAAATGCTCTAATTATTGTCGTAGAGAAAATCTATTTTATAATAAAATGTCTAAAATTATAAAATGTTTTTTTTACCCCATATTCAATACTATATCTATGTTATTCAGAGCCTTCTAAATGCTTCCATAAATATCTTTAAAAAAAGACAACAAAGCAACCCGTGCAAGCACACAAGTACAAACATGTGTATGGATTTTACTATTGAACTTTTAATCTTAATTTCAATTGAATAGACAATGGCATTATCAACCTCCTAGGAAAAAATTTCCCTACACACCACCTAGCCAAGTGAAAGAAATAATTCAAGTTCTTTATACTAACCAATTTGTGGCTACTTGTGCCATTGTATGTGGCGCTCTCTCTCCGAGGAACACTGCGGTACACAGGTGATCTTTCTCTCACTCTCTCACGGGTGTAGGAAGCTGGTTTTGGAAAAAAAAAAGAATAAGTAAATAAATAAATAATAAATTAAATGGATAATTATACTCAAACTGACTAAAACAGCAATACTTTCTGGCATACATATAAAATTGATTACCATATATCAGTACCAGTAACAAAGTTCACCTTTGAACATACAAATATAACTTGATACATTTTTGTCCACTGATCTTTTCAATAAGTCTTAATTCCTAACATATTGATAATTCATTGAGATTTAATGGATGTGATGGTAATGGAACACACAATTT
>BOPN01000203.1:393109-410609 GCA_017312705.2 Penaeus japonicus
TATTTGTGCCTGGTTATTTTTCATTCATTGCTCTGACTGACCAAATTAACAACAAGTAGATTTTACAGGGCACTACTAGTATTATAGTCCTGCACTTCATATTATCTACTCAGGTAATATCTGACTTCCTAGGCATCTGTGGCATCAAGCATCCAACATCACGGATCATATGTCTGGTAGTGTATACACTTAATTTTCTATAATAAGAATGTATCACATATGTTAAAGCCAGTCATACAAACAGCTTATTAGCACCAAATGGCATCCATATTGTCCTGGGAGGCAGCAATAACTTCACAAGATTTTACTACTCACCAGCAGGCACACAGACAATTTTTGTGACAGTGTCTAATGTACAAGTCAATAGTCTAATTGAAAATATCATATGCATTTCACAAGCATTTCTAATTAGTCCACTGCTATGGCATTACCATTATTTACAAAACATTAAAGACAAATTAGATGTAAATGAAAGATTATATATCAAGTAAATGTCACTGAAATATATGTACCACCTAATGTTTATAATTTTGCAGAAATAATATTCCAAATGTAAATTATCCCTAATCTCCTTACATCAGTTTATAAGATTTTTCACACAATACTGCAACAGCAATATTATACAAATTCAGCAAAATACAGCAAGAGTAAGCAGCAGCATAAAGCCTGCAGCTATTAGATATACTATACACCTATGGAATACTGGTAGACTGCATGTTATATTGTAACCACAGGCAAAAGCAACATCAATAGTTGTCTAATTGTGTAACCAGCCTGCACATAGAAAAATGGACCTGTGTGTGCTGTCATGTTTTCCCTACATGACCACACCTTCAGCAATGGATGACTATTTTTGAACAACCAAATGCTATTTTTTCTGCAAATATTTCTTTGTATCTGAGCTAGTGTATGTCAAATGTCAAGAACATGAAAGCAATAGCATATAATCTAAACCTTTGATTCAAGGGATGTTAACACTTCAAACCTTCCTAGTTAGTAAAAGCCTCATCTAACATTGACACCTGTTATGACCTATAGTAACTATTTGGATTGCTGTTTGCTGGCCTAACATTATCCTCATTATCATCCCAACATAAACTGTAAATGTAAAAGCTATAATATATATATACATATATATATATATATATATATATATATATATATATATATATATATATATATATATATATATATATATATATATATATAACAATTCATACTTGCATGAAAATACAAAGAAACAACCTTAGTGGATGTCAACCAGCTAACACAGAAAAATAAAACACTTGATAATGTGTTATGCCTACTTCCTTCAATATATTTAAGGCAAATTCCTAGTCAGATTGCAATCTTATTCTTCAATATTCACCTAGCTGCTGAGCAAAACCAGCTAGTTGGGAGACGCATGCACAGAATTGTGCTTAACCCTATGACGATGGTGCATCACACTCATGTGACACAGCTAAATTCCCAATGCCGGGGCGTCATGCCAGTGTGACATTTCCAATGCAATATTGCAATGGCCCGGCGCAGGGATTTTCACTTATCGCCGTGCCCATCGGGAATGGGTTAACTTGACCGGGTAATGCATCCCTGCCACCAGTTGAATTGTAATATGCTTTGGAAGAAAACTTCAATTTACGCATGTCTCCACAGGACCTTAAATATATGATGCAGATGCTCACGTTGTGTGGACAGGGGGGATAGTTTATATCAATAAATAAAAAGAATCTGTCTTTAAAAAATTAAATTCTTCCATATTCCTAATTCCTCAAAAAGTAGAAAAGTTCAGTGAAATAATATTTACCCGCAACCCCTCTCAAGGATAACGTCAAAGAAATATTCTCCATTTTTCTGTCCTTGTTTCACCAAAGTCAAGCCAAATCTTTGCCGAGACATCCCCATTTGAGTGTTTAACAGATCACCTCAATCTGAGTTAAGTTTTAATATAACATCCAGTTAGTTCGATCTTTTACCCATCATGAGCTAAGAACTAGAAACATGCACATAAGTGTGCTGGCTTCCTAATCTTCAGGTGTGCTTGTCATGACTGCCTCTTGTACCATAAGCCATGTGCTACTGTGAAATCAGCGACATAAGCAGTAAATGTAGCAGCAAATTATTGAATTGCTCAAAATATAATATATCAAACTCTTATCACTAACATGTAGTCTTGTTGGACACTTCTCAATTAGAATAATGGTTCTAGCAATATATATTCCAAATATACTATGATTGATATTAACCCTATGACGACAGTGCATCACACCCGTGTGACACAGCTAAATTCCTGATGACGGGGCGTCATGCCAGTGTGACGTTTCCAATGCAATATTGCAATGGCCCGGCGTAGGGGTTTCCACTTATCGCCATGCCTCGTTGGGAATGGGTTAAGGTGAGGGTGGTGATATAATAAAACACATAACAAAGTAATTATTTCAAAACAAAATCTTTGAGAATGGATAACAATTGCTTTTCTCACATCTGGTACATTCAACAATACATAGACCCCAATATTATGGACATTCTTTTTTCATGTATAGCAGTAAGCTTTCTTCCCATCAAATTTAAAGTTCTACAGACCTTTCTATCAGTTAGTATGAAAACCACAAACTACCCTCCATAAGCTATGTTTTGTCAAATCATTTCCATACATTGAGAAATATAAACATCACAGAAGCAATGTTCTATGGTTCGCTAGTCAAGATATCTGAATACAATTCAAGGCTCGCAAATGTAGAAGCAAAAATCTCAAGAGGAACTTGGCAAACAGAAAGATATGCAGCTAACAAGTGAACTCAGATCTGGCAGACTTGGTACAAATATCTGGTTAACCCTTTCCCGACGGGGCACTCGCTATGCGAAGACCCCTCTGCCGGGCGATTGCAATATTGCATTGAAATCATCACACTGGCATGACGCCCCGGCATCGGGAGTTTGGCTGTGTCACACGAGTGTGACGCACCGTCGTCATAGGGTTAATTTCAACTAGAAACTAAGGGAGTGAACCTAATGCCTCAGGCTTTTCTGCCGCTCTAGCCGCGACCAACCGCTGCATGCACGATCACCAAGCATGCTGGTCATATGAAAAGCCATGATGTGATATCACTTCCCTGGCGGCAAGTGCTGCCCCATATGACATGATATCAAGTCACCAAGTGTAAACGGGTTAAGATATTGTGTGTATTTTATACTATTTTCTAGACTTATGGTTTGAAAAATGATTCTATACATATAAAAAAAGTGGCTCTAATCAGTATTTGGTATGATGACCTAGTTACACAACAGCAGACATAAGTAGCTTTTAATTTCAATAAGAGCAAAAATGCAGTACAAAAACAATCAGATCCCTTGAAACATGCCGTTGAGAGGTTAAAAACAAATATCTTCAGTGTATATTTGTCCAGCCACTGAATGTCAATAAACCGGCCTGCTGGTTAGGCCATAATGTGCTATCATGTCATCCGTAGTTAAAGGTTTAAGGATTACAGAAATTTTACTTTCTTGGCTTGTTCTAGACATGTAAAGTCTCAAAAGAGATTAACGAATTTGCAAATATACAACCCCCCCCACACACACACACAATCTTACTTAATTAACAATAATACATTCACAAGCACTAACACAAGATGAGAATCAGTAGCACACTTCTACTAGCTTGCCAATCCAGCACCTTTCCTTCCAAAGGGTCTTTACTCAAATTAATCTCAAATCTAAAAATGTACCTCTGATGGTTTGGCTTCTGATTCTGAGAAAGGGATATACCTAATTTGTTAAGGATACTGTAACAAATTGAGACTCAATTTGTTGAATATGTACGGTATAAAGCACATCAATCAATGTCAATGTCTGTACACCCCAGGAACTCTATCATATTAAGAGATTCAAAGATGTGTAAATGCAAAGGAGTGGACACAGGTGCACCTGTATCCACTTTGGCATTTGCCTGTATAAAAATGACCATGAAAAAATAATACGGATGCCCCTTTGTATCTTACTGGCATCAACAGGCTCTATGACTATGTAACTGGGATACATTTGATTACTTTTCAACTACTACAGCAAATCTGGTGACACAAATACCTTTTCATGTCCTTTGGGATACTTTGGACACTGTTGATATTGCAAGTACAGCAGTCATATACTTGTGAGCATGGACATAGCATATAGAGAACCTAAAGATAATAATTCCTGTTTTACTTCCACATGCAGAAAAACCAAGGACAAGGACATCCAACAGCTATCAACTTGACACCAGGACCCAACATGGGTTGATGTTTCATCAACAGTGCTCACACCATTGCATTTCCACCAGCTTTCACACTGACAATTGATACAACACAAGCTATATAACTGATTCAGTTGTTCCTAGGATATCCTCCCATAGACTGACCTTGATTGAATAGAAACTGTGTCCTCTTGAAGGCCTAATGTGGTTTGCAAAATAGATGTGTCATTCTGATATATCCCAGTTTTTCTATTCTTATAAAACTATGGAGAGAAGTATACGAATCATCTATCACAAAAAAATTAATTCGGCAAAATTGTTGAGCGTCAACTCATACTTCTTTTGGGATATAAGATTTTTAAACAACTTCAAGCAACTTCGACTCCCCCATCTAAAGGTCAATTTTTCAATGAAAATTCTCAACATGGGAATATAACAACAAGAAAACCAATAACAATAATAATAAATAGTGATAACATTAATTCTAGTTTACACCAAACATACTCATAAAAGCAAACAAGAGACGACATCAAAACATACCCAACAGGAGAGAATCAATTACTCATGGAAGACCCAATTGATTTTATAGCCATTTAAAGACATTTATTGCTTTAAACAGTGGCAACAATCGATTGGTTCAAATGACAATCTCTCTTTGTGGGAAATAATATTCATGCTGATGAATCTTCAGACCAATATAGATTGAAGACAAAACTGTGGAACAATCCCCTTATCTCCGAAAGAAAAGGGATCCTTTATATAGGTTCGGGTGAGATCACAGGGCAAACTGTACCAGTTTCCCACAGGATACTGGAACAGGATTGTGAGGCTTTCAAGTCTTATAATGCAGATTTTGATCAATAAGAAACAAAAAAGCAAAACTTCTTCATGGATTGAATTAGATAAGTGTTTGTTTAATGTACAGATGTGCCACATTTGTGTCAGATCATAAGGGTTAAGCAGGCAAGAGTAATATAGTATAAATTCTCCCGAAGATCTATATCATAATAAATTATACATTATACATCAGTATCATTACCACCCTTTTAATATTCTTCTTAATAAACAGCAATGTTTTAGCTAATTTGTAAAATCAACTTTACATTCATCATTATAAAGAAAATGAGTGCATCAGTAACACACACTTTCTATATTGCAATCATCAGAGGATTAGACACATCAAACAAGGTATATCATATCAATGTGTAAAACTGAAATCCCATTAGATGTAAACTAATGTGAAAGTCTTCAAAAATTGTAACTGTTTTATCCAGGAATATTTCCCATCAGACCCTCTTAGAAAGAAAGATAGAAAGAATGAAAGACAAAAAGCAAACTGACATATAGCATAACTTACATTAACTTGAGGATTGTAAATTAACCCTCTCTGGACGGGTGGTACAGTACTGTACCGCTCATTCAAAAGCCCAGTGGCCGGGCGGCACAGTATTGTGCCAGCCATTTAATTGATTTAGGCCTAAGCGTTCGAAAGCCCCGGCATTGTGACATTCAAGGCTAGAATGCCCCTGTCGTGAGTGGGTTAAAATATTGGCCATTGTCATGATGCATTTAAAAAAAAAAAAAACAGCAGCAGCAGCAGCTCCAGAAAACAAATTTTGGCATTACCCATGAATCCCCTAACCAAATACTGTTATGTCATAGTCACCCTAGACACTAGCTGATACTATATGTTTCAGTTATCAGATTAGAAGCAAAAGACCTTCATCATTCACCAGAAAATAAATAATTTGACGACGAAATGAAAGAAACAACTAATAAATACTATTCCACACCCATGAAACACCAGCTGATTAAATCCTGTAGCTGTAGTCGTCAATTATATGGACAAAAATGTATAAATAGTATAATAATACAAATAACTAACACAATTTCCTATATGACATGTTGCAATAAAGACATAGATAGAAATCTTTAGCTTTAATCCACAAACACATTCCACTAAATTTGTTTTTTCTTTTCTTTTCTTCTCTTTACACACAGAAGGTTTTACAACTGCTTAGTCGCCAAGGAATCAATTATTAAGCCTACCCTACATCAACTACATCATTTCTAGAACTTTTTAGAAAAAAAAAATCTCTGTTTTAGTTATAATTACAATAATATTGAGTATCCCACTGAAACTTCGCAAAATCAGGCTCCACACACGCAGAAAAAAGAAAAATGTGGGAAATAATAGGCAGTAAATGCAAATCCTCAACAGACTATGGTATGTGACACTACAAGGAATGGCCACTGATAGTAAAAGTTCTTCAACCCCTTCAGTCTTCTTCATCATCACTACCACTTGCCACATTTTCTGCGGACTGACCTATGAATTACAATTGCGGCACATTCACTTGCAAACAAAAAAACAAAAAAAAATGGGGGGGAGGGAGGAATTTGCAGCATTCTTCTATGCTTCAATGAATATTTACTACCCCCCCCCCCCACCTCTCTCTCTCTTTTGCATGGAGATAAAATTAACTCAAATATAATTTTTATGTTTACTTACCCAAGTCATTTTCTTTTGAATAAACTCCATACATACAAATATAAACACATTCATAACCATATAAAAAAATAAATAAATAAAATAAAAGAAAATCTGGTGAACTAGGGCCAGCACTTGCTATGGTCTGGCATCCAAAGGAAGTCGTGCAAGTGGAAAAAATGCTGGCGGTGTCTTTATTTCTCAGGAGAGAGGAATCCTGCCTTATAATTTCTGTAGATCTGGTTCTCAAGGAGATATCTAAAACATTTCTAAAATAGAACAAGTAAAATATCTCAGCTTTAGTGAATACATCTATTAATATGAAACATATGCTATTAGGCAATCAGTACTCAACAGATAATTTTTATAAAATCAAACAAATTAATTATATGCTCGATTTGGAAGATACTAATAATCCCTTTCCTTTCCTCATAAATATATAGTTGCTGTCAGAAAAATACATTTCCTTTAATCGAATCAATTTCCTAGCAATCGAAAACTAACAGTAAGCAACAGCATGGGAAAGACATCTCTGAAAAAAGTCTAAGGAAGTGATTCACCTCCAAGTGTTTTATTAATATTGATATCTTAACCCATCCCCGACGGGGGAATTCTAGCCTTGAATGTCTAAATTCCGGGGCGTTCGAATTATTAGGCCTAAATCAATTGAATGGCTGGCACAATACTGTGCCGCCCGGCAACTGGGCTTTTGAATGCGCGGTACACATGCTGTACCACCCGTCCTGTGTGGGTTAATAAACTTGAGAAATTCAATATTTACTGAAAAACACTATTAACCCTCTCTGGACGGGTGGTACGCTACGGTACCGCGCATTCAAGGTCCGTTCGCTGGGTGACGCCATATGGCGTCGTTTACTTAACTGATTTAGGCCTATGCGTTTGAAAGCCCCGGCATTGTGACATGCAAGGCTGGAATGCCCCCGTCGTAAATGGGTTAATAGCAAGCTTGTGTAAAAGGCTATAACTTATCTTAAAAGAACAGGTAATTTGTAATTTATTATGCTTTCTTCATAGTACCAAATACGTGAACAAATTTTGATAAACTCTGAATTTGTTAAGAAACACATGACCAGCTGCAGGCAAGCTTCCCACTGGTACATGAGGTCAAGTTCATAAGCTTTATATCTATCATGCTTTCCTCCTCCTTGCTTTTGTCTAATTCATGACACATCGTACTGCCTTTCCTTTTTTATAGTAAATCTTCTCAATGTTTCAAAAATATATCAGTCAGTTTCTCTCAAAGAAACTGGATCTAAAACCTGATGTTAAATCTTCAAATTCTGTCATTCTTCTTAAAATTTCACAATGTAAAATATAAAAACGAAACTTTAATCCAAATTTGACAACTAATACCAAAATAAGACTTCACGAGGCCAACCCATCAGTACCATTACTATGCACTCAAATGTTCACATAAAGGCAAAAATACCTTAGATGAGTTATATAGTTAATATATGTGTTACAACTCTCATAGATCACGAAGAGTCCAATAAAAGTTGGAAATAATATCCAATACCTGTAGTTCAGAATAAATGGATAAGCAGTAGAATAGCCAGAAAAGGATGGCACAGTCTGGTACAGCATACTCAACTGTTCTATCAAGTGTGATATCCCAGCCAATGTAATACTTCTCTCACCTTATTTCCACTCCCCCTCCCCACATATTTTCCTTTTTAAGACACTTGAAGAAAGTCAAGTATTCCTATTACTTGCGCATTACTCCAGAATGATCGCAGCTGAAAAGGGTTATGAAACCAGTTATAATCGATACTGCATTCCCGAAAATTAACTTAAAAAATCCCTTTAGGGTAATTTATATCCCAAAGACTAAAAATGACAGAAATCCTCTAATCTTATTCCCATATTAATTCAGTTGTCAAGAATCTAGAGGAATATTCTGGACCAACGGCTTCCACAAACGGCTGGAATATCAATAAAAAAATACTGATATGGTACGCTCTACGGAAAGAGACAAGACTCCTCGATAAATACTGATTCACAGAATATGAAAAAGCATGAATAATTACTGGCATACTCACCAAGTTCGAAGATGAAGTGTTGTGTTGACAATACAGATGGCAGGGACTTGCCCTCTTGCTGTCTTGAGCGCAACACAATGCACTGATATTTCACCATTTCACTTTTACTTCACTTCTCACTTTCACTGATCATTTCTCACTCACTAATATCCCCCACACTATTTCACTAGCCAGGCAAATACTCTCTCATTGATCAATGACTTAGCTCAGGGCTTCAGTCACCTATTAATCTCTTGTGTGAACTTATGGGATCTCCAACACACTTGGTCCTGAATGCTTGAGCGAGTCCATGCAAGACACTACCTTACAAAAAAGTTTATGACCAATACCTTACAGCTAAGCCGAGTCCACATGGTGGGGCCTGGCTCTGTGCCAACCTGCTAGTGAGTGTCACCTACTGCTGGTATATGGACTTGACCCAACCACTCACTACTTTCACTGAAAGTTCATTATACTACTATTTGGATAATGGTCTCTTAAGATATACTGACGGACAAGTCCACTGGGTAGAACTTATTTACCAGCATATATTTACTCTTCTACTATCTGAAGTTCTAATTATCAAAAGGAAACACCTAGTCTATGCCTGCTCTTGATGATGGTAGTTAGGTATTAACTGACGTGGAGGTACGCACTGCACTGGTTATGTTTGTGGTGGGTGTGTCACTCACTAGCCAGGTTGTGTGAGAGAGAAAGGGACAGAGTCCTGTGAGAGGATAGGGGTCCTCAGCACTGGGGTGAGAGACAGAGCGGTAACAAGACACCGAGGGAGTGAGTGGGGCTGACCCGCTAGGGGCCATGCCAGTCTCACGTGTTTACCCTGATACTAGCAGAATCCGTGACACGTTGCCACGCACTTACTGACTGTCAGTCCATTTACTGTATTGGATATTGGAGAGTCTTATCTGCTAGTTGCCACTGTTGCCACCATAGAGAATGCTACCATACATCTCCTTCCACAACACAACTTCAACCAGAGACCAGCACTGACTGTTGTTTGTGATGAATACTGAAAAAATGGTCTTGAATTTGTCTAACTGATTTTCACTATTTGAGACTGGGTCATGTGTACTGTTCAATGATAGAACTATTGGGTTTCATTACTGAATCAGTTTCAAACTGCAACATGTGTGGTGTTATGTAATGTGATGGCCACAGTACTAGTTGTGCACTGGTGAGAGATGAAGCTATCATTACCCAGAGAGCCATCACTGGCAACATCAATATGATATGTAACTCTCCAAGCCGTGACTGAACCTTGGTGGTAGTGACGCACCTGAAGCTTACGTCCCCTCGGCCCCGGAAGTTTCCACGTTCTCTGGGGCGGCCACGGCGGTCGCCTGCTGGTTGGAGTGGCCGGCGGAGAGGCCCCCTGGCCCGAGCAACGCGTGCTGCTCGCTTGCTTTTGTGCAAGACTGGTGTGAGATTGACCCCGTCATCTTTGGGAAAGAGTCGGCAGAGTTCCTCTGCTACTCTTGGTTCAATCTCCTACAAACAGAAATAAAGATTCTTGTTGCATTTCTGCGTGAGTATCTTAAATTATACAACACAATGAAAATCTATACCTGTTAACTATTATTATCATTTCTGTTTTAATAAGTTAAATCTAAAATTTATAATTTTTCATTCAGCTATTGCTTTCAATTAGTCGGTAAAAATCATACTGTGGAAGCATAAAAAAAAAAGGTTTAAAAATGGGCTTATGAGTTCATATTACATTTCTGTATCAACTTTTTTTCTGCATTATTTATATGCAAAAATAAACAGGAACATTCACTGGGTTACAATAGGTGTTTGTTACTTATTAAAACACTGTAAGAATTAGAAATTAACTGACAATAAAATAAATGTTTTAAGGTGAATTCCCTTACCTTATCAGAGCAAATTTTAATCTTTGGTCTTTACCAAGACCACAGGAGCAATAGCAAACAGGCTTTTAGATTGCACAATCCCATATTTCATAAATGTGTATGTAATGTTATCTATGTACTCCATTTCATAAAAAGGCATGATGATTATCTGCATAGCTTTCACAAGATATAAGATGAGAATAAACTGATATAAAATAGTAGAAAACAATTAACAATGTGTCATTGGAGATCTTTTCCCCAACTGGTCAGGTATTGGAGATTGGGTGTGTATATGCAATTTACTAGCTGATATTGTAGCACAAGAAAGTGGCGAAGAGCCATCCTTGATCTGCATGACAGAATATCATAGACAACAAGTTTAATGTGAATGAGACGTCTATGTGGCATAAAAATGAGGCAATTTTCCTTACTCCACAGAAAAGATTTTTAAAAAATAAATAAATAAATAACCTTACATTTTTAAAGCAAACATGCATTGAAAACTCAAATACTCCCCACCCCAAATACCCAAAAGTCAATAATGTGACAAGGCAATCATTAACAACATGATAACTTTCCCAAAGAGATTATGAGAGCCTATGAGTGCATGCTGGAAGATACAGTATTGGTGTAAAACAGATGAATTAGGTAAAATATGAGTAATGAAAAACCTAAAATAAAATGATAGATACTACAATGTACCATAGACCATAACTCCCTTCTTCAAATATGAATATATAGTTTCAAAACAGGAAACTAATCCAAAAGACAGAAACACTTATTTAAAGGAAAATCAAAATCCACTCTTACCTGACCGTCTCTTCCAATCTTTACTGGTTTGCCTTCGTTCCATGGATTATAAAGATGTTGTGTTTTAGTAAAGGATAGGTCTTTCCTGAAAGTGCAAAGTACCAGTGTAATCATTAATAGAGAAGATATTATATATATATATATATATATATATATATATATAATTTCTACTATATAAGTATATGAATCATAAAGACAACTACACAGCAATCCCTCATAAAAAAAAAAAAAAGTTTAATGGAAAATAAGAAGCTTTTTTCAAAAGGTACAAACAGACAGTATATGACTGGCATTGCATTGCTGACTGTTTTGGAATGAGTACACAGATCAAATGATTCCAAACAACGAGAACTGTATTATCTATTTCCTTAAGAAAGCAACCAAGACAATGAAACTCCTACACTTCCCTAATCTTCACATCAGACTTACCTTGATATCCAATCCATCTCAAATATTCCTCCCAGAGCACGAGCTGACAATCCTGGTGGCAGCACCCAGGACACTGGGGGAAGGTCTCGTCTTGATTCTCCCGATAGCCGTGCAAATCCTGCAATTGAGAGAGATAACGCATCAATGAGAAAAAATACAAAGAATGAGTTATGATAAAATAGCCACTGAAATCAATATATTAAAAAAACAATACGTGGAAATACACACAAATGAATATGGTCACTTACCACAAAAACGTCCACTTTCTTTAACTGAGAAGATAAGGATTACATTCCTAGCTTCTCTGTAAGCCTGGTTGAGCTTGGCTTCATTCTGAGGAGGTGTAGACCACACGCCTTTGGACTTTGACAACACAATGTTCTCTCCATTGTTGGATTTCATTAGGAAGAACCGAGCATCACGGAACATGTAATTGATTTTAGTTATGTAGTCATATTTTTTCTTTGTCGAGTTCTCCTTCACCTTCTTTTCTGGAGCTGTCAAAAACAATTCATATAAGTCAATGAACTAAGCTGGAATCTTCATTTGGGTTTCCAGACAAAAATGTAAAATATGCATTGTACCTCTGCAATAATTTGAATCTATATAAAAAAAAGTCACCTATGACTATAAAATATGACAAATCAAGTCATTATTTATCTTGCTACAGCAGAAAAAAAAAAAAAAATTCAAACTACTCTACTAATCCATGAAAAACCTGAGATTTGTGTTTCTGCTCAGACAATCTTAGGTCATACAAGTAGTGCAAAAGTGTGATCAACTCCATAATATTCCTGGACATGCTTATCAACTCTGATTCTCTTTGTGTACAAAATTGTTTCCAGGTAATATCTTTACATAAGTAATGTGTTTCTTAACTCCTTCGACATGAGGACGAGTACAATGCGTCCTCACAGGGCTCGTGACATATATGAGAACTCGCATACTGCGTCATGGCTGAGTTCTGTTAGAAATAATATTTTTTTTCTGGATACTGTAAGAGATCTTTCAGAATATAGATCGTATGTGATAAGATGGCTTGACTTTCATTGTTATTACATAGGAGGGGGAGGTACCAATACCCCATTAGCAATATATATATTTTTTTTTATGGAACATTATGTACATATAAAACTTATTATGATTAGTTTACAATAAAAGTGAACTCTTTCAACTGTTTTCTGCTGTCCTTTGAGGGAAGTCTCTAACCAAGGTCACCTGTCACCCATAACATCTTTTCCCGTCATACACTCGGTCCCTCCCATCCCCTACGCCCTCCTCTTTCCTCTATCTCTATCACCTCTTTTGCTTTCCTTACGGTTTCCTCCTCCACCCCTTCCCATCTTTAATTCAAATAGGGAGAAGTTCGCAATAAATGGATTAACCCTCTCTGGACGGGTGGTACAGTACTGTACCGCTCATTCAAAAGCCCAGTGGCCGGGCAGCACAGTATTGTGCCAGCCATTTAATTGATTTAGGCCTAATAATTTGAACGCCCCGGCATTGGGACATTCAAGGCTGGAATGCCCCCGTCTTAAGTTGGTTAATGTCTGTATATTGTATTGGGAGGAAGGGAGGGGGAGGGGCTAAGAGAGAGAGGGAGAGGGGGAGAGGGGGAGAGGGAGGGAGGGAGGGAGGGAGGGAGGGAGGGAGGGAGGGAGGGAGGGAGAGATTTCATTCACTATTCCCACATATTCCACCTTGCCCCCCAAAGAAATTAAACGTAAAATAGGTCTTTGCCTGGATTGTGCTGGTATAGCTGCGCACATAAAATTCCATCACCCCTGGGGGTTAACGCTTGGAATTTTCATGGATATGAGGGTTTAGTTTTACCAGGGGTGGACCTCTTCCTCATTCTCCAACTCCAAACAACCCTAACCTGTCTACTGCTTCCTCCTCTTCGCTCTTGTGTTTCCTCGTGTTTGCCTACGCCCCTTGGTCCTTACTCCTCCTCTACCATGACTAGTGCTTGGTGTAGGTTCATCATTGCTCTCAGAAAGGCTTTCACTGCCTTCTGTCACTGTTGTCTTTTCTGAGCCTTGTTGTCTTGCCTTGCTTCTTGATGCACCCTTTCCCCCGTGCCACTTATTGTAGTGTGTCATGGAGCACAACCCAGGTTCCCCAGGGCAAGCAGGGCAGAAATAGGCAGTGTCTCTTCTTTTTGGGTAACATACCCGACATTTTTTCCGCTTTCCAATCTTTTCCCACTTGACAAACTGGTGAGTATTGTGGGTGAGAATCTCCCGTTCCTGCTCTTTGAAGAAAATTTTAGATCCTGGATTGTGCTCTCGCAAAAGATTCTTCACAAGAGACTCCAGAAATTCCATGAAACCTGTTTTGCTCTTGGATACATTTTTCCAAGCAATGTATGCATTTAGGGCACTTCTGAAAATGAAATGCATTCCAATTTTCTTGAACCAAGCCAAGCTCTTGTAATCTATGTCATATGGCTCAAGCCACTGGTCAGCCTTGTCAATACTTCCCATTTTTTTATTGTATTTGTCCATGTGAAGGGGTTTGTTTCGGAATACTATTTGGTTGCCAGGATGCTCCCTCACCTTTTCCACCATATCAGCCTTGTACTTTGTGGTCAAGACTGTTATGTCTCTCTCGTCTTCCCACCTGACCACCAAAACATTCCTCTTTCTTGCAAAAATGCACTGATGTTGTTCTAGGGGGAACTGGCTCACTTCTTTTGGCGGTCCTCTTCCTTTTTGCACCAAACCAGTGATTGTGGTGTTTCTCTCCTCAAGGTAGTGTGCCAGCCTTAGGCTCGTGTACCAGTTGTCGGTGACAACGTGGTGTCCCTGATCTAGGAGCTGCCTCATTAGATACACAACAATTTTCTCAGACTTTGTGAGGTTGTTTGCTCTTGGATCATTAATCTGGTACAAGTCTTTTCCATAATACAATTCATAATTCCAGCAATATCCTTGCCAATTGGGAGCTGAGGGACACAGCACAAACACTTTGATTCCAAACCTGGCTCTCTTGGACTTGATACTTTGGCGGAACTCTAATCTCCTTTTCCAAAGCACTAAAGCTTCATCGACAGCCAAATGCTTGCCAGGTGAAATTACCGCCTTATATTTCTCGCGGAGCAATGAGAGGAAGGGTTCAATTCTTGTATGCAGCTCATCTTTTATTACGTCTTCTGGAGGTGAAAACCGCAAGAATTTCAGTATGCTGAAAAATCTGTCTCTACTCATGATCTCCTTACAAAATACAGGCGGTCCACTTACTACCAAGTCATGTCTCCAATACTGAGCCATCCTTGGCAACTTCACTAAGCCCATTGCAATCACCAGGGCTAAAAAGGAGTACATGTCTTTTTCTTGAACCTTCTTCCACTTTATGGAGTTAATTTTTCCTTTTTTTTCAGGATACTGGAAAAAAAACAATTCAGCTTGCTTGTTTGTCCACTCACACAACTTTTCTACAACTCCTCTGTCAAAGAATTGTTTGAATGCATTGCTAGGACTTGTAAATTGGTCTTTGTGAGTTTCACTTATCCCACAATGGTCACCCCAGTATTCTGGCAACGGGTCTTCACGCATGTCACTGAATATGTCAGAAATGAACCTCCATCCTCCTTCCATTTCTCTAGCTTCATTTTCACTGAGCTCCTCTTCATCTTCAAATTCTTCTTCTGAGAAATCATCGCTGTCCTCATCTTCAAAATCAGAAATGTAATCTTTGTTATTTAATGATTCCAAGACTGACTTGTAACTGCGTCCTGAAAGACTATGCACTGTTTTTAAACTAACTCTAAACAGGGCAAGTTGACCCAGGCAATTCTTATCACTACCTCCACCCTCACACTGTGTTTGTGTTTTCTCACTGATGACCCAAGCTCTCCTACCACCTATATGATAAATCCTCCACAAAACACCCTAAGTAAGTAAGTAAGTAAGTAAGTAAGTAAGTAAGTAAGTGAGAGTGAGAGTGTGAGTGTGTGCGTGTGCATGTGCGTATGACATATCCGAGGACGCACGTACTCTTTCTTCCGGGATCCGGGTGGGGGAGGCATTGTAATTTTTTTTATGGAGGGAGGGAAGGAGGGAGGGAGGGAGGGAGGGAGGAGAGAGGATAAAGAGAGGGAGGGAGAGAGAGAGAGAGAGAGAGAGAGAGAGAGAGAGAGAGAGAGAGAGAGAGAGAGAGAGAGAGAGAGAGAGAGAGAGAGAGAGAGAGAGGGAGAGAGAGGGAGAGAGAGGGAGTGAGAGGGAGTGAGAGGGAGTGAGAGGGAGTGAGAGAGAGAGAGAGAGAGAGAGAGAGAGAGAGAGAGAGAGAGAGAGAGGGAGGGAGGGAAGGAGAGAGAGAAGGAGGGGAGGGAAGGAGAGAGAGAAGGAGGGAAGGAGAGAGGGAGGAAGGTGAGAGAGAGGGAGAGGAAGGGAGAAGAGGAAGAAAGGGAGGGGAAGGGAGGGGAAGGAAGAGGGAGAGGGAGGGAGGGGGGGAGAGAGAGAGAGAGAGAGAGAGAGAGAGAGAGAGAGAGAGAGAGAGAGAGAGAGGGAGTGAGAGGGAGTGAGAGGGAGTGAGAGGGAGTGAGAGGGAGTGAGAGGGAGAGAGAGGGAAGGAGAGAGAGAGAGAGAGAGGGAGAGAGAGAGAGAGGGAGGGAAGGAGAGAGAGAGAGGGAGGGAAGGAGAGAGAGAGGGAGGGAAGGAGAGAGAGAGAGGGAGGGAAGGAGAGAGAGAGGGAGGGAAGGAGAGAGAGAGGGAGGGAAGGTGAGAGAGAGGGAGGGAAGGTGAGAGAGAGGGAGAGGAAGGGAGAGGAAGAAAGGGAGGGGAAGGGAGGGGAAGGAAGAGGGAGAGGGAGAAAGGGAGGGGAAGGGAGAGGGAGAGAGGGAGGGAAGGGAGAGGGAGAGAGGGAGGGGAAGGGAAGGGAAGGGAAGGGAAGGGAGAGGGAGAGAGGGAGAGAGGGAGGGTGGGAGGGGGGAGAGGGAGAGAGGGAGGGGGGAGAGGGAGAGAGAGGGAGGAAGATGGAGAGAGGAAGGGAGGGAGGGAGGGACGGAGGGAGGGAAGAGGAGGGAGAGGGGGAGGGAGATAGGGGGAAGGAGAGAGAGAGGGGGAAGGAGAGGGAGGGAGGGAGAGAGGGGGAAGGAGAGAGAGGAAGGGAGGTAGGGAGGGAGAGGGAGAGAGGGTTAGAGGGAGAGAGGAAGGGAGGGAGAGGGAGAGAGGGAGAGGGAGAGAGGGTTAGAGGGAGAGAGGGAGGGAGGTAGATGGAGAGGGAGATTTCTCAATAGTGAGTGTCGTGTGTGTGTTTGTGGGGAGGGGGGATGCTAAGGAAAGCAGAGCTCTCTCTTGTGGTGGGGGTGGCATCCCATGTTACCATATAGTGTATACTACATATAAATACTGCTTTTTATTTGAATGATTCTAAAGTTTCATCTTTCTCTTTTCACTAGCTTGATGGTCCTGGTGGGCTGGTCAATGCAGCCTGGGTCAACCAAAACATAGGCCCACCACCACAGAGGAGATGACCCTCCACCTCCCTCCACCACCCCTGTAGTACCCTCTACTTGCACTACCACATCCCTGCACACATGAAAGCCACAATATTCCCCAGAGTTATAATTCCCCCTCCCCCCCCTCATACAATAATAAAGAAAATATAAAACCAAGGATTTGTTTTCTTT
>BOPN01000203.1:431419-433919 GCA_017312705.2 Penaeus japonicus
ATATATATATATATATATATATATGATATCTATATATATATATATATATATATATACACAAACACGCAGAATATCCTTAATTAAATAACTTATTTATATGTACTGGTGGTCGTTTTTCATATTTATACAAATCCATTATCTACTTCATGCATTCTGCTGTACTTACAATCTTAAGATCTGTAGATAGACTGCGGTATTTGAATGTGCAATACAACAACCATTTAATAAAGGAGTCATTACTAGATCACATACAGTTACGGACAAACTACGTTTCTGGTTGAGCGTTACTGGTTGTACAGACAATATATGCTATAGCTAAAACAGTTGGGCTCTGAAAATTACTAAGAATCGGAAGCATTATTATACTTTGCTTTGGTTTGACTAATATCCACAAAGGTCAATAGTATGACAATAATATGACTAAGGTCAAATTAATAGATTACAATTTTTCTTTATCAATCAAGGATCTACTTTCATGAACATTCCGTGACATTTAGTAGACAGGGTCGTTAACGATACTCCTTCATCGGTTTGGGTCGAGGTCCTCTATCATAAACCTTTTATCTGTCGAGATTGTCAACAAGTATCCTTCGGTCCTTCCTTCATCTGTTGCAGCCGTCGAGAAGTCAGATCCTTATTATGTGGTTCTTACAGGTTTAGTCCAGTGACCTCCCTGATCCAGGCAACAAACTTGGAAATGGCCATCTAGACGGCAGGGTTTCCGTACTCGGCTCACCCCTTTCGCCAGGACATGATGACAACCATCACTCGCCCAGAGTCCGCCAGGCACACGAGAGGGCCGCAGTTGTCATCCTGAAGAGCGACACAAGAACTTGATGAAAAGATCTGTGTCAATTTCCTTACTCAAACTACCTTTGGAACACAAGGATACATATTAAAGCGATCAGAATATGATTCCTCACCACTTAGGAACAAGTCATCCCGGCACAGGCAGAGTTCTTGCCAAGACTGGAGTAAGCGTAAACAGTCCTCCCGGCTGAGTACTGGCATAAAGGGCATTGGAGGCATCGTGAGGCACTCAATTCCCTCCCAGTCATTCCCCGATGGCTCCCCAACCCACCTCAAGGCAGATTTCTAAATGGAAAAAAAGAAGAAAAAATAACCCTGAAGCTGAGAATGACCGATACACGCTATGTACACGAAGAAAATAATGCAAATGAACAGGTAAGAGTTGCTAAACAAAGATAGAGAGCATGGTGCTAACCTGAGAATCGTGTACGGGAAAGCCAGCGCAATGGGAGAATAACTAACCATCGGCCTGAACGAAGCTAGACTGGGGAATGATTGCCTTCTGGACATAATCCCTCTCTTGCACGAAACAAACCGATTTCGTCCCCACAGGGCCTATTAGCACTCGAAAAACGGGGTATAGTTATAAATGTAGGCCTGTTGACGTGCCACTGCCTGCCTAACGTGTGGCAGTAATATTCCAGCTGTACGCTTACTGACTCGAAGGCATTACGCAAGTGTTCATCAGTATTACTGGAGATATCCACGAATTTTAAATATGTACAGTGCACATACAGGTAAAGAATATAGTTGTCCATACAGAGAGGTTGGAATGTATTAATATAAAAAAACAAAATTTCGAAACAGGTAAAGACAAATAAAAGTAAACTCTATGAAAAAGAGCAATGAAATGCGAAGTGAACTCACTACGAATAGTACTTTGGCTTGATCCTGTCTCCCATCGCGTCCATGGCGGTGAGGTCGTGCTCTCCCACCTTCTCTCTCTCTCTCTCTCTCTCTCTCTCTCTCTCTCTCTCTCTCTTTCTCTTTCTCTCTCTCTCCTCTCTCTCTCTCACTCCGCCACAACCCACAATAGGATTGCATTCCTATTGTGTATTATACTTTTTCTCTTTTTTGTCTAGTCTTACGCATCCAAATTCCAAAGCAAACACATCAGCACATCATACTATAATAATTTCACATCATTTCGCTCACTTTCCCTCTTTCCTTTTTTTTCTTCACACATTTCTTTCCTCCCCTTACCTTATCATCTCTCTCTTTCGCTCTTTGCCATCAGTCTTCTTCCATCGGCGTGACTTGCACTCCCCAGAAGTCATAGCAGAAGCCAGGCAAAGAAAGACAGACCTCGTCCAGGTGCCAACACCCTCTCAGACTTGGCTCTCCATCAATTTCAAGTTTGGGAAAGCGTTTTGAAGCTTCTCTCTTTCTCCATTATGTTCCAGCTTATCGTCAAGACGCCGATGTACTCTGGATCCAGTCAAAGTGCATCAGCGAGGGGCCATTTCGGAGCTGTGAGGAATCCGCCACAAGTGCACATCGTAATCCGCAATATTGGATGGCTGGACGCTCACCAACCACGGAAGGTCTCCTGACAAGTGCCCAAGCGGTGAACTTATATGTTTTAAAATGTATGCAATACCAAGTCCTATCCTTTACTAACTGAGAAAAGTTGAATATACGAGAATAAAACGAAATTTCTACATTATCCAGCTCATAACTTTACCGCCGT
>BOPN01000203.1:451419-458919 GCA_017312705.2 Penaeus japonicus
TAAGCAGCAGGAAAACACAAGCTAAAGAGTTAAAATAGTTTATACCCCTGCACCCACTATTTTTCCTTTTCTTTTCTTTTTTATACAAAGAGGAAAGTATGCTATAAAAGGAAGATTTTGGGAAGAGTGGAGTACCAGAAACGCATCAGATGGAAACACTGTAAAATATGAAGCTAGCACCTTCATTTCTAATATCCGGTGGATTATAAAAGATGGCATCTATTGTGACAGGAAACAATCAGCTTTTAAGTTAATAAATTTCAAGCTATTGGAAGGTATATGATCTAAATAATCTTATTACTTGAACATTGATATTAACTAAGTTTCTTTGTAGGTCAGAGAGCTATAGAATTCAGTCTACTACTTCATTAATATCTCAAGTTAGATGCTTCACTAAATGACAAACAAAAGACCCTTGCATCTTTCATATTGCACTTTGAAGAAAAGTGAAAAATTCCCACATTATTTAACATTTCTCATTGCTCAACTGTCACAATCCACTCATCTGCATAGATAAGCATATACATTAAGGACTTGTTCATGCAATCACAAAAGCATGGATGGCCCTTTCAGCCATGCAAAAAGAAAAAATGAAAAAAAAAGAAGGACATGTTGTATTGCGGGTAATACAAATATCTTACTATCAAATTAATGCCCCACAGATAACTTTCAAAAACAATTTTAGTGGAGTTACAAACAGTATGTTCGCATCATGTCTAAAACTGTTGTCTAAATTGCTTTGACTGATTATCTGCATCAGGCTGGCAACCTTGAAAATAAACCAATAATGAAAAATAAAGTTGCCAAGGCTGTGTAAATGTTAGAGGAGTAACTTTAATACCACGAGAATGGAGTCAAATACATAACAGTATCTATCCTCTACTGATATAAAGATTAAGGGATTAGCAAGTTCACAAGAGTGCCTTAAAATACTACAATGATGGATATTCATTTTCCAGTCCAGCTAGAAAGCTCAACAATGAATCAAAACGCTACGCTCGTATTCTTTCCCCAAACACATGAATCACAGTTTGGAATGAATGGATGGATGAACAATCATTATGTATCATTTGACTCAGATTGTTGTCATAACTACCCTGTGCAATGCAAGTCATTTTGCATATCTCTTTCTTCATAAACATTATTATTATTGTGATTTTTCTGCTAGTTTGCAATGCACGAGTTAACTTTCCAAATATGATGATATAAAAATAATCACATTTTGTTAAATCAACCAACCGAAGGCTTTGCTACAAAAGGAAAGTTTGTTGTCATTCAAGTTTTATTTTATCATTATCCTAAAAAAATAATGTTTCACAAGAGATCAAATGCACTGGGCGAATACAAACTAAAAATCCTCGAGTCAAACTTGTTAAGTTTGCTACATCACTGGGCACTGACTTGAATCAACCACTATGTACTTAGTCAAGGTCCCTTAACAGTACAACTCCCACAAATAAATAATTTTCTTAAATGGGTGAAGAGGCAGCTAAAAACGAAATATTTGGTCTGCTTGTGTTATACATGTGTAAACATGAGTAATGTAGGTTTCATGAATATTTGCAGAGATGACTGTAGCTACTGACAAACAACAGTCCTCAAGTAGAACTGATAACAAATGCCATTTAACCAAAGGAAAAGCTATGCCAATGAAACTGCTGTCATGTCCCTCTAATACTATTACTTGGCAACTGAATTTTGCTTGGCATGATAAGCAAGAGACCAAACGGCAAAATTCAATGTGGCATCATTGTTGCGAGTTATTATCGTCAACTTAACCCTTATTCACGAACCTTTGTTTCCTCTTTATTGTGTGTGAACTTTTAGATGCCAAAAGAAAAAACAGAGATAAGCCACAAGCTGTGAAGGAGTATTTACGGAATATGTAAGTACAGTTCAGCCTGAAGCTTAGGAAGAAATGTTGTTGCTTACAGTCTCGCAGAGTACAGGACAGCAGCAGAACCAAATTTTAGTGATTACAATATTTCTTTAAAAGATTTTAGTCTATGAGGAAGTGAAATATCAATAACCGCAGTATGAAAGAGTTCTACCCAAAAATATGACGTGTAAAAAATCAAGTGCTCTTTAAATTTTTAAAGTATTTATATATGTATATATATATAAAAAAAGGCTTCCTTTACATACAGTCATACTGTGAAGCTGAATGTTTATATGTAAGCAATATAAAAGTAGAGGACAATGAAGATGAAACAAAAGTTAAGGAAAATGTACTTCTGACTAACTCTAGTGATGTGGTAACATTCTTACTGTTGGTTAATTTCATCCAAATTCTTTTTAAATTCTCCTGACAACACAATTTAGTAACATAATTGTACATAGAAATTCTAAATACCGATTTTCAACATACATAGAAACGTTTCAATTTCTGCAATTGTAACTATCTCTACATGAATTATTTGGATTTTCAATTCAACCTGGAATATCAAAAGTTGCACAGATGGATTACAAGATAAGAGTAAACATCAAAAAGCCACTTCACCTCAAACATTTCTCGTGCTACAAACACCTCCAGTCACTCAACTCTGCACATTCCTCTGGCATGTCAGTACCCGAATGCACTTGACAATGACCTGCACAACTGCTTGCATCATAGGCTGCCTTTTGAACCGAGACTTTTGATTGTTGCACTCGACACTACACATACCAGAAAAAGGTCAGCGTGGAAGAAACTGCGACACTCTGAATATGAAAAATATTAAGAAAATATAGACTACCTAGGTAACAAGTCTGTATGACAACAACACGGAGAACTTCAACTCTTCACAGACGGCTTCACCGCGTACTCCTCATGCCGATGATGATGTCCTCAATCAAACAGAGTCCAATGTTCACTGTCTAATCATTAGTTCAACTTTATTATTATTATTTTTTTCACTATTTATCAAAATTGATCACAGAATATCCAACAATTCATAAAATTTCCAATACGAAATTGGTTCCAAACGGTTCAACAAGTCTGCCTAATGACCGAATAGAAATGAACATACAGCCTTTGATCGTAGAACAGAGTATTCAAACATTCTTCTATAAAAACTCATGTCATTCAATTATATTCACAAAATCACATATGCTTGTTTCAAAAACCATGAACGTCATTTAAAACACTAGATGAAATGAAATATATTTATCTGTGAAAATAAGGAAAGTTAACACGAAATATATATATATATGAACTTAATTGTTATTAATTTCAAAATTATTATTAGCCTTTTCTATTGAGAAATTAAGTCATGGATACCCCTAACATTTGTCGACATTTCTCGTAGACGACATATGAGATGCTGACAGCTGGAGCAACCTTCATGAAGTTGGGAGTGATGCCGCGGTAAAGACCGGTGGGTCCTTCTTTGGCGATAATGTGACGGAACAGTCCAGACATTGTGATTGGCTGGTTGTGGACCACTCCTGGGGCTATAACTGCAATGGTAAAGTAAAAAGAAAACATTAGGAAGGAAGAACAATTACATTAGTTTGTTATGTCCTATAAAGAAAACCCTAAGTACAAAGATTCTCTCTCTGTACAGTCTCATCAGTACAAAGATCCTCAAGTACAATCTCATTATTTCAATCAACTCCAATAAAATCTCAACAGGTAGGATTCAAACACCATTCTACCTTTACACTTCATTTATAATCGTACTTCTACTCTACTTTCCACAATTCAAACAAGTAAAAGCCACATTAATGAGCCAATCATATATCCTTGCAGGACTAACCTTGTGCTTGTAGCCTGGTGCGAACAAGGGCCAGAGGGTAGGAGGCAACCTGGCCACACGAGGAGGAGAATGCCCCGCAGGCGATAATGGCTAGAACGGAGGGGTTCCTGCCGTCTGAATATTGTTCCATGTAAGACTTTTTTAAGGTTTCATATATGGCAAGGTCAATACCCGCATACGGTATAATCCCGAGAATGTTGGGGATATAACCTCTGTAGAATGATCTTAAACCCTCTTGCTTATAGATTTTGACAGCTGCATCTGCTATGCTCTTGTATTGGCCGGTCTTTCTGAGTGCTAATCTGGTCTTCAGAACCTGCCAAAGAGAAGAAATTCATAAATAACTTTTGCGATGCAGGTAAACATCAAGGACATAAACACATAACCATATCTTCAAGAGCAACAACACAAAATCATT
Source organism: Penaeus japonicus (assembly GCA_017312705.2). Classification (NCBI taxonomy): domain Eukaryota; kingdom Metazoa; phylum Arthropoda; class Malacostraca; order Decapoda; family Penaeidae; genus Penaeus; species Penaeus japonicus. Next base: position 455,575 of record BOPN01000203.1, read on the forward strand.
AGAAATAATTTCACAGCTATGTTCTTCGGATATACACCATCTGTGCTTTCTTACCTCAAGGGGATAGATTACAGACTGTGAAAAACCTCCAGCAAAGGAGCCTGCCACAAAGCGTTCATATATGGTCAATTCTCTCTCCTTGCTTCCGCCAAACTGCAACACCATGCGCTTGGCCTGTTCATAAGCAGCAAACTTAAGGGCAGACTCCGGCGCAATCTTTAGGACATTGATTCCATTACCTCTCCACAGACTTTTGACACCACCTTCCTGAAGCATGTACCTGAAGCAGTTGGTCAAGCTATTAAACTGTTTTGCTCCATGAACCTGTAAAAAAAACAAAAAAACATTAACAAGGGATTAAAAAAAATACTTCCAGTTTATACTAATGTATAATGACAGTTCTAAAGATGGCCAATGAGATGCATTTCCCCATCTTACCTGCAGAAATACTTTGAGTCTGTCGAGTGGTGCCGTGCAAGTCCTTGAAACCATGCCAGCCACACCTCCGGCCACCAAATGACGCCACCATTTTCCAGAGAGCCATTCCTCGAGTGAAAAGTCATCTGGCACTGAGAGGTCTTCTCCTACATCAAGATTCTGAAACAGCCAGAAGGATTTGTTCATTAGTTGCAGAGTCCCCCTATTTCACTTACTGTAAAAGTAATCTTCTCATTTCAATGCCCCACATCCAAATTTATCCCCATTACCAGTGAATTTAACAACCAAGGCCAAAAATGAACTTTATTTATTTATAAAGAATAAAATCTCCTTCACCAATAAACACAAAATATGAAAGACAAAATACTCCAGGAACAGGAAATCAAACAAACCGTGGCATGTCTCCAGTAGAGTATGATATCATGGAGATTGGCCGAGGGATGGAAGAGGAGGTAGTCACGCCACTCGTCAAAACTGATGTCTAATGTGCCATCTTTGTCCATTCTGAAAGGAAGATTGTTCAATTACTCAAGAGCAAAGGAGTGTGTGATTAGATATATTTATGCAACTTTCAAAAATCACCTTTCATGCCATAATGCATTTGAATCTCAGTAGAATTTGTAGATACAAATGAGACCTTACCCCTTTTATAATTCTTTCTTTCTTTCTCTCTCTCTCTCTGTCTCTCAAGAACTCAATATTTTTCAGTTTGCAAAAACACTCATACCTTCTCATTCTCAGTCTCTCACAAGCTCATACACAAAAAATTACAATGATACCAATGACTGTGAACAAATAAATCCATCCACACTGCCACATCACACCAAGTGTGAATTGTATTACTCAACTACAATTATTTCAAATTGCAATTAATTTCTATCCTCTTCTTTTCGTTATTTCCTGTGCAACTAATGATTCAATCCAAAATGTTAATGTAAAAAAAGGCCGTTCTGAGCAAACCTATCGATCAAATCAAACTACAACACAGTGTCACAAATACTAAAGACCCCAAAAAATACATCAGGTTTAAATCTATTCACAAAGCCAACACAGCGGTTCCAACATCAACAATGTACATTGCAAAATGGAACTAAAAATTTGAAGCTAAATTAAAGGTGCTTATAGTGGGATTGTGTGTAATTATCTACTGAAAGCACAACTACTAAATAAAATAAAAATATGAATTACTAAATAATGGAATAAGAAATAAAGGACACAGAAAAAAATTGAAAATCTTGCCCTTTCTCCACCTGGTCGACATTTGAACACGTGAACCGAGATGAGAGCGGGACGAGGGGATTGCTGGGGGTGAGGTCATTGATGTTTCGAAAGGAACAATAAACCAGCCAATTAATTATTAGCTACTACTGTACTGTGTGTGGTCGAAGAGGGACACAGCAATAGTCAAAAAGTGTCTTTTGCATTAGCCTCCTCCCTTTCTAACCCCCCTCTCTCTCTCTTTCTCCTCCTTCCTCCAACCTCAACGCCATCTCCTTATCTCCACTTACGATATTCTGTAAACCCAAACAAAACAAGCACAAATAAGCATACATGTATTTAAGAACAAAGGTCAAGATGCAAGGAAATAAGAATTACAAACATTTCATGCATAATATATAATCAGGGATGTTAAACCTGGATTCCACAAACCCAGACTCAGCCCTGGTGCTTGGGCCACCTCTGGCAGCCCAGTCTCGTGTCTTGGTTACATTACAATTACAGTACCCTGGCTAGGTGGTATAGGCTGGCTTTAACATCATAATGTTATCACTAGAAATAACAGCCTTAGTGTTAAAAAACAAGATCAGGGCAAAGAACACTATAGGTCTAGCTTGCCTCGTTCCCCAGGCTGTTCACCAAGGCTTAGCCAAAAAGGTAATCATCCCTGATGTGTGTCTGGTTCCAGTTGGATAAGATTAGTGGAACCCTAACTTTTGTGATTAAACAGAAAATAAATGGCCTAGACATCTATCATGAATCTATCATAATTTTGTGTGTGTGAATGACACACTCAGTTTCCTCTATAATTGATCATTGTATAATTTATTCATTCAAAATGAAATCATCAGTTTTCAATTTCATAAACTTCTGCTTGGCATCTCCTACAGTATTCTAAAAGCGAGTTACTTTATCCTGTGTGACTACCAAACATTTGATACTGTACAGATACTTGATATTCAATATGGCTTGCCATCCATATATCAACTTTTGTTCTTCCCTCTATTCCCCATACAAGGGCCAAGAGAAAACCCAAGTACTTTTGTTCTCATTCTGTGAATGCCCAGACTTCATAATTTCTCTTTTGCAATATTCCACTCATTCTAACCAAAATACCCCCAAAGATTAAACCAAATTCTTCAACCCGATAGGGTGACCAACAAACAGGCGCAACCCAATCTTGCAACAATGTGAAATCTACAAAGGTGTTGCCCTATAAAGCATCGGGTCACACCATCCGACCCTGACCAGCCCTACTTAAGCCAAGGTCACCCTGTTTCTAGACAACAATTATGCATTACACTTTCCTCTTAAAAGACCTCATCTAAGTCCCTCTTGTATCTCTTGCCTCTGAGAGCAGGATGGGAAGTGAAGAAGAGGAAGAGGAAGAGGAAGAGAACAAGAATGAGGAAGGGGATGTATGTGTTTATGTGTGTGTGTGTGTGTGTGTGTGTGTGTGTGTGTGTGTGTGTGTGTGTGCATACATGCGCGCCCGGATTTCTGCCTGGGAAGTGTTAAATCGCGGACCTGTGTCCCAAAGCAAAGGGCCGACCCTCATCAGGTGCTTCCTTAGCGCAGTGCGAAGCGTCGAGAGAGGGGGCGGGCAGGGGGGCAGGGGGGCAGCCGGGGTGGGGCCCGCGGGTCAATACAGCGAGCACCGCACCACCGCACCATCTGCACCGCAGCGCC
>BOPN01000203.1:463919-468919 GCA_017312705.2 Penaeus japonicus
AAATGTGAGACCTGCTTGGGTCAAAGACGCGTCGAGTCAGGGCAAAGCGAGGTCGAAGAAGGAAACAGACGCCAGAACTCATTAATGCCGCATGTGGATTGATCTGACCCCCCCCCCCCATTCACCCCCTCCTCTCCCCATACGCTATCCAAGCTGAAGCCATTACTCGCACTCCTCCTCCTGTTTGGCTACTCAGACCTCATACTTGTCGATCACCGCCAACTCGACCACACGATCCACGGACGGCACTTCCCAAACCGACGTGCATTCAGAAAGGAAACGGGGGTTCCCACGGTGAAGGTAATCCGAGTGACTCGCCCGCCCCGAACTTTGCTTAATTAAATGCCCAAACCGTAAATATCAAAATCAAACACAGAGAGGAAAGCACGGCCCTGCATTGCCATGCATTACGACTTGCATGTTTTGCCACGTGACCACAAAAAGGCAATGAACGGGAGAGGGGAGTGGGGGTGGTAGGGATGGGGATGCATCGGCAAAATTCGATCTCGACTTGATGAATGGCGTTTCCTTGCTGCTTACGCGGCAGTAAACACTTCTGATGCTTTCATTACGGGGGCGAAAGGTTAATAGTCCCAAATGGGAAAAGCTGATCGTCAAGCTCAGAGCTCCTTGTCTAATCAGATTTCAAGAACAATATCAACAGGAAATGACTGTTCCATTGTTCTTAAGCGGCGATAAGATCCTTAACTTATAACCTTTGGATATAAAGTGGAGGGGGAGGGAAGGAGGGAGGAGGAGGGGGGCGTTACCGATTCTCTGCGTTAGTCCTTTTAATTCAAACAAAACGAAGTTCCCGAACGCACGCCCATTCCAGACGCGACTGGGGAGGCGGCCAACACAACGCCGGTTATCAACACATTCCTGTCAAGCCGCCACTTGGAGGACACTCAAGGAAGGAATCGGACGCCCTTCGGCTCTTCCTTTGCCCATTAATTAACTTCACCAATGGAGGGAAAAGGGTATAGGTCTAATTATCTAGCATATCAATCCCTCAATCTGAACTTCAACGGATTTTCTTTACGTTACAATCCTTAAACAATGGCTATTCGAACTATCAAGAACGGCAATACAATAACGAGGCTATCCACAATTCTTAAAACAAAAGACGAACTGAGAACAAATGCACGCACGTGCAAACCCCAAGCGAGTCATTCTCTCTTCCTCATCTTTCCTGTCTTAGAGACATATAAACGAGGAGAGAGGGGGAGATGTGAGGAAATAAGAGGGGGGAGTGAGGAAATAAGACGGGGGGGGAGGAGAGAGAGAGAGAGAGAGAGAGAGAGAGAGAGAGAGAGAGAGAGAGAGAGAGAGAGAGAGAGAGAGAGAGAGAGAGAGAGAGAGAGAGAGATGAGCTGAAAGAAGAAAGTGGAAGAAAGAGAGGGGGAGATGTGACGAAATAAGGGAAGAGAGAGAGAAAAGCAGACGACAGAGGAAAGGAAATGAGGGGATGGGGGGGGGGGGGAGAAGGTGAGAGAAGAGTAGACGAGAGGAAAATAAGAGGAAAGGGGGGATCCAAGGGCAAACCCGAAGGAAATAAGAGAAATGAAAGATGAAACGTCCGAGAAGAAGAGAGAGCAAGAGGATGGCGCAAGAAGAGGAGGCAGAGATGAGAAAAAGAAAAGAGGAGGAAAGAAATAAGAGAAACTATCATAGAGGCAATCCGAGAGAAGATGAAGAAGAGAAAGTGGGAAACAAACAACCATCCAAGACATGATGATGAAACGCAAGAAGAGATGGAGACAGAGAACAAGGAAAAAAAATGAAGCATGGTAGAAATGCAAGGAAGAGGAGAACACCATGAATAAGAGTAACCATGGAACCCCAAACCATTATAACCAGACTCAACTAGCGAATAACCAGAATCTCTCTCCCTCTCTCCTCACATTGGGCTACAAATACCTACTAAAAACCCACTGCATGACTGGTGTGACGTTTTCTTAAGGTTCCTCCGGGTAATTACCCTTTCCATAATGCATGGCTAGATACCATAGATTAACAGAAAGAAATATCGAAAGATATAAAATCGGATAAAGCTACAGCCGCAAGTCCTTGAAAGTAGAATGTGAAAATGAACTTCCTTTCACCAAACCGTCACAGATTAATTCATTGTAAAGTATAATTCAAATAATAAGACCTCGAAGGTAAAGATGTTGAACAGACAAAAGCATCATGGAGGAGGGTAGAGGCCGGAGGATGAGAGGGAGAGGAAGGGAGAGGGAGGGAGGGGGTAAGAGTACCCCCCCCCCTCCCGGCTACCCGGTGACTGACTGCTTGGCAGTCTGCCATGCTCAGTATATATCAAGGTCCACGTGATGCAACTTACCGCATTTCAACAATTCTTCCTAGTGCACCGCCAAGATTCGCGTTCTAAGATAGTGTCTCCCTTTGCCTCGCCCGGCACTATTTGGTAGTTTCACTTTTATTTATATAATTACTAACGCCAATTTGTTGCCCGGGTTCACACAAAACAAGTAGCCGGCTGCGGTAGTTCTAGAAATTCGAGGCATTTTTGGGGTGTATTAGACACTTCCCTTCAATAGAAGGTATATATTAACATGTTATCTTATAAAACACGGTTCAATAGTAGGAAAAATGTCCGTTTTCACTCAACTGATGCTACATATCACTACTTTCTACAGATTTTACCACGCACCATGACTGTTAGATACCCAATTCCCAACTACATCTCCACTTTCCTTGCTTTCTCCTACTTACTTCTCGGAATCTACACGTGACTCAAACTCAGCCAAGCGCACTTCCGCCCAAGCAGACACGGCCTTCACCATACATACCATCACTCCCTATTGAGGAGGAAAATTACTCGCGGGAAATAATCAATACCGAATCGACACACACACCACTCTCAACCTCCTCCGTCTACCGAAGCCGAAGGATATAATTCTGGACTCACCTCTGCTGCTCTTTGGAAATGGGGAAGGCATTGGGCACGAAGGTGAGTCCACACTGCGTTCTGGCGCATGCTTCCGCCGTACCATAGATCATCACCATAGTTCCTATAGCACCGCGCCCACCAGCTCCGGACATCGCCCGCACAGCCCCGGCGCCTATGCTGTGCTGGACGCCTCCGCTGCTGTCGAGCCGCCCGCCCATGGACAGGTCAGCTCGGGTATGGGCGGCGTGATGGTGGTACTTGCGACCGTTGCCCATGCTTTCCGCTCGCGTGTGGGTCGTAAGTCCGTGTGTGTCGTGAGTTCTTAAGGGGTCTGGGAAGCCCATGCTGAGGTGGTGTTCCGTGCTGGCCGTCATCGCGGAATCGGTTGCGGGTCGTCGGTGGAAATGAGTATTCTTGACGGCGAAAAAACTAAGTAGATTCCCAGATTCCGGTTCTGTATTCACTTTTTGGTTGTCGTATTCACACACACGAATCCCACTATTATTTCTTTCTACACTTATCGGGATCAGCACTGATATGCCCTATGCACTCGACACCTAGAACGGTTTTGAGCACAAAGGTACACTAGCGCGTCCACTCCCTACAAGTGTCCAACCCGCACTCTCGCGTGGAGCACTTCCCAACCGAGACTGCGCGCTGGCCATTCTTTGAACTGCTCGCTGCCAGATGTCGCCATAGTCTTTTAAATGTTATTTCACTAAATTACCCGTTTCATTAGATTTCTGTGGTATACAAAGTCCCATATCTTGTTCTAATTACAAATGAAGTCTAATATATACGGTTATGTAATTATTTATCCATAAAACCTACGTTTAAGTTATATTGCCTACCATATGGCAATATCTCGTGACGTCACAATCAGCTGTGAGCCCTGAATAGCATGACGCAACCCTCCTCATTTTCTGGAAATCTCTAAGAGCTGTTATAATTTCCAATCTTTTCCTTTAATCTACAACACGGCCAAATTATAATAAAGGGGAATGTTCATATAACTCAAAGAAGACTTTACCAATGAAGATTATATATGAAGATAACAAACTTTCATCAAATCAAGTTGATTATAACTGCCTTATCACCGGGGGAATTACAGTCAAACTAGCAGATTAGATGTTGAAATAGTTCCAGCATAAACAGCATTTGTCAATACTGTAATAAAGAATGGCCGATATACATAACAACAGTACTACGCTCTTCAGCTGAACTGCGCATCTGAGAACTACGAGTTAGGTAACGTTGGCGCCGTTCGACTGTTTTCAGCCCTTCGATGTTCGAATAGAGAAGTTATCTGCCTCCATTTTTATAAGTAATGGAATATACATACATGCCACACATACATAGATACATACATATACATACATACATGCACGCACGCACAAACACATTTCTCTTTCTTTCTCTCTCTCTCTCTTTCATTATTCATTATTATTTTGGTAGTACATAATAACATTAGAATACAATTTCAAAATAAAATGGGCAGCGATTTTTCAAACCGGAGAGTAGTGTCGACATATTAAGGAAACATTTGTCACAAACTACCGACGCAAGGCCAATATCAGCCCATCTATGCTTGCAACAGACTCCATTAACTGCACTGCTTCAACCCGGAAAAAAACCCAAGTCAAATATGACGAAACCTAACTCTCGTTACTAAACGGATCTCACTTCCTAAACCCCGTGATGCGAAACGACACTTATTTACAAAACGACCATCCCATCCCTTCCACACCGATGTTGCGAAAACCGCAAACACTGCATCACAAACAACAAATAACCCCATATCGCAGGCGCTCCACAGAAAAAAATAGCCTGGCAAAGATACGAGATTCCGGCAGTGCAAAGCGCTTGCGAAACTCCAAACAACGCGTTGCATTTGCTATCCACACGTATTCCTAATGATCATGTTCAACCAACTCTCTCTCTCTCGCGTTAAGGGAAAGCGACATTTGCATCATTCTTCACCGGAATGAACGAGCTGTGACAGCCGCAGGCCGACGCAAGCGGTGTCCAGAGTACGATGCGGGAAACTCTCCCTTTCCATCAAGAGAAAGAGAAAGAGAAAGAGAAA
>BOPN01000203.1:471419-473919 GCA_017312705.2 Penaeus japonicus
ACATACATACATATATATACATATATAAATATATATACTGTATGTATATATATACATATATAAATATATATATATATATATATATATATATATATATATATATATATATATATATACATGTGCGTGTGAATATGTATATATGAATGTTTTTTTTCTGTGTGTGGGTGTTTGTACCCACGCGTGAATATACAGCATTTGTCAGTGTTCTGAATTGATCCACGTTCTTTAGATGATTCGGCTGTACACTTTATTAGTGAATAATATCACCAGAAATCCAAGACATACATAATGTCACAGCCAAGAGAAAGATTCAGGTCCATAATGGTCTGGTTACTCGTTAACCTTGACGACGTGGTGGTGATAGGCAAGGCAAGAATTTCGGGGCAAAGTAGCGTAGCAGGGGCTGAACAGGGCTGGCTAAATAGCGGACAAGCGAACCAGCAAGTATACTGTGCTGTATACACTCTGCAATGACACATCCAGGGTAGGGTAGCATTTCACCTCAAAGCGGGAATATTCTCGAAACTCGTTGTTCATTGCTCCCTCCGCGCGCGCGAAAGACCAGACCGTCGACTTGGTAATCTTCCACAGCTTTTTTTTCCTCCCCTTTACTACTTGCTTCCAACCGTTCTTCTTTCTTACATATTCCACGAGTGAAAGTTTTTTTTATTTCTCTCCGTAAATATTTATTCCAGATAGTAGATTCCTCCTAATTCCCCCCTCCCCCTCCCTCCGCCACCCCTCGGCCGAGTCTAGTCTGTCTTGGGTGTTGTGTAATCGCGGTGACGTCTGTGGCCTTGATATTAAACTGCTTCTCGGCCGTGCGTTCTGATTGGCTCGCTGAGACTGCAGGCGCGCCGCCATTGGTCGAGCCGGGAGGCGTGTAGCGGGTGGGGATTTTGCTGTTTGCTGTACATCTTTAAAGTTGTTTCAAGGCATTTAGCATGAATGTCATATTATGAGTGCTGGGTGTAACGCACATGTACACATACACACACACGCACACGTACGTACACACACACACACACACACACACACACACACACACACACACGTACACACACACACACACGTACAGTCGTACACACGCACACATACATACACACACGTACACGCACACACACGTACAGTTGTACACACACACACACACACACACACATACACACACACACACACACACACACGTACACACACACACGGCCACACAAACACAAACACACACACACACGACACACACACACACCGCACGCACACCACGAGGCATTACACGTGCAAGCACATTCTGCGCACAAGTCAGTTGGACGCGAAACAATTGGAAGCAAAGCACTTGGACGCGCTTGTCAAAATTCTATCGAAGGTGAAAACTGGCTCAAGCACAGAGGGGGTGAAGGGAGGGGGAGGAGGAAGGGGAGGAGGAGGAGGAGGAGGAGGAGGAGGAGGAGGAGGAGGAGGAGGAGGGAGGAAGAGGAGGAGGAGGTGGTGGAGGAGGAAGAGAGGAGGAGGAAGAGAGGAGGAGGAGGAGAGGAGGAGGAGAGGAGGAGGAGGAGGAGGAGGAGGAGGAGGAGGAGGAGGAGGAGGAGGAGGAGAAGAAGAAGAAGAAGAAGAAGAAGGAGGAGGGAGGGGGAGTCCCTGTGCCCTGTGCCCTGCGGGTCCCTTTTGCCCTTCCCACACTCGAAATAACATACCATTAGAGAAACATTACCCGATCCTAAGTCTCCAAGGGCTACGAAATATCTAGAGTTCCATCACTCTCCGAATATCACGATCTAACTAACTGTTCCTACGACTACAACTGGAGAGAAATGAGCAAAGAATGACCAGAATGAAAAGCACCGCTCCCTCCTGTAAGCGAGCAAATGAACAATAATATATAGTTATTTGGGGTATTTTTCAACATTACATTTTAAAACGGACTACAAAAGTGAGCGAGTTATTAAGCTACTACACGTAGGCCTATACCTTCGTTTTTTCCCCTCATTTAATTCCGTGGCTCTTCTACTCGGCCGCGAAGAAGTCACGTTTTGCAAACTGCAATCATTTTGAAGTCATTCCCCTCCCAACTATGTTGTCATCGCTCACGTGGGCCAGTGTCAGGTGGGAAGCACAGTCGATACGCGAGGTGGTGGTGGTGTAGTTGGTGTTGGAAGTAGTGATTTCTGTTGTTGTTGTTGTTGATAATGATGTCATAGGTGGTGGTAGAACTGTTGTGCTAATGGTATTGACGGAAGGTTTACCGTAACTCATATATGTTTACAATAACTGGCACACCGATAACAATAATAAAAAATACACAAAAATGAACGCAAAATAACGAGCCGAATAGAAGCGCCACTGAAACAAGCGAAACAAAGAACCGATCCCCTCTCATTACGTGTGCAAATAAATCACGCTAGCCCTCTCGCAATTGCCTCCTCCCTGTTGCACCTCCCCCCCTCCGCCCCCTACCCCCTCGAAGCCCAAGACATATGCGTCCAACAATAGCCCCAAAAGCAAAAAAAAA
>BOPN01000203.1:514836-517336 GCA_017312705.2 Penaeus japonicus
GCTTGACTCCGCACCTGACACGCACATGTGGCTCTCACGGATCATCGGCGGCCACGGCTCAATTCACGTTGGGCGGCTGTGATGGAGCTGAGTGTAAAGTAAAGAGAGACTGGGTGAAGAACATGACATGTGAAAAGGTGAAGAAATTCCATGAGGACAGCAGGAGGAAGGCAGATGCTTCGGGGAGAATGACGTGTTTCTCTGCCAAGTTGTTCCTCAACTGGAGATATATATGCCTGCTGACAGATTGGATTTATGGGCAGCCAAAGGAGTATTTAATAGGCCATTTAAGCTGTTTTAGAAAATCACATACACATTGTGCATGAGGTGTGATCTTCGCACTAGTAAACTACACATCTAATGCAACAACACAAATCAATACTCATAACTCGGCGGTGCTCATGACTGCTACCAGAGTTCAACCAAAGCCGGGTCAGGGAACGGCACAGCCAAGTAGCGCTACTGAACAAAAGAAAAAGCCTTGTCTGCCAAGATACACATCCACTAATCGGATTCCTAACAATCAGGAACAGCAGCAGCGTTACATCATCTGCGTTTGTGAAGGGAGGGGGAAGGGGAAGGGGGTGGATGGCGGGGGGGGGAAGGGGGGAGGGGGCGGTAGTACTCAGGCAAACAACGTGGGCGAGATAAACCCGTACGCAGGGCACCAGGGAAACCCACAGGTGCCAAAGGAAGAGTGCCATCCATGCAGGCAACAGCACATAGGCACCTCTCGCATCCCTCGAGCTACCATCACAACGCCCGTCGCCGCTCATAACAAGAAGGCTGGAACGAAAAGGCACACGTTTCAAATCACTCTGTCCCTCTTCTCAATTGCATCCCCCTTCTAACAATTTACTCTGAAAGTAAATTGACATCCCACAAAGCCGTCAAGAGAGAGAAAAAAAAGAGAAAGAGAACACAGCGTTATATTACGACATAGAGACTTCGTACAGTGAGCTGAGACGTCACACACACACGAAGAAGCATCAGCTGACATCGAAGTACTGAATGAACACTGAATGAACACAACACGTGGCGGAGCTGAGCCTACCTTCTGTCGTGCCGCTCACGGTAAGAACCGAGGAAAAAAACAGAAAAAATATTAGGGTCATTCATAACAAAGGGGAACATGAATGGGAATCCTCGACTTGGCAGGCGTAGATTCTTGTTCTAGGGCGCCATGTAAGGGCGGAGCGATTTCCTGAATGGGAAGGAAACTCAGGAAAATTTCCCCGTCTTAGTGATTCGAGTTTTTTTTTTTTTCATTTACAATCGCGTACATATGATAGTAGTAATCCCCGATAGAATGGATTGTATGGGATTCGATGGTGATATGCAATAAAAGTAAATAAGTAAATGGGTAAATAAGTAAATAATTGAATATATATATATATATATATATATATATATATATATATATATATATATATATATATATGCAAACAGCATCCCTAAAATTGAGATTAGAAGCAGATGCTTTAGAGATTAGTACAGGCTATTAGAGAGACAAAAAAAATACAAGGAGCGATATTAATCTTGCGTCACTCAAACCCCCCACAAGTAAGCAACTAAAAGAAAATACCGCAGAAATGCCAGAGAAAACAAGAATCCTCCTTGAGAGCAAAATGCAAGAACTTCGCTTCTCATACCCGAGAGACGCGCCCACCCCGCCCTCCGTTCGTTCACTTACCGTTTCAGGAGTCTCTGTGCCTCCCCGTCGGTGATGGTGATCCCTAGGCGCCTGAAGGAGGATTTCAGCTCCCTTTCGTCCACGCGTCCTGTAAAAGAAACGTAGGATTTGAGTTGTGTGTCTCGCGAGGGCTTCCTAAGGGGCAGAGGCAGGGGGGGGGGGGAGAATGCCGATTCCGCCGGGAAGGTTTAACCTCTGGGAAATTCTATCGCTTTCATTTGCTGTGGCGATCATGTTCAAATACATCGTCCTCAGCCACATCTGTGCGATTTGAAGAGTTCTATCTCTTTCGTTACCCATATGGGTAAAAATAACATCAATAACAACAACATCAGACACGCTATGTTCTCTCAAGAAACTTTTTTTTTTCCGAATATGTGGATAGAAAGAGCAGTTTCCACACGACCACTCACCGAGAGAGAAAAAAAAGAAGTTTCAAACCTCACATCTTCCAAATAAGGTCAGTAATTGTTCAAAATGGGAAATCTCTGCCATCCCCCCCTTACACCCACACACCGTGCACCTCGAAGGAAATGCAGATGTATTTTGGACGCCCGAGTCATAAAGTATGACTCCCGTATGCTAATAGAAAACCCGTATTGTATCTCTGCAGAAAACATAGTTCCCGATACTGAACTCACTTCGTCTGTTCATAACTTATCAAAAGTAGCAAATAATTCATACATCATTATACGATATTACTGTTATTCTTTCCCGCATTCTGAAAGGTTCTGGAAAATTGTAGACGACTGAGGACGAGTCACTCCAAGCATTTCCCTTCTTGATGTTGCTCTCCTTTAGGAACTA
>BOPN01000203.1:522336-539836 GCA_017312705.2 Penaeus japonicus
AGCACCTGAATTATTAACCCACACAGGACGGGTGGTACAGCATGTGTACCGCGCATTCAAAAGCCCAGTTGCCGGGCGGCACAGTATTGTGCCGGCCATTCAATTGATTTAGGCCTAATAATTCGAACGCCCCGGCATTTGGACATTCAAGGCTAGAATTCCCCCGTCGGGAATGGGTTAATGACAAAAGGCATTTAAACATAATGCCTAAATGGTATCTTATTTTTTTACGATACAAATATTTTGTTATCTAATATTACTACATACATGCTTGATATTGTCTATGTTAACCCATTGCATATGGGTATCATGGCCTAAAAAACGGGAGTCAATGCGTACATGATGCGACATAGGGATCTACTCATAGTTGAGGTGTGCACACTGTCATGAAGTATTATGGCTGTAACAGCGCTAGCTCCAGAGCTACAGGGTTCCAGAGTCAGCCTATACCCGCATTTTGTAATGGATTTATGGAAAAATATTGTTAGGGCTAGTCTGCGCTACCTGTCCCTTTAATTTTTAGCCTGTGCTGCTAGTGTCGTAGACCACCCGCCTTGATGACCAGTCAGGTTGTTAGGCGCCCCGTCGGCAATGGGTTAATAACTGAATTCAATTTATCTGGTCACTGACAGAAAATACAATAAGTTATCACCTTTCTCAATGAATTCTAAATACAAAAAACAAGCTCAGGTCAAAGAAAATATCCATGCTCAGGGCTTTTAAAGCAAGTGTTCAATCATGTATCTACCTGAATGACACTCGCTAACAAATTTTGCAAAGATTAATTTCTACTGGACACATGTTTCACTCTAAAAGTAATGATTTACACTTTCAAAAAAATCATTAATAACAAGTTAAAACAATGTTCCTTTCCTTTTTATAAAAAAAAAAAAAAATCCATTTCTGTATATTTTCAATGATTATTCAGGCCAAAAGGACTAAGTTATAAAATGTTATATCCCAAAGTGAATACATCTATAGTATCCAATATGAATAATTTCACATTTACAGATATGTCCTTATTACTGGTTTTGCTCCCTTACTTTTTACATATAACTAACCCATTGCGGACGGGTGTCATGACATACATGATGCAGGAGCTTTGGCCTGACGACAGGCGTCATGACATACTTGACGTTTGGGGATTTTGGATCGTTGTGCTATTTTATTGTGCTATGAAAAAGGAGTGAGTTATGATGGCAATTGCAGTCATAATTACCGTAATTACCATATTAAGCTAACTTAACGTCCAAAACCTAGATGGCACCACTTTCTCCTAGCACCAGCAGAAGAGAGAGCCTTGAATGGCACCCATCCACGGTCTCTAGCAAGTGCTCAGAAGAGAGAGCCTTGGATGGCACCCATCCACGGTCTCTAGCAAGTACTATCTTTAGAGAGCGATGGCACACAGCAAGTTGACCTTTTGCTCTAAAGTACCGACAATGAAAAATGTGCAGGCAGAAAGAGAAGAGAAGGTGACTCAAACCATACCCAGTGTCTAAAATGTGCTCCTATGCCAATATGGATGCCTTTCGCTGTGGCACTCACAATCAAAAGCACAAAAGCATATGTTTCTTATTCATTCATGACAGCACAAAAATACGAAAAATAAAGTTGCTTTTTGTCCGCCCATAAAACAGCAATACTTCTATCACACTGAGTATAAAGAAAAAATGAGCTGATATGGATCATATACTACAATTTTAGTCCATTGTAGCCTTGTAGCCTGTCATATGGCACATATAAGTCTCTAAACTCAATAAAACACACAAAAAATAAGATTCATATTATGTTACTTCAAGCTGCCTCGCTCCAAAATAAAACCTATCCTGAAGACTGGGCAAGCGAATCTATCCCTGTTCACAATGGGTTAAAAAAAATAGCATTCCTCTAACCATGAACTAATCACAATTACCTAAGGAAAGAAAATATTACATGCTTTGCTATATTTGAAAGGTGTTCCAAGCAAATAAAATACAGTCAATTTCAATTTGGAAACCAACCAGATTCCCTCCAATAAAAAGTAGTTATTCAAAATTCATATAAAAAAGGATAAAGATTATGACCTTTACAATACAACTACTGAGAAGGCCTCCAAACACTGGAGATTGAAAATGAAACAAGGGTTTTACTTATAAACAACAGTAACCCCCAGGACTGGCTATGGCCAATACAAGAAATCATGAACCTTTACATTCTTCCCTTAACAGCTTTCAGATATAAAGCTCTTACTTATGGCATAAAATACCTAAATTTAGATATTAACCCATTGCGGATGGGGTGTCTAATGACCTAACTGGCAGTCTATGATGTTGGCGACACTGGCTAAAAATTAGTAGAATGGCGAGTGTTTTCTCTGCCCTCTGGCCAGCACAGACTAGAATAAAGAATACTTTTCCAAAAATCCATCACAAAATGCAGGTTTAGGCTGACTTTGGAATTCTGTGCTCTGAAGCTAGCGCCGTTAAAGCCATAATGCATCGTGACTGTTTGCACGCTTCAACTGTGAGCAGATCCCGATGTTGCGTCATGTATGCATTGACACCTGTCTTTTAGACCTAATCGGTGCTGTCATGTATGTCATGACACCCGTAGTCAATGGATTAATTTCTTTGCTAAGATTAGTGCAAATATCACAAAAGGTATTAAGTAAGCATGTGTGTCCCTAGACTAGAACAATTAATGCTCTCTTCCTTATTATTTCAACCATCAAGGAATGCTGGTCATATCTCCAAAGTCCTCAACATAATGGTAAGTCTATCATTATCACATAAAACTAATCTCCCCATAAGACCCAGGAAAGACTGTTTCCTCCAAAGATCTGAATATTACTTTTTCTTGAAATATATTGCAGAATAACTGCCAGAAAGACATTCACTAATCTACAGATAATGCATTAAGAGGCTGAGCACAGATAAAAGAGAAATGAAACATCATAATATACAATTACAGTAACATTCTCCCTTACACAGGTTTTATCACACAAGTAAACTAATCCATTTTCTTTCTTTTACATTAGTACTGCTTCCATTTTGTCTTTCTTTCCTTGAAAATAACTGCTGTATCTTCCTCTTACATCATATTATGTACATTATATCATGTGAACAATTTTCATCATTAAGAGGGAATAATGAATTATCATGAATGTAATGAATAAATTATCATTAAAACCTAAAATGATAGGTATGGGAATTCCTCTATATCACAAACATCAACTCTACTTTATCCCATCTGTGATATCAAAAAGAGTTTATGTTTTCATGTGAAATTCTTATCAAGAAAAGATAAGCAGAGCCACATACCTAAGCCTATCATATGACAAGATTTTCTTATCCAGCAAATATTTCATTTAAATAAACAAAATCTTTGGTATAGCTATTAGGGAAAACTAAAAATCCTACAAAAGATAATGATACTTCAGTAAAATAAATAAACAAAATCTTTAGTTCAGTCACTGAAGAGAGAGACTGAAAAATCCTGCACAGTATCAGAATACTCTGCTTTCTTGATTTTATTACATTTAACCTATTTTCACCTTTTTATTTAAATATGTCCCAACATCAAAAGGCAAAAAGTAATTCTAAAAAGAACATCCAAAAATATGAAGGCAAACAAAATGCAAAAAAGCCATATACAATTATTCTAAGGCTCAAAAGACACCGATAATTATTAAGATAATCATTACCATGTTTATAATAACTGGAAGATGATTATAACAGTTATAACTATTGTCTGATAAGGGTAGCAAATGATGGTAAATGTTTTAATATCAGCAAAAAATAATGATACAAACATGATATAAACTATAAACAATTATTACTACTACTATCCACAAATAATACTCATTATAATAATATTAAAAAAAAAACATTTCATGGGCCATAATAACAACAATACTAGGCTTATAAGGCAATGGAAGAATGAAGAAAGGTTCATTCATAAAAATCACCAAAAAAGCTGTATAACAAAACAATGAAAAGATAGTAAAAAGACAAAAGATGTAAACCAATGAGATATGAGGCCCTATGATGGTATGGGGTATAAGTATGATTCTAACTGACTTTTCATATAGAAAGCACTTATTCAGAAATAGATATTTTTCCCACACCCTACCTCCTCATCTACACACATCTAAACACACACATATACACTTGTGCAAACACTAACAAACACATACAGGATATAACAGTATACATATATTAACACATGCTGAAACATGCATTTTCGGCAATCCCATGATGATTTCCAGAATAACTTTCCAATGTTTGGTCAAGACTACATGTGAACAAAACAATATCAGATCATTATTCCACAGCACAACATGTACCAAGCCTTATCGGTTCATCTATGACTGGGAAATACGCAAACCTCATGTAATGTTGTCTCATGTCTGTGATATTCAAAATATCATTAAATTGATCTTAGAGCAATCAAGATGTATATTATAATATTTTTGAATTTACTATGATTAACTGAAAATTAACCCATTTACGATGAGGCTATTTCGGCTCTAAATGGTCAAAATGCTGGGATATTCTAACGCATTAGCCATGAGATTCTTGACCGCACTAGCCACGAGTGAGCGCTGTACGCCCGATCACCCAGCACACCGGCCTTGACTAAATATCTTGTCTCTGGCGTCTGACCCAAAAAACACGAAACATGATAGCAACCAGCGCGAATGGGTTAAAACACATGAAACAAAATCTTGTCTTGTTTATTCAATTTGCAAGCTGTCCCTGGGATAATTAGTGTGCCCTTTGGTATAATTAACATGACAGATTTTTAATAAGCAAACCTATTTCAATATACTAAAAACATTTCAGTACCCATTGATACTAACTCTTTTCATAAACCCTTCCTTTGGTCTACAAATATCTTTTACAGGATACTTTCTTTTCCGTTTAAAAAAAAGAGAGAAAAGTGATGTGGTGTATTTGCATGTGTTCTCAAAAATGAAAAAACTCATTTATCAGAATAAAAGAATCCTATACAATACTGATTACCATTATTATTTTTTTTTAATTCTCCTTGTCATTCAAAACTCAAAAAGAGAGAAATGCAAGCGGTGAAATACAACCAATACTTTATATGAAAAATTTATATTGCATTTGTCTGTTATATGCTTTGAAGAATCCTAATAAGACAAGATCTCTATCAACTGGGCAACATAATGTAGCAAAACAACTGAGAAAAAAATAAATATAGAATGTATGTCCTTATCTATACAAATGATCATTTATAAATGTGGATGGGTCTTTATATTTGGCTTTCTCACTGAAAAAGTCAATGTTAGAACACACAAAAGAAAAAAACTATTTATTTCATATGTTCAGTTCATTCTCATGTATTGCGATTCACTGTCTCCTAAATGTCCAAGTCTTACTTACGTATTCATTATTTAAATAATGACCAATAAATCAAATATTTCATGCGCAAAGTCCTATACATGACACTTGCATGCCATCCAAACCAGGCAAGCTGTTTTCCTACCACTGTTCTCAAGTGAACAGAACATAACAGAACATTTAGTACTGTCAGTTGTTTTCTTTAGCCACACCAACCTCCCAACTCCTCCCCCCTTTCCCTCTGGATTCCATGCATGTAAGGCAATTTTCACATCTCTTGTATGCTGTGAATGAGATGGAATGAGTCTGAACAGGAAAACCTGCCACTGTGAGGCACATTAGCTCCAGCTGTACCCATCACCTAACCCCTCTACCTTTCCCTTTAAAATGTTGCTCTGCCTAAGCGTTTTGTATAGACTTGCATTCTCTCATACATAACATATATCATGTTATTTTCATTTATGCACATAAATACATACTTTAAATCTTTATATATATATATATATATGTATATATATGTGTATATATGTATGTGTTGAGTAAAAGTTTAGGAGAATGTATATTTGTATGTGTTGATATTTCTTCAATCATTTCATTTTCCTATCTTTATATATATGTGTGTATATATGTGTGTATATATGTATGTGTTGAGTAAAAGTTTAGGAGAATGTATATTTGTATGTGTTAAATAAAAGTTTATTATCCCATTTTTTTTTATTCTTAACTATAATTCCAGATAATTAGAATCATTAATTACTTTTAATTAATCTATGCATTATTATTCTTAGGATTTTTCATATCTAGACATATAATCAGTTATGTTATAATTTTCAATATTTTTCTTAATAGATTTAGGCTTTTATATTCTCTTGTTATTTTACATTTCTTTCTTTCAATTCTTTCATATCTTTAACTATCATATCATGTATTAGAGTGTTTGAGAGAGGTAGAGAAGATGAAGTAGGAGGAGGTAAGTGTATATATATATATATATAGGAGAAGTAGGAGAAGTATATATATATATATATATATATATATATATATATATATATATATATATATATATATATATTTATTATCACCAACCTGTCGCTTAAGTGTTTTCCTCTTTTCATGCTTTTAAAGAGAAAAAGAGAGAAAAAGAGAAAGACAGAAAGATATATATATATATATATATATACATATATACATATATATATATATATATATATATATATATATATATATATATATATATAGAGAGAGAGAGAGAGAGAGAGAGAGAGAGGAGAGAGAGAGAGAGAGAGAGAGAGAGAGAGAGAGAGAGAGAGAGAGAGAGAGAGAGAGAGAGAGAGAGAGAGAGAGAAATTCTGGCTTAAGAGTTTAGAGCATTTTTGAATACGAGTGGTTCTAAAGAACTTCTGTGCAAACATTAAACCTAATAACTTTCCAACCTTGTGCAACATCAACACCCCTAAACAAAGAAATAAATAATGATGTTTAGAAATAGTTTAACTAATCATTAATTTCTACTTGAATTATTTATAATAAAT
Organism: Penaeus japonicus; assembly: GCA_017312705.2. NCBI lineage: Eukaryota > Metazoa > Arthropoda > Malacostraca > Decapoda > Penaeidae > Penaeus > Penaeus japonicus. Next base: position 529,217 of record BOPN01000203.1, read on the forward strand.
TACATAAAAAAATCACGAAGGCTTCTTTCTTACGAATTTCATAATATTATTTTAGCTTTCACAAATTCTCCTTGGTATCTTATCATTAAGTGACAGATGATTATTTGTCTTCAGATGCTTAGCCTGGGTTGTGCTTCTTGAGATGTTGTGTAGGGTATTATAAACAATAATATAAACAATAACAATCTGAGAAATATTCATTTTAAAAATGTGTGTGTGTGTGTGTGTGTGTGTGTGTGTGTGTGTGTGTGTGTGTGTGTGTGTGTGTGTGTGTGTGTGTGTGTGTGTGTGTGTGTGTGTGTGCGTGTGCATGTGCGTGTGCGTGTGCGTGTGCGTGCATGCATGTGCATGTGAGTTCATTCAGACTCCTCTCAAGAATAACCAGGCTTATAAAAAGAACCACTGTTATTACCATAGCCACAACTTTTGCCGCACCCAACTGGGCTATTTCAAGGCCAGCTCTGCCAGCCAAAGGAAAAGCGCGAAAACCAACCAATCAGAACACCCAACCCAACAGAGGCAACATAACCCCAAGCTCTTCTGGGATTCCATAAATCCTATAAGGAAAGCAATAAGAGAGAAAAAAAAAAGTTAAAACATCTTGGGACCTGATCCTGCAAGAGAACCAAGGATGTAAAGTTGGCTTGGTGCCATTACCTCCCAGACAGAATACTGTAAAACCTCACAGGTGGGACATTCTTTTTTTTTTACTTTCCCTCTCTCAACCTACTGCTACTTAATGCTTGATAACTAGAATATACTATATTTATTTGATTTTTATTATCCTCAAGAACATATACCTTCTATTAAGTTCAAATAAAATAATGGGTGAATTTATTGGAATTCTATAAATACAGTAAATTCATATATCATGTATTTTGAATGAAATAAGATTCATTCTTAACATTTTCCTCCAATATGTAACTTCTACACTATATTCAAAGTTTACAAGAAAATCAGAATTTCCCTTCTAAGTGTTGGATTTTATATGTTCTTACATTATCTCCTATGATCTATTCATTCTTTCACATTGTGTTCTTCATATACATATCTATTGACTTTAGACCAACTTAATTTCCAAAAGTTTACAATCACCACCTTAGTCAAAGATCATCATGTCTGGAATATACAGTACAATATAAAGTATTAATAAAGCTACATCATCTTTGATCCAAAATGTTGCCAAAGAAGAAATAACTCACACATTAACATAGGAAATAAAGTTGAAGTCATGCTCATTTAACACAACTACTATGGACCAGAATTAGAAAACATCAGTCGTCTTACCATCGCTATTAGCATCAAGGGTGTGGAAGACGAGTAACAGTCGCTTCTCGTGTTCTTGAACATAGTTGACAAACTCGGCGAGAGTCAGGTCGTTGCTTTCATTGACGTCAGCTCGTTGAATCAGTAGCTGTCAAGATAGGAATATTTCAGGGTATGTCTCAAAAATGCTGAACATCAAAGGAAAAATATAAGAGCTTACAGGAATTCAAGTCGTGACTGTCATACTGCTGTTAACATGAATATTTGTGAATTGAAAATAATAATAATAAAACATAATAATAATAAAAATAACCCTTACTAGCCTTTCCTAAATGGCTATGGATACATTTTTGACATTTGAGATGAGTTTAAAACTTCCCTTTTACTTCGTTGGACAATTCTTTGGACACTAAGGAATATCTGCACCAACATAAGCAATCAAAGTTTTATATAGATGTTTGCACACTATCTTTTGACACTTTGCAATAGTTTTGTTCACACTTCTTAATAAACTTGTATTTTATTTACTTGAAGATATCTTACTACTTCTGCTTTTAACATGATAGTGTTACATGTACCAAATAAAAAGACATTGCAAGATGCAGTTCTAATTTCTTCAAAGGTGGATGTTCTACACAAAATATGTAATACTCGCACTACTTATAAATGCATGTGTCACCAGAAATACTCTCAAGCCATCTTTGATACTGATGATGATCACACATTTAAATATATCTTAAATATATAATACATATATATATATATATATATATCTATATAATTATAAGAATGATAAAACTGTTATATATATATATATATATATATATATTTGTGTGTATCCTTACGTTTCCCTTAAATGTGCGAGTGACCTCTGATCTTCCAGTACCGTGACCTTCGACCTTTGTTAGTGCCAGATGTGACCTATTCCCTAACTTCTACCTGGTTTATGTCCCTCACACTCTCCATCTTGTTTCTTGCGAGGGAGACACATCAATCAGCAACGGCGAACACATGTACCCGCGCACAGGAACACGTTTGTACAGGAAAAGACTGGGATAAGCACACGAACACACATAAACACACACGCGTATATATATGAACACACACACACACACACATATATACATATACCTATAAGTATAAATATACACATGCACACACATTCATATACAAAAACATATACATATACACATACACATACATACACATCATAAATCATGTACAAATTATGTACTGTTCAATACAATGTCAATGTCAGGTAACTGTTTACATCTATAGTAAATAAATAATAAGACAGCATCAATAATAGTGCTATTGTAGTCTGAGACAGACCCCATAATCAATACCCAACATTACACAAGATGCAGAACAGACAACCAGATACCTGTCTATACAAAAAAACAAGCATCAATATATCCTGCTTAACATATGATACAAATCCTGGTCACACACTACTCTCCTTATGAACTCTAAATGTGAGGAAAGCAAATGTGAAGAATCCACACAGATAACTAGTATGGAGATCTGTCCTATGGTTTACTCTAGATACACATCAAAACTTGAGTTCCTAGTTATAAGCTATATATATTATATATATATGTGTATATATATATATAAATATATATGTATATATATATATATATATATATATATATATATATATATATGTATGTATGTATGTATATATATATATATATATATATATATATATGTATATATGTATATGTATATGTATATGTATATGTGTATATATATATATATATATATATATATATATATATATATATATATATATATATATATATTATATATATATATATATATATATATATATTATATATATATATATATATATATATATATATATATATATATTATATATATATATATATATATGTATATATATATATATATATATATATATATATATATATATATATATATATATATATATATATATATATATATATATATATATATATATATATATATATATACATATATATACACATATATATATATATATATATATATATATATATATATATATAAATATATATATATATATAATCCATACATTTATCTATACATATCTATATCTATCTATCAATCTATCTATCTATCTATATATATATATATAATTCATACATTTATCTATACATATCTATATATATATCTATATCTATATATCTCTATCTCTCTTTCCCTCTCTCTCTCTCTCTCTCTCTCTCTCTCTCTCTCTCTCTCTCTCTCTCTCTCTCTCTCTCTCTCTCTCTCTCTCTCTCTCTCTCTCTCTCTCTCTCTCTCTCTCTCTCTCTCTCTCTCTCTCTCTCTCTCTCTCTCTCTCTCTCTCTCTCTCTCTCTCTATATATATATACACACACACATGTATGTGTATGTTTGTATATAAATACATATACATATATATATATGTACATACACATACACAAATACACACACAGACACACACACACACACTCTACCTTGTCAAAAACCCATCAGTCAATGATAATACATTTACATTTTACACACACAGTTATTAATCGTATAACTAATACATGCACTCATGTTAATTTTCTAATGAATTCTGTTGCAAATTAACCAACCTTGTAAAAAAAAGTGCAATACAAAAACCTACAAGCTATTTGATGACAAACAATTAAACCTATTCCTAACATTTACCAAATAACACTTGAAATTTCATATAAAAATCTAATCCATCAGATTGAAAATAGTTAGAGAAATTTCTAAATTTATGAAGAGAGGGAAAAAAAAGAAGGATCATACAAATCCACAATAACTATTTCTTTAACAAAATGAATTCTCAATATCAGATCAGATCTTGACTCCTAGATTTAAATATTCCTCAAGGTAACTATGTAATATGAAGAAAACTATTGCACAATTCCTTAGGTAGAACATGATCCAAACAATCATATTTCTTAGCTTCAGTAGAAAAGTATATTTGAAAAATCAGAAAAATGAAAATTGAAAAAAAAAAGACTTTTACAGTACCTTTCCTTATGATATGGAAAGACCTGTAAAACATTATCCAGTATTCTTAAAATAAAAACTTTAAAGGAATTATATGCCATTTGCCAAAGGATGACATCTAAATATCAGCATTTAATTCCATAATGCAAACATATTTTCTGATAGAATTAATGGCAAAGACAGTTTCATATGGCCACTTATTTTCCAGAATTATCAATCTTCAAGCAATATTGTGAGAGGCTCTGCTTCCTTTCACACAGTTGCCCAGAGTATGGACAATGTGCAAGCATGCATTTCTTTATGCACTATCATCAAGTACTGCTGTCTCTGCATGTGCTGTGAATTAAGATGACTTGCCAGATGTGCAACAGGACCTTCCCTTACAGCCACCATTAACTGGACTAAGTCTATTCATAATACAGAACCCCTATTTATGTAAATGCAGGAATGACAGCTGCCCCCTTTAGTGCCAAAATACTTAGCTTGCTGTGTATTATGACATATTGCTAAGTACCCTTGAGATGGGATGCACCATACATAGATAAGACAGATAACGGTAGAAAGTGAAATTTAGAGAGATGTAGATCAAGTAAACAAATATATGTGTTAATAAAGATTTAAATATCATCATAAGCATCATATATACATAGCATATATATGCATGTATGTATGTATATCTATCTATCTATCTATCTATCTATCTATGCATATATTTCTTCTCTTTTTATAAAATGCATAATCATATTTCTATTCTTATTTTCATATACAGTATATACTTATTTCTAAATTCCTAATTTGAAAATCTATTAACATCTATATTAAATTTTATGCTTATGATTTCAACAACTGTAAGAATATATACATAACAATAATCACAGTATTTATAAATGTATCACAACTAAACCTGTGCCTGTATTCATAACTACATTTTATGTTTTTATATCTATCTATATAATTATACATGCTATGTATGCATGGACATGTGTCTATATGTACATGTAATATATAACTCGCATGTATATGAATACATATGTCACACTTACATGTACATGTATGTGTAAGTGCCAGTGTGCATGTCCACATAATAATGATAATGATAATAATAATAATAACAACAATAATAATAACAATACCATCAATAATAAAAATCATTTTCAATCCATCTATATCACAATTGAAAATCTGACTAAAAACAAATGCACATAAATCTACCTTTAAAATAAAATAAACTTGTTAACACAGCTAGTACATCTACAGACAAACTACAGAAGCTATATGGTTCCATAAAAGCAAGGATAATTCTTTTCAGATATATAGAAAACTTCCAGTTAATATGGAACAAAGCTAAATTTAAGAAGGCCTTCTTTATATTCTACTTTTTGTAAATGAGTTAACCCACACAGGACGGGTGGTACAGCATGTGTACCGCGCATTCAAAAGCCCAGTTGCCGGGCGGCACAGTATTGTGCCAGCTATTCATTTAATTTAGGCCTAATAATTCGAAAGCCCCGGCATTTGGACATTCTAGGCTAGAAATCCCCCGTCGGGAATGGGTTAATATATTTCAAACATAGAAACAAAGTTCATAGATCTCATATTTTCTAAAGGTCCTACATCTCACAAAGTGAAAACACACACACACAAAAACACACACACACACACACACACACACACACACACACACACACACACACATACATATATTATATATAACCTGTTAATGTTTATAAAATGGGAACTTTTAAGTAATTCTATTGGGTGCGTTCCATTTGAATTCACTTGAAACATACTGTAATCAGTGATTACATGACTACAATCTTGAATCCAACCTAATAGTCCAATGTCAAGCAATCAGCATGGTCTCTGAGCTCTTATGCTCTGATAAAAGATCAACAGGGCCTCTTGGCTTGAGCTCTGGTGAAGGACGACAAACCTTTAGATCACAACCATGGCTGTCAAGGGGCGATCAACCATTTGTGGATTAAAAGACAGTCCTTAAGCCATATATAATGGTGCTGGAGAGCCACAAGCTGTGCATTTCCATTCAGACCTACACAATACCAAAGTTGGCTAAAGAACTTTGAATAAAGAACATGGGCACCTGGATGCATGGCAAACAGCAAATAAAACCCACAAACTAGAATTATGCAACCTACCAAAAGCCCACCCACTGGTTGCAAGCTGCCATTTGGCCATTGATTCAAACTTCCCATCAACATTGGTATAATAACAACAAGAACAAGTACACTAGGTACTGGAACATCAAAATATGACATTCCCAAAACAGGAGACAAGGAAAGAATACTTGTTAGTGTGTGTGTGTGTGGGGGGGGGGGGGATATATGAATAACTACCATTTGAACTTCATAGCATCAGCATTATCTTTTTGTATTTTTTTTTATACTTCCGTAAACAAACATAAGAAATAACCTTTCCAAACGAAAAAGACATGAGAAATAGAGACGAGGAAACAACCTATGCTTGGGGCTGTGAGTGCCACAGCATAAACCAGCCATATAAAACCAAACCTATATTACAGTAATCATAGTAATTTTGATGATAATTTCCATCATCTATCACTAAATATAACTATTACTCTAATCATATTTGTAAAAAATAACGAAAGAAAACACTCTGATAGGCATCTTTATGTCAACCAGACCCAGGCATAATCTTTTACCATCAGCACATTCACGTCACCTATATCCAATAGGTAAATTAGTTGAAAACTAAAAAATATTATAAAAAGTATTTCGTTAATGAGCCACATGAACAGTTTATTTTAAAGGTAAACGTTACATACACATGCGGACTTCCATCACTTGCTTACACATTGATCACTGATGCCTCCATGCCTGCCAGCACTCTGGCACAGACCACATGCATTCTTGCAAAAATTGCAGTCTATATAATTTTTTACTCTTCTTTTTATAATTTCTCAAAATATCTTCTTGAGATATTCTAACCGTTCTCTAAACAAAATGCACTCATCATAGAATTGCCCTTCCTTTAGAAGTGTGCTGCCATCTGGAAATGGAGTGGCATATAATCAGAATAAATAACAAACTTCTTCAAACTTTAGCATAATTACTGATAATATAGGGTAAATTATATGTCATGGAATCAACATATTAACCTATTGCAGACAGCAGCCACAGTAACCTTAGTGGCTATCAAGACGGTTCAGTTCAGTTCAGAGAGATTTGCAAAGACGTCGCTTCGCCCAGGCTATATGCATGAGGCGGGATATTTTTGAAATGTGAGCAATAGAACACTAGAATGTTCTTAAATATAATTATTTATCATAATTTCTTAGTTTCTGTCATTCTAGTTTAGGTGTTTGAGTCTTAACCCATTGCGGACGAGGTGCCTAACGACCTAACTGGTTGTCAGGGGGGGTAGTCTACGACACTAGCGGCACCATCTAAATATTAGAGGGACGGGGGAAGGGTTTTCTCCGCCCTCTGGGTAGGGCAGACAAGGCCAAACAACATCTTTCCATAAATCCATCATAAAATGCAGGTTTAGGATGATTTTGGAACCCTGTAGCTCTGGAGCTAACACCGTTTCAGCCATAATACTTCATGACTGTGTGAGCGCTTCAACTATGTCATGTCATGTACGCATTGACTCCCATCTTTTAGGCCTAATCGGTGCAAACATGTATATCATGACACCCGTATGCAATAGGTTAAAATGTGATATAATAAAAAAAATGGCACAGAAAATTATGCAATATTGATGACAGATTATGTTATGAGATGCGTGTACATACTTATATTGTTCTTTTCACTTTGAAAATATTTTAAGTATAAAACATCTATGAAGTATATGTATAAAAGATAGCTTCCACTTTCCATTGGTGTTATCACATAGAAGAATACAGGCAAAGTTCAATAAAATAACACTAGAAAAGCAATGCTGTAACAAGTCTTTCAATTGATATAGCTCCTCAGAACATGGCAATAATTTTACGTGCCTTTATATTGTTGACGCAATCCCTCTGTAAGGGTTAGTGCAGCTTTGGGCAGTGGGAAAACATTCTGGAACAAAGCGTTGCCCGCTTGTTATCTTCCAGCAGAATACATCCTGTCGTGAATGGGTTAAGAAGGCAGATATTTGCTGAATTCCATTCCTGCCTGTTATTTAGCAAGCATACGCAGCTTCTCACCAGGAACTTCCAGATAAGCCAGGCTGTGCTGAATCTCTCAAATCAATTTTCAAGCCACCTATTATTCTAAGGGGTGACAAAGAGAGGATTTGTATTCTTTTGTTTCTTTCATAAAGTCAAGAATTTTTTATACATAAATACAATGTGTACATACAAACGGAACTATGTACAACGTGTGTATGCAGTGAAACTTCATAACCTAAAAGGATATCATCCACCATGCGAGATATATTCTGAGGACGTGATGTGCCGCCATTCGTCATAAATAAGTTAATAAGTATTTAGGGTGACTTTGGTATCCTGTAACTCGGAAACGAGCACCATGATGGTCATAGAACTTTGCAAATGAGAGAGAGCTTCAGCAATAAAAAGATTCTGGTGATGTGTCACGTATGACATCCGTCTTATAGGCTTAGACCAAGGCCCGTAGTAAAGAACCTGTGGGGTGGGGCGTCGGGAAAATGTGACGGGTGTCGGGTGTAGGGCGTAGGATAAAATGTGACGGATAAATAAAATAAAATAGGTTAAATAAAATAAAATAGGATAAATAAAATAAAATAGAAAATGTGACGGGTGTCGGGTGTAGGGCGTAGGATAAAATGTCCTACGCCCTACACCCGACACCCGTCACATTTTCCTGACGCCCCACCCCACAGGTTCTTTACACATATATCGTGACATACAACTGCAGCGAGTTCATGGCTTTTACATGTTTCTTCTATGACATGATCATCTAGCACTTACACGATGAGTGATATTAACCCTCTCTGGACGGGTGGTATACTACGGTACCGCTCATTCAAGGCCCGTTCGCTGGATGACACCATACGGCGTCGTTTATTTAACTGATTTAGGCCTATGCATTCGAGAGCCCCCACATTGTAACATGCAAGGCTGGAATGCCCCCGTCGTGACTGGGTTAAATGACATCCTATCACATCATAATCTCTCCCTATAATTATGCATATGTTTAAACTCATTGCAGTTACATCTGACTTGTCAAAATAATGTAAAAAATACAGAAACTACCTCTCATCAGGAGAGATATGCCTGAAGGCTGCCCATGCTTGTTGATCATGATATGTACAACAATATTTACTACAACACAACACATGTGGTGGAGTCAGCTGGTCTTTCCCAGAGCACCAAAGGCACGTACGCAGAAGTATTTGTGACAACTATGACAGATGGAAAATATTTATGAATATATTTTTTGATTCCCTGTCCAATTTACTAAACACTGCATATCTATAACTGTAATCTTATTCAAATTATGAGGAAACAAATCATGATACTAAAGCTATTATCCACATCTGTGTCAAAAAAATAGCCATATGTGGATTTGCAAAGTTCACTTTTGCTTCAGTATGTAACCAAAACAATGATAAAATTGCCAAAAAAAAGTTCAAACAAACAGAAACAACCCAAAGGCCAACAAACATCAGAGACACACCACGTAAAGTAGAGACAGAGCAAGCAACCCGCCTGTCGTCGCTACGTGAGGTTGCTGAACCCTTCCCCTCAACCCCCTTAGAGCATAACCCCCGCACCCCATTCGTCCCTCAACCCCTTCTCCTCCTCCTCCTCCTCTTCCTCCCTCCTTCCCCCCTTAGAGATCCTCCTCACCTCGGCATATCCAGGAACCTGCGGGATATTGAGCTTCTTGAGTCCCTCTGACAGGTCGTGGACGTCGATCCTACCATCCCCGTTGACGTCCAACTGCTTGAACAGGTCGCCCAGTCGGTCCTCCTCGTCGCTGGGGAACTCGTAGGCGTGGTGCGAAGGGTGGTTGACTTTGGCTTCCTTCATGGTGGATCGAGGCCTTGCGCGCCTTGGTAGGGATTGAAAAAAGGGTCGAGAGCCGCGTCGACACTTCCCGTTCCTTCCACCCTTAATAGCAGACTACGCGATCTTCATAGATGCTCGGAGTTCGTGAGACAAATATGACCCGATTGGAACCTAAGGGGATTCGATTGGCTAACGCATTCGAGAAGCGGGTTGGGAGTGGGATTGGATCCGATCTGTGGGAGGTCGGATTCTCTTTGGAGGTGCGGTCGATGCGTGGTTGTTTCAGTCTCATTTCTTTTCTTTTTATTTCGTCATTCTATGGAAAGTTGAAAGATGTCATGTCTTTTTTTAAGCGTTTTTAAAATTGGGAATCTTGTCCTATGGCGTTCTTCTCACGAGTA
>BOPN01000203.1:557336-567336 GCA_017312705.2 Penaeus japonicus
ATGTTTATACTTTGATACGTAAATCAAAACATTAAAAGTCCGGTATAGATGCCTACATTTGATGAAAGAAAAAGAAAAGAAAAGAAAAAGACCCAAATAAACAGAAGCTATTCTTGCAAAAATAACCAAAATAGAGACAACTATAGTGACATACTATCACCAAATAAAAAGGACTCCAGCATAATGAAGAGAGATGCTATGCTTTTCCAAGGCACCAAATCATTTAATGCAAACATTTAACCCTTACAAAAATGTGCTTGATCTGCCATTAATAAGCTGACGTATATAGCAATAACATGAAAAAAAATATAACATCCAGAACTTGCCTGTACATTGTCCATAAACACTGGCAACAAGTAACAACATCACAACCACAGATATCTTCACCCGACACAAGAGTACACATCATACCAGACGTTCGATTACAAAAGGGCCCATGAATAAAACACTCAGTAATCACACTCTCAGTCACTGATGCACACGGCTGTAAAAAAGAGGAGTTGTGAGGAAGGGAAACTATAGAGTAATAACACCTTTTAACAATACGGGATCACTGTCACAAACTTTAACAAAATGTGTTTATATAAGTCTACTTCTCACCACAATATTCCTGACCAAAAAATGAAATCCAAGCTATTGTCATTAATTGCATAGCAAGGAATTCAATCTAAATTTTTATCAATTTCAATATCATTCTTAAGAAAGGTTTTAATTGAATTGTAATCCAGTTAATGTTAACAGTAAGTATTTAATACAATCTTGTTGTCTTAAGGAGGATCTAGTTATTTATATATAAAAAAAAAACTCTCTCAAATACTAGCTAGAGATTATTAGTAAATAAAAAAAACAACATCTCTAGTGGAGCTATTGAGCAAGCCAATCAATGGCTACGAACCTGGCATGAAATCAGCTCACAGAAATTTTCGTGATTCTCTAGAGGACCAAGACTATCACAGTCTATGAATTTTAAATGCATCTATTAGTTGTCCTATGAAAAAGGGTGCTGTTCTTACCAAACACATGAAGAACAGCTGAATATTCATGTAACCACGTGCAAAGACATTGCTTTTACTAATGGACTTGTAAACTGTTGGTGACACACCAGCCTCACTTCCTTATGGATCTTCCGTCTTCAATATTTTATATAGCTCCATGTTCGTAGTCATCAGTACAGGAATCAAATACTTACTTGAGATACTTTTTTACGTCCCATCGTTAAATATCTGTACTCTTCCATATCCTCATTCGTTGTTGAAGATAAATCAAAATATAATTTGCAAGTACAAGGTAATTTATTATATATTCTGTTGATACAAACAATAACAATTCATTATGAAAAATAGTTAAATAATTCTGCACATATAAGAAATCTTTGGAGTTAAGTACCATAATAATCTTGTACTCCTTACCATTCTTCACCCTTTTCTAAGCCCACAATGCTCTTGAGACATCTTTTAAACCTCTTGAATTTTCTTTTTTTTGCAGTATTGCTTTCATGTGAGCTATTCCAAGTCAGTGCAAGCATGAGAGCAAGTATATGAGTGTAGGCAACAATGTAATAGCCACCTTCACAGAAAAAATGCCATCTAATTCTCTCAATCTCCCATTCTCAGACCATTATCAATCTGACATTCTTATACTGGGAGCAATTTTCTATGAAAGACACATAAAAAGTTCCCAATCATAGACCGTGAACCTTTTTCTAAGAAATTCCGACGATCAGCATCTCAATCTTAGACCGTGATCAATTTACCAGAGCACAGAGGGCACGGGTGGAACTTCTGCAGACCGCAGTGTTCAACGTGGCTTGTGGCTTCCATCTCGTTGAGGAGGTCTAGAATCCTCTGTACCGTCGGGCTCTTTTTCCCCGCAGGGATGTCCTGGTCTTTCGTGCTCTTGCTGGGGCTTGGGGTACTCTCCGGACTACCATTGGTGATGGTTTCCTTGCTGGTCTCGTGCTGTTCCGAATTATTCTGCTTCTCAGTTTCTGTGGCCTCTTCTGCCGCTTCAACTTCTTGGGTCTTGACGTCACCATTGACATTTTCTTCTCCCTTTTCTGTTGAGGAAGTTTTGGAAGTTAGTGCAGCTATTCTAAATTAGTATTTGCTCTAGTTAACATCAAATCAATAGATAGATTTACAGGTAAACAATGAACTATAGGGAATGGATGAAGAGGAAGTGAAAGAGGAAAAGAGAGATAGAGAAAGAGAGAGAGAGAATCTACAATCTACCAGGAGTAAATGTTTACCAGCACTGCCCACTATGGCTTGTGGAGCCATCTATGTGTAACAAAATACATATATAAAAATAAATATAACAAAACTACAGTGGACAACACATGTTACCAGTATCAACAGCTAGTTCTCCATCCCAGAAATTTACCGGAGTACTAGCTAAGATACTGGATCATTCAAATATGATCCTAAAACCATGAAATTTACTACTGATATTCCAAAGGTAAACTTCCCTTGAATATGTTCTACATTTTCTGCCAAAGATGAAAGGAATTTAGACAAAATCCTCCTCTCTGACCATTCAATAAATACTAATGTAAAGTATTTCCTTAAACAAAGCTTATATCAGAGTCTTACATCCGTGCAATAAACACTAAAAAAAACTAAATACAAAGATAAAATCCGTGAGAGTTCTCCATACCGATGTTTTTGGCATCGGGTTGTGATTCGTTGATCACCTTCTCCATCTTGGCGACATGAGGATGATTAGGGCCCTTCTCTTGCACTAGTGTTGAAATCAGCTCCTGCAAAGTAAAGCAATTGCAATGGTCATGGGCCTGGAGTGTAGGAGAAAGCAAGTAAATCTACAGGAACTATGGGTTTAAATGAAGACTGTGGGAATCTTTGTATTGATTCTCTTTCTTAACCCTTTGGCCACGGTATCTTTAGATAAGTTTATACAGCATTGTGTCGGTATTATCATATATAGCCTGGCTCATCTGCATCTAGGCCTATTGCTTGCCTTGACAGCAAATGATGCCATCCATGACCAATGGGTTAACAAAACACATTCAAGAGTGAAGAAAACCTTTTAATATTGCGTTGGAAAACACGTATTTCTATTTCAATACTGTACACTACCTGCACTATATGGCAATGTAACAATGGACTCAGATCAAAATCATGATCAGATATTTTCCATGTGAGAAGTACTCCTTTTGTTTGTTGAATTTAGATTTTTTTGTGAATAATTAAATGTTACAAATAAATCAAACTGAAGGCAAGCACTAAATGTCCTGAGGAGTGTCTTCCAAACTGGACTCATAATCATTTGAAGTTTCTTTCATCTACTGATCTACTACCAACACTAATACTACAGCTACTACCACTACTACTATTACTTCAACTACTTCTATTATAACTGCTACTATTACTACAACAACTTCTACTACTACTACTACCACCACTACCACTACTACTACTACTAACCTGCAATGTCGTCAATTTGATTTTCATCTCCTCTCTCTCGTGCCTGAGGCTAGAAAGCTCTAACTCTCTCTCGCGCGCCTGCTGTTTCATGACTCCTCGTTGGAACTGGTAGATCGTGATGTAATCGCCTGCAAGAAATGCACTGTGGTGTTTACTTCTGCCATATACATCAAATAAATGAAATGATTTTCATTGGCAATCAGTCCTCTATGGAACATTGAGAACTTTGATGTGTTTTAGCTCCTTGATTTAAAATTTGCATAATTAGAGACCATAATGTTTTGGTCAAAGTGAAACAAATATCTCTCTGATTATGAACTCTTGGAAAGATACTGAATGATGATTAAAAATAAAGATAAAATAAAGATGGAGGAAAGAGAAGAAAATAAAGAGGAGGAGAAGGAAGATGGGGGAAGAGGGAGGAGGAAGAGGAGGAGCAACAGGAGGAAGTAGAGGCAGAGCCATAAAGAAAGACATAGTTTGAAAAAATAAAAATATACAGTAAGACAGTTAACAAATAAAAAAATGGGAAAACAATGAATAAAAAAGGAAGAAAGAAAGAAAGAAAGAAAGAAAAAACAGAAAAAAAAAAAAATAAAAAAAAATAAAAATAATAAATAATAATAAAAATTCAATGCACATACCTATAGCCTCCGTCTCGATCTGCAGCTGCTGTATGATGTGCTCCAGCTTCTGCTTTTCATCACTCAGCTCAGCCACCTGGTCCATGCTGCGGCCGAACCTCGTCTCCAACGCTTCGTGGGCCTTCTTCAGCATCTGGAATTCCCCTGGGTCCACTGTGGTCTCTGGAAAGAAGCAATGTTAGGAAATTCTCCATTATATCTTCCTCCCTTCTACCGGGATTAATGGGAATACATTGCTGCTGGTTCTGTGAAAGGTATTCGGAAGTAAATAAGCTACTTTTCACTGTTACCTTTTGAGATTGGATACTCCTTCAGAAATTGCTAGTACCACTTTTTCGTATCACTTAAAAGGGCATAACAATAGTATATTTGTAAATTTGTACAGGAAACCTTGCACATGAAATATACAAAGAATTTCATTACATGCCTCATATATAACTGCAATAACCATTGTATAGTTTGGTGTTTGGAAATCAAAAGTTTGTCCTGGATTTTATAGCTAAGCATCCATTGCATAGCCCTATTAAATGAAGTTCTGTATAGTTATGAAATTGTGTATATATTATGAATATAGTTATGTATCTACAAGGTATGTATATAGTTATGAAGATATGTATTCATATTATGAAGTTATGTACATATATAGTGAAGTTCTGCTAAAGTAAGCAATTTTCCTAGAAGAATCTTGGACACAAGACTAAATGAAATATGAAAATTTCTGCATTTTAGTCAACTCAGGTCCTGGCCCTCTGCTTGATACTACAGAGTTGTCTGGGTCATTATTCCTACATCATTATTGAAAAATATACAATGTTGTATACTTAACCCATTGACTGCGGTTTTAATAAAATATCTATACAGTCATGTGGCGGGGTTTATGTTGTATGGCACAGTGCAATCCACATTTATGACCAATGCTCCTTTGACAGGAAATCATGCCATCCACTATCAATGGGTTAATAATAAGCTTACATCTGTTCCATGCTTCTAGTCATGTAAGGTTATGCAATATTTGTCTTGGGAATTTTGTTCAGTTTTGCCTCAGCTGGCCAATTTAAATAAAGCCAAGTAGGAAGGCTTCTGGAACTTAATGTACTGATTAAACAATAACTCTGCAAATTTTAATGAAATAAAATGATGTAAACAATCAGTACAATGCAAAAGCTTATCTATCTAAATATATTAAAAGACTATATACATAGAGCATGGCAATGTAAAGAGACCAGGAAAACTAAAGAAATCCATATTCACCAACCTTATGTCACCTTTTGTAAAAAAATAAATAAATATTCTAAACAAAAATAATCATAAGTGGTTATCTATAGGATATAGTCTTATTGTGAGGAGGAAAAAAAAGGAAGCTAAAGAAAAACTCGCTGACATGAAATGAATAACAACCAAACTCACCTTCTGATGAAGATTTTCCGTTGCTTTCTGAAGCCATTTGCTTTTCCTCTGAGGTTTGAAGCAGCTGATTATACTTTGATTTTTCAGACTCGAGTTGAGTCCGTAAGTTCCCACTCTCGGTCTCGAGCTGCCTCACTTTCGCTGTGAGTGTTGCTACCTTCTCTAGTAGATTGCCACTGCTCTCATCCTCTGAAATCATAGAGTTATGTCAAAACTACCTGCTATAGAGATGCTACACATAATAACTTTTAAACACAAACACATGAAGAAGGAGAAAAAAAATGTCAACCAATGGAACTTACCTTCAGAGTTTTCTTCTGAAACATTACCATTTGTGAGGTGTGTTTCAT
Organism: Penaeus japonicus; assembly: GCA_017312705.2. Lineage (NCBI taxonomy): Eukaryota > Metazoa > Arthropoda > Malacostraca > Decapoda > Penaeidae > Penaeus > Penaeus japonicus. The sequence continues at coordinate 563,181 of BOPN01000203.1, forward strand.
TCTGAATTTCAGAAGTATCTTTGGTTTTATGTTCTTTCAGGATAGCACAAAGATCTAAGTTCTCCTTCTCGAGTTCTTCAATGCGTCCCTGTAATTTTCATATGCTATTACCTTAACTGTTACCTTCATCTATATTTCATTTCATTTTGGTATTTAATTGTAAGTAAGAAGATATTCTTTGCATGAGAGATGCATCTATTTCAATAAAACAACAACAAATATACAAGAGAAAGAAGGGAAAAAAAAGAAAGAAATTCAACATTCCCTCAATGTCTACTATCACTTCAGGAAAGTACATCTGCTACTCTCTATTCTGAGCCATACGTGATGAAAAGGGACTCCGACTGACCTGTGAAATCTTCTGTTTTTCCTCCTGGGCTGCCAACTGGTTTTTCAGTCTCATTATCTCCTCATTGAGGTCTTTAATATCTTCTGCCACTTGTCCAGTTCCAGTTTTGCTCATCTGTTCGCGCATCAACATCAACTGGTTTCCAAGGGATTCGCTGTTTTCTTTCAGCTGGACAATTTCACGGTCTTTCTCCACAGTTTGCTGTCTGTAAAGCGATTGAATGCAACATGAAATCATATCCACAAGCAATAACACCTTTCCTTTCTATTCTATTTGAATAAAGTGTGAAAACTAAATAAATTTTCAGACATTTTGTATTTCAGCTACAATTTGAATATCCAAAAATTTGCACATTCTTAAGGATAAGAAAGCTTATGGTGACAACCAAACTAATAACTTCAAACTGACAAATTGATGACAAACATAAGATATGGAAAGACTCTGTAGGAAACACAAGTATGTCAATATTTACTGTGATACTTCCTCACTTCCAAACTCTACAACTTTCAACCTACCAGGATAATATATCTAACTGAAATGCTTAGAGAGTACTGCCCTGGATAAAAATGTGTGATTCAAGTGGCAGAACCAAGATTATTGAAGAAATAAAATTCAAAGTAAAAGGGATATCAAAATATGAATCCTAATCACAGAGTAATTTCATTTAACTTCAAATTTTCTTATTCAAAATCAGGATTCATTGAGAATTCAGATGAGAAATATATTGTACATCATCTCCTACCTAACTTACCAAGGTTATGAAATATTTATATTTCAATCCAGTTGTACAGATAAATGTAAAGTAAAACAACCTACACAAGAAACATGCAATCCTGATAAGGGTAAATTCTTCTCCACTTTCTCACAGCACCACATCACAATATACACTGCCACATCCCATGTACCAATATCTTATTTTCTGGCTATTATCCAACTGATTCATAATGCCTGAATTCAAATCCATCTAATTAGGTCTGGAACCCTTATTTTAAGGGGTATAAAGAAAAACCTTACAAAGACTAATATTCCAGTTCCTAAAGTGTCTTTTGTAAGGTCGTATACAAAAGGAAACAGCTAAAGAACAGTAAGAGACTACCTGAAGAACCGGCAACTCCTGACATGGCATATCTCTACGTGTGTGACACCTGGGCCAACACACAGCTGTGGCCTAGCACAAGTGTCCATGAAACATACTGCCAATCTAACCCTTCGTTAATATCACATGTTGTGGGTAATTACGAAGACAGAAGAATGGGAATGAGATTAAGGGGCTTATTTGTCATCAAACTTTCTCCTCCACATCTAAATATGATGTTAGTAAGAAAGAGATCTTGAAATAATGGCTAATAGGATTCCACTGTGACATCATACGCTTTTGACCAAATACTAGGCCTGTAAGGTGCCACTAACAGTTTGGTTGTTTTGCTGAGTGGCACTAGAAGTGAGAAGGATGAGGAGGATATATATTTATAAATATTTTGTTTTTACTTCGTTACAATGAAGAAAATGTTTCACTGAACTTTGTACTTCTTTTTCCATAAATTCATGATAGTGACGTTTCTTTAGTATACAACATATATTCCTTATTCATGTAGACCAAAATACTAAACCACAGAAATTGTGTGTCTAAAACAATGTCATAGACATACCAGTACATGCTATAACTCTCACAACATGACGAAACACAAGACAGTGGAGAAGATATTCAGTAATCTATGGTATAAATGAGCAGAAGAAAAAAGTGGTTGTAGAGGTAAAGCTTGAGTCTTCCTTGTTCCACTAAACCTACTGAATGGCAGCCTCACATCAGTTACATAGGCCCTTATGCAATAACTTCAATCTAAAGGACAACTTGTGGTTAATGATTGTGAAGACAAAGAGAACGATCCTCATAAAAAAAGATAAGATAAGATAAGAGAGAGAGAGAGAGAGAGAATGAGAGAAATCTATTTTCTCAACTCATTACTAGAACATTTGATATTCCTTTATAATAATAATAATAATAATAATAATAATGATAATATCAATAATAATAATAATAACAATAATATTACGAACCATAAAATGCAATAATACTATCAAAATCAGTAAGAAAAATAATTATCAAAAAATATTTTGGTGATTACTAACCTCATATTTGCAATCTCCTCATTCAGAGACGCTATCTCATGATTTAGAGATTTCTTCACGTGCAATTCCTTCTCTAATTTCTCCGTCAACTCGAGTTTTTTGTTGCTCTGGAATAAAAAGGAGGGCATCTTTAGAGTTAAGAAATATCCAATATTAAAAACTCAAGAGATGGTATATCATCTCAACCACTTTCCTTGAAGAAAAGTGCAGAAAAGGAGGAAATTTCTTTACCATGATGATGAAGCCACTTTGCAGCTCTTCCAGCTGCTCCTTCAGCTGCTTGTTCTGGGTGAGGGCCCGGGCAGCCGCCACCTTGTCGCTCTGCATGGCGGCCAACAGCTGAGACGTGTTCACTTCCTCTGTTTTGGTCCTCTCTACCTTCAGCTCCATCTCCTCTATATTACTAGACAGCTGGTCCACTAACTTTGAGAGCTGACTGTTATCATTTGTCTGTAGGAGGCAGTATCATTCAGTTATCTCTTTTGTCATATCCTGTGAATATTACTCTTAGCATTCATATCCTAAGCATAGATTCATCTTGTGCTCTTTAACCCTCTCTGGACGGGTGGTACAGTACTGTACCGCTCATTCAAAAGCCCAGTGGCTAGAATGTCCCCGTCATGAGTGGGTTAACAAAACACAGATACAGAAATATGTGAAGAAAACTAGACTCTGTAATATCACAAAGGCATTTTTGTTGATGACACATTTTGTCTTTCTTTTCATTGTTGCTGTCATTCATTTCTTTGTTTGATTATTTGTTACTGTCTAGTGTGATGCCTTTAAACATCATTATCTCTATGAAAGCCAGTATTTGTTATTCTGAATATCTAATTCCTTCACAAATTCACCCTTTCCCATCTTTCACCAGTTTCCATTTCTCTCTAATTCTTCATCAGATGAATCATCTATATCAAAATATGGAAACTTTTCTTTGTTGAGGACCTATAATGAACACTTACACCTACCACTCTCCTGCTCCCCAGTAATAACACAAACATACATCCTTGTGCTCCTACTAGTGGCTATTCAATAAGTTTCAAGACAAAACTCTCCCAAATGCTATACCATGGCAGTGATCTGTTGCTGCATCTGGTGCCTCTCCTCTTGCAGAGCAGCTATGGTCTGGTCGTATCTCTCTTTCTCCGCTTTGACCTCCTCTTCGCTATACCTTGGGGATGGGTCCGGTTCTTGTGCTACCTTTAGCTTTGCCTGCGCTTCTTCTAGTGCTGTTACAGCTGATTCCTTTTCTGTACTTAACTGAAGCACCTGTGTCATTGACAAGAAAAAGAAGAAGAGTGAAATGACAATAATGTGCTGGCAAATAAGAGACAATACGCTAAAATGTCTGCTTGGATATTATTTGTGTCAATATATATATATATATATATATATATATATATATATTTGTGTGTATATATATACATATATATACATATGTATTATATATATATATATGCTTTCCAGCCTGTATCATTCCACTGCAGGAATGATACAGGCATATATATATGTATATATATATATATATATATATATATATATATATATATATATATATATATATATATACATATATACATATATATACATATATACATATATACATATATACATATATACATACATACATATATGCATACATATATACACAATATATATATATATATATATATATAT
>BOPN01000203.1:572336-574836 GCA_017312705.2 Penaeus japonicus
GAAATAAGCCCAGATATTCACCCAGTCATCATGAAAATATCATAGGAAATGGAAAGCTTGTAATTCATACCTGCTCCTTCGCTCTCGCTCATCAGCCCACTCAGCTGCAGGGAAATCTGTCGAAGACTTTCAGACGAAGACTTGAGCACGGGTTCATCCTGACTCTCACCCTTTGTCACGTGTATGGCCGTTGTCACACTTGCTGTTGTTTCTGAACTTACGGATCCTTCTCTCTCGAAGGTTTCCGGAGAATTTGGCTCTCCTTGGTATACCTGCTCGGTATCCATGACTGCTGCTGGTTCTTTGTGATCGTTACTCGGTTCCGTTGGAGGATGCGATGAAGGAATGGCTGTCTGGAATGCTGATGTAAGCTCTTGTTCCCTGGAGAGTTGTGTCCCTATGTTTTCAGATGCATCATAAGTGTTGGTATCTACATCATTCTCATCTGGGGATATCACTTCTGTGGTACTCAGTGATAATGAAAAGGCATCTTGGCTTTTAGTGCTACTGTGGTCTGATGCGGATTGGAAATATGAAGCAAGCGTATTTGATTGACTGATGCTTCCTGTTTCATTTATCGTTTGCTGTGGCACACCATTGGGAACCACTGTGTTCAGACTTGTGTTGTCACCACTTCCATTAACAGACGCGACCTTGGAATAGTCGTGTCCTTCTGTCAATTCTGGGTTCTCATTTGTGTAAGTAGACGAAGTTATCTGTTCACCTCCCTCTGTTTTGGCTGGAAGGGAGTGAACTGAACCAGCGTACTGGTAGCTTGTTTGTATCCCACTTTGCTCCTCATATCCGTGGTTCTCTGGGCCAGCACCCTGAGAATGTGTTGATTCTATGCCACTTGAGACTTCCTGTGCTGAAGGGATAACATTGTTGTGTGTTTCTCCATGATCACCGGCTAAAAATGATGTTGTAGGCTGATCAGCGAACTCCTCTGAAACAAGGTCAACTGATGACGCTCTAGAGGATAACGTGCCCGACTCTGACTGTGGGTTCGACCCTTCAGCGAAGCTTCCCTGAAGGGAGAGAAAATATATAAATACAAATCTGGCTCTTTAGACAATTCACTGATACAATATTTTAAAAGTAAATACGTAAATAAACAAATATCATAAATAAAATACACAATACTTATAGCACTGGTAAAGGTGGGCTTCATGAAAAAACCTGTAAATAAGAGAAATTTCAATGCACATTTGAAACATTTATCAGCTGGCTATCTACCTCTATGTCAGGTGTAGTTTCCTTGCTGCTGTATTCGAATGCTCGTTTGGTACCCTTTTTCTTCTGAAACTGTCGGAGCTGTAGAGAAAAATAACCATAAAACAGCTGATTTTCCAACAATTTTCTTTTTTTAAATGATGAGCATGCTTGTGGATGAGACAGTAGGCTTTTGAAGACTTAAGCAATCTATAATATCAAGTCCATCCCAAAGAATGTCAGGGGATGTCAAGCCATCACCGTGGCCTGCCCTTTGTCTTACAGAAAATGCCAACAACATTGTATGTTCAGGCAAGATCGAGCTTGGCAGTTTCCTAGTTTGACAATGAATTACCTGGGAGTTATGAAAGATCTATCTTGCTAGTATATATATATATGATGGAGGTATGTTAGCCTTAACTAAAGCAAAGAGAGGTGTAGAGGCTGTGACAATCACAAGCTCATTGTTGGATGCATAGGTGTCCTCTAAATATTTATCTATGAAATATATGACTATACACGGGTAAATAATACACAGTTGTAAACTAAAATTAAAAATTAACATAGAAATTGCAGAACATATGTTGCTGCAAAAAAAATCAAGAATATAGGCATGTAATTTCTAATTACCCGAGAATCCCATTTCCAGAAAATGAAAAATTCTTTTTTGGACAATGTAAAGCAATCACCTTGCCATATGCTGTTATGATGATGTGAGGAGTTGATGTACTGTGTCATTTGTTCATATTCTTTCTACTGTGCCATTTGTGTTGTAATGCACAAATTACTTGGTATTTTCACTGAGTACATCCTTATTCAGTTGAGGTCTGCACAAAGGTTTTTAGCTAAAGGGGGGTCTTTTTCCCCACCCTTAGACTCCCAATTCCCCACAGGTCCCCTAGGATTGTTGATGGCAAGAGGAAAATTTCAATAGAATCAGATGTGGATGTCCTACTTAGAATTACCAATTGCTGTCAAACAAATAACCAAGCCAAGATCTATCTTTCTGAGTACATGTGGTGGAGGTTTGCTGGTCTTTTCTTGTGTGCTGAGGGCATTGAGGTTACAGTGATAGTAGGACTTATGATTTTAACCAATTGCACTTTTAGGTTCATGAAATACCCATTAGACTGTAGGGAAAGTGTTTACTCCCCACACCTACTAAAGTTCAAAACATTACAAGGTAGAGCATATGCAAGAGATCCAAGAGAGCTTTTTGAGCCACGAAAGCAAATTATGTGAAGGATGAGGATTCAAATATATACAGATTTAACTTTTATTTCATTTT
>BOPN01000203.1:582336-584836 GCA_017312705.2 Penaeus japonicus
CATGCAGATGCTTCTTGCAAACCAGGAAAATATAGAAAAAAACAACAAAAAATCCTTCATAAAAAAGAAAGAAAAGAAAAAAAGACTTCTTCGTATTTAGAACGAAAATAGACAGTTTCCGCTTCCGAGAGAGGACATTTAGCCTCACGCGGGAACCTCAGCAACCCAGAGCTGGTCCTTGAAGTAGTTCCAGAAACAAGGCATGGGGTTGCAAGAGGCTACGTCGTCCTTCCTTGAACCTTCGTGAGCAGTGGGGCGTGCCTTGTAGCCCCGAGGTCAGATCGGGGTCATTTACGGTCCTTCGCTGTGTGACCTTTCCCCTCGCCGGGTCATTCGTAGCGCTACGCGTTTCAGTCGTGTTGTGAAAGATCGAGGTTTGTGATTGACACTGTTGTTGATGTCATTTTTTTGTATATTATTCGAGTATTTTGTTTATTTTGTCATGTTTTAGCAAGATATATACTACGGTCGATGAGTCAGTGTTGCAACAAGTGGAGAGTACGGACTCAGCAATTGCAAGATACGATTTTTTTCCCTTTTTCATCATCATCATCATCATGACCTGATTTCCTCTCACAGATGTCTGATGCCCAAGTCCTTTAGTATTCCATCTCCACTCTGTTTCGCATGGTAGCTTCAGTCATGCAGAGTCAGAACTTGATTTGCGATTCCAAGTCAGGAAATGGCTGTCCGGCGTGGGGGGGGGGAGTGGGGGGCTCTTTCGGCGTTTTTATATATTATTTTACAAGATGGACAGCTTTGTTCTGCAAATTAAATTTCAAATTAGTTTAATTAAAGTTTCTGTCTTTCTCTCTCCTCTTCCTCCATCTTTGTCATTATATATGCATGCATATATGTATATATATATATATATATATATATATATATACATGTATATATATATATATATATATATATATATATATATATATATATATATTATATATATATATATATATACATATATATATATATATATATATATATATATGTATATATATATATATATATATATATATATATATATATATATATATATATATATGTATGTATATATATATGTATATGTATATATGTATATATATATATATATATATATATATATATATATATATATATATATATATTCATATATATATATATATATATATATATATATATATATATATATATATATATATTATATATATATATATACATATATATATATACACAGACACACACACATCTATATATTCATATAAATACACACACACATACATACACCCTTCTATGCGAGCGAGTGACCGGGCGACGCAAACGGGCGCCAGTTCACAGCCGCAATTCCCTCCCGGAAGAACCGACTCGATTCGTTGTTCTTAGCGGTGGAACTCTAGACAGGTAATCTTTGCAATGCAATGTTGATGCGAACCAAACACCTGACACTTTTTTTCTCTCATTCTGAAACGTATAACCGTCTAGTTGAAAGAATTAGATCTGAAGATAAAGGAAGACTTTTCTGCTGGTCACTCTTCTTCGTATGTCAAAAAAAAAGAGAGAAAAAAAAAAAGAAAAAAAAAACTAGAAACTAAAACACTTACGACGCTCACCTTTATCATTTCCAACATTTCCAACAATCTCATTATTTCCAACAAAGCAAAATACGACACGGAGACCTGAGAGAAAACTTATATTTAAAAGGCAACTTTCAACCCCAAAATGTCAAACTTTGTTGTGAACGAACTAGACTAAAGCTGTAGTTTGTCTTATTAGATTTTGGGAATCTATTTTTCCATTACTTTTTCATTAATTTCGAAGACCTCATTCAGATTACCAATGTCTAGCCGTGGGCACCAATTTATTCATTTGAAATACTATTAATATTTTTTATTTTATTTGAAATACTATTAATGATGATAAGAACAGTGATGATGATAATGATGATGGTACCAGTGATTATGATACGATAGTGCTACTATTAATGATGGTAATAATTATGATAACAATGATAGTAGTAATTATGATAGTGTGATACTGATAATTATGATGATAATGATAATCCTGTACATGATAATGATATCTTAATGATAATCATAACAAAGATAGTAATGATAATAATGATAAAGATAGTAATAACGATAATAATGATAACGATAATGATAATGAAAAGGGTAATAGTAATTATGATAACGATAATAATAATAATAATAATAACAACAATGATAACAGCAAGAATAATGATGAAAGCAATGATAACGATGATGATACCAACAACAAAAACAACAACAAACCGTCAGCAACAACAACAGCCACAGTAACGACAACAACGACACTCCCACAAGCGGGCAACAAAACAAGCATAAAAGCAAACGCTACCCGACCACGGAGTCACACAAGCCACATCCAAACATCCCATTAAGCATCCCATTAAAGAGACAACAACCTTGCATGCAATAAAGTTAATGTACGCAAATATTCAGCATCCATCTGCGAGTCAAAAATTTTGCCTTAAAGCACTGTA
>BOPN01000203.1:594836-602336 GCA_017312705.2 Penaeus japonicus
CCCCCCTCCAGCCCCCCCCCCCCCCGTACTCCATTCTCTCCCCCTCCTCCCCCTCCCCCTATCCCATGCCTTCTCTCCCCATCCCCATCCCAGCCTTACCTCCTCCTCCCCCTCCCCCCCATCCCCCTCCCTCATCCTCAGCCTTCCCTCCCTCTCCCCCCCTCCCCCTCCCCATCCTCAGCCTCCCCTCCCCCTCCCTCTCCCCATCCCCATCCCCAGCCTTCCCCCCTCCCCCTCCCCCACTCTCAGCCTTCCCCCTACTCCTCCAATCTCTCACCCCTCCTCCCCCTCCCCCTCCCCCTCCCTCTCCCCCCCAACCTCAGCCTTCCCTCCCCCCCTCCCCCTCCCCCATCCTCAGCCTTACCCCCCCCGCCCCCGAAATGTGGATGACCTCATTTCCCTAATTCCTTCCAATGGCATGGAACACTAACCGATGGCGACCTAATGAGATCAGGTGACATGACCTAAGACGCCTGACGCCCTTCTGGAGGTCTGTCAGCTGTCTGTCTGTCTGTCTCGCTCGGCCGCCCATCATGACAGGTGTACAGAAGGAGTTGTCGTAGGGAATGGCGGTGATTTCCCTCGCTCGTTGGAATTGGAAATGGAAATAGGAACGATTTCTCTCGCTCGTCAGAATTGGAAATGGAAATAGGAACAATTTCTCTCGCTCGTCGGAATTGGAAATGGAAATAGGAACAATTTCTCTCGCTCGTTGGAATTGGTTCGTTAAGTCCCTTTGTTAGATCATAATAGGGCATTCTGTGATAATACACTATCAACTTATGGTGATAGAATTGACATATAACGGTTGACAAAGGGTCAGTGAACGAAAATGTCAATCCATCTCTCAAAAAAGATACTAACAAACACCCACTCATCTGGAAAGTTAAATTGAAGCATATGTATACACCCGGACATGAAATTATCTTCATTCAGTTATAACATTTAAAAAAAATTATCACATGTTCTGCCTTTGTGCATAAAATATCGAACTTTAAGAATGCAATACACAGTAAATGAGTAAGTAAAGCTTGTAATATGCTCGCACATGTACCAACACAATAATGGTCCAATTATGTAAAAATCCTACGGTTTTTTTTTTGTTTTTTTTTTGGGCAGCCAGAGAAGCATGTGTCTCATGGTTGCATATTGATCATGGTGGGTCTCAAATCCCCAGATTTTGCATGACCATGGAGTTTTAAGTGCCGTGCTTGTGAGTGATCAGTGAAGTGCCTGACTGTAATCTGGGAGGGCTGTGTTTATGTTTATGGCTGATCAAGAAAGATTGTTCCCGAGTATGATAGCTAGGGAGCTGTTCTGTGCTTGTGGGTGACCTGGATTGGGTTATGTTCATTTGTTCTTGCGTGCTTGCGTGTCGTCACGCTTTGTGCTACGCAGAATGTGTCTGTGATGTCTATTAGGAAGAATACAATAGTTATCATCCTAATTTGGCCAAAGGAAAATATCTATCATCTGTCATTTGATCTACTTTGATATATATGTAAGACCTTAAGACCTTGGTGTCCAAACTTACATTCGAATGTGGTAACAAATTTCCTTGGTCTGTGTCTCTGTGATTCCAACTACATAGGGTTGCAATATGCACGTATGTTGCCTGAAGGGTCGAATCCGTACTTGTGAAGGATTATGGAGAGTTTTGCCCCGCGGGGATTATATCCTGTGCTTCCGTGTCCTGAGTCCTGAGGTCTCTTATTCCATGTGTAGGATCGCAGATATCTTTTTTTTTTGGGGTCTTGTCGAAGAGAGAGAGAGGGCTGTGTGTACCGACATTAAATGATAAGTCTGCTGGATATATATGCGTATTTAATTAGGCGTGATATTGCTCCTGTTTTAGTAGCTGCCTGAGGGTGTCGTACGAAATCTAAAAGGTAATTGTGTCCTTGCTTGCGTGAAGTCAGGGGTGATTGTGCTTTCTGTTTGCACTCAAACAGGAGTTGCCTCACATGTTGGCGTAGGAACCGGCCTGCTTGCGTGCATGAGTGCGTGCGTGCGTTGTTACTCATGGTCCGCAGGATGATGAAGTCATGCTATGCAATTTGCTTTACGATCTGGGAGAATTTGAAGAAGGAAAAGGAAAGGGAGGAAGTTCGATAGGAATTCAGGCGAAGGAATAAATGGAGATACAGATAGATAGATAGATGGGTAGAGAGAGAGAGAGAGAGAGAGAGAGAGAGAGAGAGAGAGAGAGAGAGAGAGAGAGAGAGAGAGAGAGAGAGAGAGAGAGAGCAAGAGAGAGCAAGAAAGAGTGTGTGTGTGAGAGAGAGAGAGAGGGGGGGGGAGAAGAAGAAGAAGAGAGAGAAAAAGAGAGAAAGAGAAAGAGAGAGAGAGAGATAGATAGATAGATAGATAGATAGATAGATAGATAGAGAGAGAGAGAGAGAGAGAGAGAGAGAGAGAGAGAGAGAGAGAGAGAGAGAGAGAGAGAGAGAGAGAGCAAGAAAGGAGAGAGAGAGAGAGAAGAAGAAGGACTAAAAAGAGAAAGAGAAAGAGAGAGAGAAAGAGAGATAGATAGATAGATAGATAGATAGATAGAGAGAGAGAGAGAGAGAGAGAGAGAGAGAGAGAGAGAGAGAGAGAGAGAGAGAGAGAGAGAGAGAGAGAGAGAGAAGAGAGTGTGCGTGAGAAAAGGTGTGCGTGAGAGAGAGAGAGAGAGAGAGAGAGAGAGAGAGAGAGAGAGAGAGAGAGAGAGAGAGAGAGAGAGAGAGAGAGAGAGAGAGAGATAGAGAGTGAGAGAGAGAGAAAAAAAGAGAGAAAGAGAAAGAGAAAGAGAGACAGAGAGAGGAGAGAGAAAAGAGAGCGAGAGAGAGAGAGAGAGAGAGAGAGAGAGAGAGAGAGAGAGAGAGAGAGAGAGAGAGAGAGAGAAGAGAGAGAAAAAGAGAGAAAGAGAAAGAGAAAGAGAGAGAGAGAGAGAGAGAGAGAGAGAGAGAGAGAGAGAGAGAGAGAGAGAGAGAGAGAGAGAGAGAGAGAGAGAGAGAGAGAGAGAGAGAGAGAGAGAGAGGGAGAGAGAGAGAGAAAGAGAGACAGAGGCGGACGGTGTAAAAGGGGGAAAATAAATACCGTAACAGAAAAGAAAAAGTAGAAAATACGAGAATCGAAGCGCGAGATTTGGCAAAATTGAAGAAAAAAGGGAACTGAAAGGGAAATGGATAATTTATGAGACAGGCTGACGTGAGATGAGGTGAAGTGAGACATGCGTTTGCGAGAAGTGAGTGAGAATGAGTGATGAAAATGAGGTGAGAGGAAAGAAAAGCGAGAAATGGAAAAAGGATGAAGTAAAGTGAAATGATTAAGAGAGATGGTGAAGAAAATGAACAAATATAATAGGCAAAACAAAAGAAAAGAAAAAAAAAGAAGTTTATGAAATGAAATATAACGAGAGGAAGCCGTGGAGGGGTAGGGTAGGCGGGGTGGGGGGGATGCAGACAATAATTTAGATTAAAAAAGGTAAAAATAGATGAATAAATAAACATAAAAATGCAGCGGGAGATCGTGAATAAGGAAGAGTTAGTTAATTAATTAAGAGGACATCGAATTTAGGGTGAAGGAGGGGAGGGAAAGAGGTAGCAAGAATAAAAGAGAATAAAGAAGACGAGAAGAATAGCAGGGTAGGAGGGGAAAATGAGGGAAATTTGGGGAAAAAATGAGAAGAGAAAAGTGAGGAAAATTGATAGACGAATGTTGGGAGGGAAAAACTGGGAGGGGGGAGGAGGAGACAGGGGGGAGAAGGGGAAAGGGGGGAGGAAAGGAGAGGGGGCAAAGGGAAGGGGGGAGAGCGCGGGGAGGAGGAGGAGGAGGAGGAGGAGGAGGAGGAGGAGGAGGAAGAGGAGGAGGATGAGGGAGGCGAGAGGGAGAGGGAGGGGAAGGGTAGTCGAGGGGAGGCGCGGCGAGAGGAGGGGGAGGGCACAAGGGAGGCGAGGGGAGGCGAAGCGAGGGGAAGGGGGAGGGAGGGGGAGGGAGGGGGAGGGAGGGGGTTGCTAGCGGCTGCGTGGGACATTGATCGAGACCAGGAGAGGCGCTCAGGAGGTAGCGAGCCAGCCAGTCAGTTCACGCTGCCCTGTGTTCCCGCCAAGCCGTGTCGCGCGCGCTTTTGCCGTGGTTAGTGCCTCTACCTCGCCCTTACACACAGCCCTTCGCCCACTACGCCCACATCGTCGCTACCCGCGCCACCAGGTAAGGCCGGCGGGAGGGAGGAGGGGGGCGTGTGCCGCAGGGGGGAAGGGAGGGGAACCTCGGTCCACAGGAGCAGGGATGCCTCCACACGCCCCAACTGTGACATCTTCTCCTCGCTCCTTGGGCCTCGTCCCGCGCCTCCTCTTCACCAAATTGTTCTGCGCACTGTGACCCTCTCTCATCTCGAGGGGGAGGGAGGGAGGGGGGGGGAGGAGGGAGGAGGGAGGAGGGAGGGAGGGGCGAGGGCGGCCGGGAGCCATCGCCGACCTCCGCCTTCCTCTCCTCCTCGACCTCGTCAATTCTGTGTATGTCGAAGCTCACACATCCGGAGCCATCATGTCCACGGCGTCTCCCTGTGGGCGGCGTGTGCTCTCCGTCGCCCTGTTCTGCGCAGCCCGCCCGCCCGCCCGTGTCCTTCGTCGGCAGTGCCTGTGTCCCTCACACGGCCCGCGGAATGGCTGCGCTGCACACGCACACGCACGCAACCGCACACACAACCACACACTCATACACCCAGACAACAACACTCACAATCTCACAAAGTCTCCAACACACAGTCATGGACACCGAGATGGCTCACGCACAGCCCTCCTGCCCCTCTGCCTCTTCGTCAGACCCCACAGGCAGCGGCACTCTTCTCCTCTTTGTTTTCTGCTCGTCGCCTCTGCTTTTCCCTCCTCTTCCTCCTCCTCCTCCTCTTTCTCTTCCTCCTCTTCTTACTCCTCCTCCTCCTCTTCCTCTTTCTCTTCCTCCTCTTCTTCCTTCTCTTCCTCCTCTTCCTCTTTCTCTTCTTCCTCTCTCCTCTTTCTCCTCCTCCTCCTCCTCTTCCTTCTCCTCCTCTTTCTCTTCCTCCTCCTCCTCTTTCTCTTCCTTCTCCTCCTCCTCTTTCTCTTCTTCCTCTTCTTCCTAGATATTTTCCTCTTCCTCTCTCCTCTTCTACCTAATCCATCTTCCTCCTCCTCCCCCTCTTTCTCTTCCTCCTCTTCATCCTAGATCTTTTCTTCTTCCTCCTCCTCTTCTACCTAATCCATCTTCCTCCTCCTCCTCTTCTATATCTTCCTCCCCCTCCTCCTCTTATTTCTAATCTTCCTCCTCCTCCTCCTCTTCTTCTTCCTCCTCCTTAATCTCTTCCTTCCCCTCCTCTTCCTCTTCCCCATCCTTCTCCTCCTTTTCCTCCTCCTTCACTTCTTCCTCCTCCTCCTCCTCTTCTTCCTCTTCCTCCTCCTCCACCTCTTCCTCTTCCTCCTTCTCCTCCTCCACCTCTTTTTCTTCGACCTCTTCCTCCTCTTCCTCCTCCTCCTCCTCCTCTTCTTCCTCCTCCTCCTCCTCCTCCTCCTCCTCCTCCTCCTCCTCCTCCTCCTCCTCCTCCTCCTCCTCCTCCTCCTCCTCCTCCTCCTCCTCCTCCTCCTCCTCCTCCTCCTCCTCCTCCTCCTCCTCCTCCTCCTCCTCCTCCTCCTCCCCCCAGCTGATCCTGCAAATTGGCCACAATATTGTCCCTCGCACTGTCTCTCATCTACGTCACTTGCCGCCTCCGCTGGCACCACATTAAACCAACACCATCTCATGATTGTTGCTGGCACTACACTGCAACTCACTGCTAATTGCTGGGAGTGTTGACCTGGCGCCATTAAATGGTTGTTTTTATTTCCATTGCCCGAAGGCTGCGTTTGACCAGGGCTTTAAAACGTTGCGGTCATTATCATGGCTATTTTTTTTTTTTTTTTTGTGACGATGGTAGGACCAAGTTTCAATATCACCTGACGAGGTATGTGATGTGACACTCACTACCATCTACAGTGTCCATCATAAATGAACCTGTTACTATTGATTAATCCACTCACTGGAACATGAAATATCTCTGTAAATGTAGGACACTATTATTAGCATACCATACGCCCATCACTATCATATCACTGTATCGCCACTACTGTATTTATCACAAACGAAATCTTACTCGTATTTCTAAAAACACGTCTTTATCAAACGGTGTTACTGTTGTTATCGTATAATCCAATAACACTATATATATTTTTAACATTCTTTCCACCATTATCTATCCCATTCGTCTTGTACTTCGTAAGGACATCTACATCACTCTCAGTATGACTCATCACTATCACTATCATTATCACCATCACAAAGAGAACTGACTTACCTTTTACACTGTCATGGGAGGCAGTTACAATATCCGTTACTATTGTAAAAGTCACACACTAGCCATATAAAGTCTACCATAGTCTTTATCAATACCTGACTGTTACAAAATGCTTAAGAATCATTCAGTTAGAGTATTTACTGTATTTTCTCCGCATGGGAATATATATCTCATCAGTGATGGAAAATGACCTGTTCAAATATCTAGTTTTTTTTCTTTCTTTCTCGCAAAATTAGTCAGTCATAAGGGAAAAAAAGGAAAAAACAAAAAAACTCAGTGTTTTTTGTGTCACGTGCAACTGGATTCCACACAGAAGGGCGGACTGTGCATTTTATACTGCGAGGGGGAGCGAGCAATGGCCGATTTTCTTCCGTTTCTTTAGTTCCTTTTTTATCATGCAGAATAATGAGAGAGACTGATCAATCGCGAACTCTCCGCAAAATCCTCCTAATTAGAAGAAGAAGAAGGAGAGAGAGAAGGAGAGAGAGAGAGAGAGAAAGAAAAAAAAGAAAGAGGCAATAAGAAGAGGGGAAAAGAAAGAAAGAAAGAAAAAAGAGGCGATAAGAAGGGAGAAAAGAAAGAAAAGAAAGAAAAAAAGAGGCAATAAGAAGGGGGGAAAAGGAAAAAAAGAAAAAAAAGAAAAAAGAAAGTGCGAGAACGGGGAAACCTGAAAGCGTATTCCGGCCGAGACTCGTGTCCTCAGCGGAGCCGGACTTCCGAGACGGGAATCGCCTCACGAAGATCAATGCAATCTTCGCCGCCCTGATCCTCGCCAGGCAGGTCCTCACGCACGAGGGAAATTCTCACGGGCGGAGGAGGAGGTAAAGGAGGAAAGGAGGAGCAGGAGGAGGCGGAACAGGAGGAGGAGATGGAGGAAAAGGAGGAGGAGGAGGAAAGGAGGAGGAGATGGAGGAGGAGAGGAGGAGGAGGAGGAGATGGAGGAGGAAAAGGAGGAGGAAGAGGAGGAAGAGGAGGAGATGGAGGAGGAGGAAAGGAGGAGGAGATGGAAAAGGATGAGGAAAGGAGGAGGATGAGGAAGAAGAAGAGGAGGAGGAAGAGGAGTAGGAGGAGTGGAAGGATCCCAAAGGCGGTCCGTCGCTCCGGCCGGGGACGTCCCTCCGCTCCATAAATAGAACAGACCAAGAGCCTGCAAG
>BOPN01000203.1:624836-627336 GCA_017312705.2 Penaeus japonicus
ATTATCCTTATTCCTATCACCATCATCATCATTATTTTCATCCTGTTCTCACCATCATTATCCTTATTCCTATCACCATCATCATCATTATTTTCATCCTGTTCTCACCATCATTATCCTTATTCCTATCACCATCATCATCATTATTTTCATCCTGTTCTCACCATCATTATCCTTATTCCTATCACCATCATCATCATTATTTTCATCCTGTTCTCACNCTCTCTCTCTCTCTCTCTCTCTCTCTCTCTCTCTCTCTCTCTCTCTCTCTCTCTCTCTCTCTCTCTCTCTCTCTCTCTCTCTCTCTCTCTCTCTCGTGTTGATGGATCTGGCGCCCTTTAAAGGAATAGCGTGCAAAATAAGGACCCGAGATAAAAGCATTTTTAATGAACCTTCTGCCTTGATTTTCGTTTGAAATCTCCCTGGGTATTCATCTTGATATTTTTCGTTTTTCTTTCTCTCTTCTCTTTCTTATATTTTTCTGGTCTTTTTATTTATTTATTTATTTATTTTGTAAGTGAGTCTTGCATAAGTAAGTTGTGTTATAAGTGAGTGTGTCTTTATAAGTGTTTACATGAAAACTTTTTATATATGTAAGAGGTATTATATGTGAGTGAGTCCTTATTATTTTTATATGAAAATATTTAAATATATTTTTTTTATTATGAGTGGGAAAATGTGGAGAAAAGTGGTGGCGATGGTGATTATTTTCGAAGAGGGAAAGAGGAAGAGAAAGAGAGAAAGGGACATCCAAAGAGAAAGAGAGGGAAACAGGATTGGAAGATTAGAAAGAGAAAGAGAGGGAGAGAAGAATGCTGAGGGAGAGAAAGAGGCAAAGAAAGGGAGAAAAAGAGAGAGAAAGAGAGATACAAAGAGGCAAAAAGAGAGTACTGAAAGAGAGAAAGGGATATTGAAAGAAAGAAAGAGGGAAAAAGAGAGAGACAAAGAACGAGAGAAAGAGACATGGAGAAAGAGGGAGACACACAAAGACACAGAAAGAGGGAAAGATAAAGAGAGAAAGCGATATCCAACGAAAGAAACAGAGAGGGAGATAGAGAAAGAGAGAGACAACTAAGGAGAGACAGAGACACAAAGTAAGTGAGAGAGACATAAACAAAGATAGAGAGAAAGAGAAAAGAAATAAGGGATGTTGAAAGAAAGTAAGAAACACAGAGAAAAGGGACTAGACAATTAAAGAAAATAATGAAACAGAAATATATTGCCCAAAAAAGAGAGTAAGAAATTTAGATGATAGATTCTTCCTTCCCTCCTCTCCTCCTGTCCTTCCCTCCTTTCCTTCCTTTCTCTCCTCCTTCCCTCCTCCCCTCATTTGATTCTCTCCTCACATTCCTTCCACCCCTCCTCCCCTCATTTCCTTCCCTCCTCTCATTCCTTCTACCCCTCCTCCCCTACCTCGCCATAGCTCTTCTTCTCGTCTTTCCCTTCTCTCCTTTCCTCCATCTCCCCCCCCTTCCCCCTCCATCCCTACTATCTTCCCATCTGCCCCTCCTCCTTTCTTCTCTTTCCCTCCACTCCTCTTCTCCTCCTCTCCTTTCCTCTGTCCCTCCTTCCTTCCACCCCTACTCCCCCCCCTACCTCTCCCTCCCTCTTCCTCTCCTCTTTCTTTCCACCCTACCCCTACTTTCCAATCCTCTCCTCTATCCCTCCCTCCTTCTCTCCTCCTTCTCTCCTTCGCTTCCCTCCTTTGCTTCCGTCCTTCTCTCCTTCCTTTGCTTCCTCCTTTCCTCATTCTCTCTCTCCTTTCTCCTTCCCTCCTTCGCTTCTCTCCTTCGCTTCCTCCCTCTCTCCGTCCCTCCTTCCGTCCTTCCCTCCCTTCTCTCCCTCCCTCCTTTCCTCCTTCCCTTTCTCCTCTCTTACCCCGCCCCTCCAACGGCTCTCCACCACTTCTCACTTCTCCAACACTCGGTTTTTCCTTCGTCTTTACTCCAGCTATACTTTCCCTCTCCCTTTCTCTCTCTCTGTCTTCCATCCGTCTTCCTCCGCGCTTCTCGATGTCTCTTCCTCCTCCTCCTCCTCCTCCTCCTCTTTCTGTTTCACCTCCTCCTCCTCTTCCTCCTCCTTGTTCCCTACGCTAGACTGACAGCGCCACCGCCACCGCCACCTCCTCCTGGAAGACTCTCTCATGTGATCCGTCATGCTCTCCTTCTGTACGCAGCATGATAAGAATGAATGACTATATAATGATTCCCCACCTGAGGAACTGCCCACCTGACGCGCGTGCAACACATGTCCAATACTTCTGCAATATATCTACAGCACACCCGAGACGCCTCGACTCACCTCACAGAATCAACAAGCATCCGGACAGCCGCGTCATCTGAAAGAATGACGCCACACGCAAATAACAATTATGATTGTACTTTTATACGCACGCGAGCAGCCCACCACGTCACCTCGGCTCTTATCTCTGGACTCGTCATCAGATGCTATCGGGCAGAGATAGCCTTGTTTTTACTTTGCTTGTTTTTCTCCTTTGCTT
>BOPN01000204.1:5000-10000 GCA_017312705.2 Penaeus japonicus
TAATATCTATAACAATAATGGTCATGATGATATTAATAATAGTAGTAGAAATATTAATCAAAATGATAATAGTAATAATGATGATAATGATACCAATAATATTAATAACAATAATAACAATGGTAATAATAATGATTGTTTTTTTTATCATTATGATGATGACAATGCCAATGATGATTATAATCAGAAGAAAATAATGGTGATAATGATAATAATCACTATGATAATAATAATAGTAATGATAACAATAATCATAATAACAGTAATGATGATGATGACAATAACAATAACGATAATGACATTCAAAAGGACGTCCCGAGCGGAATTTTTGTTATCCTTTCAGTTATATTTTTAAGACATTGGGAAAAAATATAACAACACTGTTATGCTAATTAATGTTACCGACAGTAAGGAAAAAGTACTTACATGTATACGTGAACACTTACAGAAAATTATGTGCACAACTGTATCTACATAGTTTTTATTTTATATAATAATGATAATTATCATAATCATAATGATGGTTATGATTATAATACCAGTAATAACCAAAGTTATGATAATACACAATAATGATGATAATGATATTAGTAATAATGATAATAATAAAGATGATCATAATTACAAAAATTCTGCTACTACTACTACTACTACCATTAATAATGATAATAATATTAATGATGATAAGAGCAACGATACTACTTCTTCTATTCCTATCATACATTAAGAATGATAGTAATAACAGTGATAATGAAAATAATGATAATGAATATAATGATGATAATGATAATGATAATCATTATCATTATCATAATTATTATTGTTGTTGTTATTGTCATTATCATCATCGTCATGATTATCATCGTTGCTATTACTATAATCATTACAATTATCATCATTATTATCATCATCATCAGTATTATCAACATCATGATTATTATTAATATCATTATCATTATCAACATTATCTTTATCATCCTTATCATCATAATCATTATCACCATAATTATCATTATCATTATTAGCATTGTCATTAGTATAATTGTTATTATCCTTATCTTAATAACAATATGATAATAATAACAATATCAGTGATAATAATAGTAATGACAATATTTGTAATAATGACAACAATAATATTGTTAATAGTAAAGATAATATAAATTTAAAGGATAAGCAAGATTTAAAGATTAAAAAATATATATAATAACAATAATGATAATACTATCAATATTAATGTTAATAATGATGACGATATTAATAATAGCTAGAATAATAATAACAATAAAAATGATAATAACGTTGATATCAATGATGATGATGATAATGCTGATATTGATAATAATTATAATAATGATGATAATGACAATAATAATAATAACAATAATAATAATAATGATGATGATAATAATAATAATAATAATAGTAATAATAATAATAATAATAATGAAAATAATAATAATAATGATAATAATAATAATAATGATAATAATGATTACAATGATAATAATGGTAGTAATAATAATGATGATGATGGTAATGATGATAAAAAAGATCATGATAATAATGATGACAACAATAGCAATGATAATGATATCATAATAATCATAAAATAATGATAATTATAATGATAATATCAATGACGATTGCAATAATAATGATAATGATAATGATACTGATGTTGATAAAAATTATGATGGTAATGATAATGATGGTGATAAAAATTATGATCGTGATAATGATTAAAATAACATTAATGAAATTAATGATAATAATTAACATTAATGAAAAAAATCGTTGATTGTCATAAAAATGACAATCAACGATAATAATAACGATAATGATGATTACGATTCTGATAACACTATAAACTGTGATGTTTTCAGTAAACTAATATTGATGATGATGATGATAACAGCATAACATCCTTAGATAGAAAACAATCATATCAACACCAATATCAAATCAACAAACCAAATCAATATAACTGATAAAATTTGAATTTCAACGATAAAAGATTTTAAAAATTCAAATACCAACGGCTCTCTTTGCCTTGAAGAACCAACGTCCCAGTCCGCTCGTAAACGAAAGTGGTTGGCGGTTATTTTTAAATGTAGCGAGAAGCTTTCATTTTTTGAGTGTTCATAAAACTCTCAGGCTGTTAGAAGTTATGTGAAACGTAATTGAAGTAATTATTGTGTGTGTGTTTTTGTCTGTTTGTGATATATCTATTTTTTTGTGTGTGTTTGTGTGCTTTTGTGTATGTGTTTTGGGGGAATATATTGATATGTCTATTAATGTGTATTAATGTTTGAATATTTGGATTTGTTTATTCTATCTGTTTGTGTATGTATCTATGCACATAGTAAATCTGTTAGCTCTCTCTGTCTCTCTGGCTTTGTCTCTGTCTCTGTCTGTCTGTCTCTGTCTCTCTCTCTCTCTCTTCTCTCTCTCTCTCTCTCTCTCTCTCTCTCTCTCTCTCTCTCTCTCTCTCTCTATATATATATATATATATATATATATATATATATATATATATATATATATATATATATATATATCACTCACTCTCTTGCTCTTTCTGTCTCTCTCTCTCTATCTCATTCTCTCTTTCTCTCTCTCTCTCTCTACCTCCATCCCCACCTTTCCTATAAACACACAACGAGAGAAAGATGCACCCATTACACATCTATTAACCGAAAGTAATCCCCAATCCAATCCAGCGATTAGAAAGCCCAATCAAACAGCTGATTCGCCTCCAAATTCCAAAAGACGAAAGACCAGACCCTCACGAGAACGCCGAGTCACCGTTGCTAATGGGACAGCGGGACGTAGCGTGCAATTCACTTTCGGACCCGTGAGTATTCTAGGTTACTGGGAGGTTGGAGGGGGGGGGGTGAGGGGGTAAAGGGTGGGTGGATTGTGTGTATGTACTGAGGTGGGGGGGAGGGGGGTTGTGTGTATGTACGGGGGTGGGGCGTAGGGGTGTTGGGAGGGTGGAGGGGAGGGGGGTTGTGTGTAAGTACTGGAGTTGCCTGTTGGGAGATACGAAGGGAGGGGCGTGGGCGGGCTGAGGGAGGGGGAAGACAGGAAGAAAGGGTTGTATGAGGTGAGGGAGGGGAGGAGAGGGTTGTGGGGTGGGCTAAGGGTGTGCCGGAAGGCAATATCCGAATTGTCTCTTTCTTCTTTTATGTGTAAATATTTTTTCTTCGACCCTACCGAAGGTTTTGGTTGAATTCGAGAAAAGAAAGATTTGGTTGGCCGAAAAGAGGTAGGTGGATGGGCGGGTGGGCGGGTGGGTGGGTGTTGGGGGGGGAGGGGGAGATCGAATCGTATTCAAAAGATTCGATGAATACAGTCGTACAGGAAATTCAAAGAAGTGAAATAAAGAAAAAGACAAATCAAACGAAACAAGAGAATGAGATGAAATAGAAAACGAAGCGAAACAGAAAAAGAAAGGAAACAGAAAACGAGGCGAAATAGAAAACGAAGAGAAACAGAAAACGAGACGAAATAGAAAACGAAGAGAAACAGAAAACGAGACGAAATAGAAAACGAAGAGAAACAGAAAACGAGATGAAATAGAAAACGAAGAGAAACAGAAAACGAGGCGAAATAGAAAACGAAGAGAAACAGAAAACGAGACGAAATAGAAAACGAAGAGAAACAGAAAACGAGACGAAATAGAAAACGAAGAGAAACAGAAAACGAGGCGAAATAGAAAACGAAGCGAAATAGATAACGAGACGAAACAGAAAACGAAAGGAAACAGAAAACGAGACGAAACAGAAAACAAACCGAAACAGAAAACGAGTAGAGGAAAAGAGACTTCAATGACGACTGAACTGAGACAAATAGTAATAATGACGGTGATGGTAATGATAATGATAATGACAATAATAATGACAGAAATAATGATAATAGCATCAACAAGATTAATAACAATAACATCAACCACATCAAGAAAACAACAGCCATAGGATTCCCATAAACCCCATGAAATGCGAGGTGGACTGAGATGACCATGAGTTCAGCGTTCATGTCACCTCGAGTTCCCATGACACGGGGCGGAGGTGCTGAACCCAAGGGGCCGTTAAACCGCGTTGTGGACTCGCGGTGACTCGCAGCGATGGCCAGTTAGACGTGAGTTAAAAAGATGTGAATTGTTTGTGTGTGTGTGCGTGTGTGTGTGTGTGAGTGTATTTTTTCTTTCTTTTTTTTCTTTCTTTTCTTTTCTTTTCTTTTCTTTTCTTTTCTTTCCTTTTCTTTTCTTTTTCTTTCTTTCTTTTTTTCTTTTATTTTCTTTTCTTTTTTCTTTTTTCTTTTTTTAGGACTACTGACATCCGTATAGAATTCTTGATTCTTCGTCGGTATGTGAGGTAGATAAGTAGATATATAGATATCTAATCAATTATAAAATTCTTTCATGTGAAGTTAAATCATGACTTCGTAGACTGTGCATGATACGAATGAAACTTGTTGCAGTTATTATGATGCAGCTTGAAGGCGAGGTCACCATAACAGCCATGCAATAACAAGTTGAAGCTCAAATTTGCTGTATATCATTACGTATTTTCATTTCTTAGGATTTGATATGACCCCCAAAATCCGTTCCCCTTATGACCCTTAATTACGTTATTAATTACGGCTGTGTTTTATTAATCTGTGTGTACGCATTACTGTATTTATTTTTGTTACATATAGAACCCTCACTAACGTTAGAAAAAATACATATCTTACGTTATGGTGATAAACATACCTGATTTTTTTTCTACATGTATTTCCAATATATATGCTAAAGAAAGAAAGAAAAAAAATCTATAAATGAGGCACTGAAATCGTGCACTTTTAATTTTTCAATGCATTTAGCGATAAAACGGCGTATGCTGTTTGTTTTATTGTTATTACTTGTGTTTTTTTGTTTGTTTGCTTTTTTTACGACTATCAATATAATTAAAGTTGGTTGTGATTTTGTTGACAATTTGAATGATAATCATTTT
>BOPN01000204.1:17500-20000 GCA_017312705.2 Penaeus japonicus
ACTATAAAAAAAAACGAAATTAATTTGTGTGCTTTCCTTCTTGTTGTTTAATTTCATTATAGATTTTACACAGCTGTCGTGTATTAACAGTTTGTAACGATCGGTGATTGAGGGAAATTCGTTGTAAAGTTCTTTATAAAAGAACATGTGACGATTTTGAAAGTGATGGATGAGGTAAGTCCACAGCTGGAGAGACATAAAGCGTTGAATCAAAATTTCTCGATTGCGTGATCTCTCTCTTTCTCTCTCTCTCTCTCTCTATCTATCTATCTCTTACTTTCTCTCTTTCATACTCTATCTCTCATAATCTCTCTCTTACTCTTTCTCTCTCTTTTCTCTCTCGCTCGCTCTCATTCTCTCTTACTTTCTCTCTCTCATAATCTATCTCTCATACTCTCTCTCTCTCTCTCTCTCTCTCTCTCTCTCTCTCTCTCTCTCTCTCTCTCTCTCTCTCTCTCTCTCTCTCTCTCTCTCTCTCTCTCTCTCTCTCTCTCTCTCTCTCTCTCTCTCTCTCTCTCTCTCTCTTTCTCTTTCTCTCTGTCTCGCTCTCTTTCTGTCTCTCTTTCTCTCTCGCTCGCTCTCATTCTCTCTTACTTTCTCTCTCTCATAATCTATCTCTCATACTCACCCACTCTCTCTCTCTCTCTCTCTCTCTCTCTCTCTCTCTCTCTCTCTCTCTCTCTCTCTCTCTCTCTCTCTCTCTCTCTCTCTCTCTATTATTATCATAACTACCATTGCTGTTATTGTTATTAATATCAATCACCATCACTATCATTATAATCCTATTTAATCTACTATCTATCTATCTACTTGTTAATTCCTTAATTCCCTATATTTACTTCTCTCTTTAACCAACATAATATTAGAAAATACGTGGAAATTTATCTCCTACATAAGCATAGTAAAAATATTGCCGTGAATTTTGATTTTGAAATTTGGTAATGATGGTTACGATAATGTACGTGAATATGAACTGTAATTGTATAATTTCTATGCAACATTGGTTACTTTGATGGTGGTTATGATAATGATGATGATGATTGTCAGACTGAAAAAAAAAAGAGTAAGGGATTGGTGACAATAATAGTAACCTTAATTATGATGAATATTGATGAGAAGGATAGTTAATGCTAATAACATGTATTGCTATTAATGTCAATACTATTATTATTATTATCTTGATTATAGTCATCAATGTTTGGAATGACAATAATGATAATGAATTGATGCTGGTAATAGTGATAGTAATGATAATGAGTATACAATAATGATAATAAGAATAATACTAATTAATAATCATAATCTTGACAATGATCGGAATGATGATAATGAAAACAAGAAGTAAAATAACAATGATAATAACAACGATGATAATAGAAATGATAGTGATATTAGTTATTACAATAATAATATTAACAATACAAATAATTATCATAACAATAATTATAACGATGATAATATCAACAATAACAATAATGATGATAACAATTATAATACCACGAATGATAGTGATAATGAAAATATTGATAATGATAATCATTACGATAATAATGATAATGATAAAACCAATAATGAGAATAATAATGATGATAAGAATAAATATCATAATAATCATAGTAATAATAGTATTAACAGTAACAACAATACTGATTATGCTAAAAATACAGATAATGATGATAATAATAATAATAGCAACGAGACTGATAAAAAAAAAAATTAAAAGAATTAGGTCGACCTTTGACCTCCTGACCAAAAGTCTTGAAATAAGAGAGCTTTGCAACGTTTTATTTTTAAACACATTCGCTTGAACTCATTTCTGTTGTGGTTCTTGGTCCTGGGGGGGGGGGGAACCTTTTTGGGGGTGGGGGGTGGGAGGTGGGGGTAGAGGGGGATGGGGCGGTGGTGGTATTTTGGTTGATAGATATTCTTGTGGTTGCATATATACCGCGAGTGTTCTGTTGAAATTGTTTGTAGATATTCTATTCTTACTTTTCATTTTTTTTTTTCTTTCTCCCTTTCTCTTTCTTTGTCTGTGTCTCTGTTTCTTTTTTATATCTCTCTCTCTTTCTCATTCTCTTATCCTCTGTCTCTGTCTCTCTCTCTCTCTCTCTCTCTCTCTCATACACACACACACACATATGTACATATATACACAAATACACATGCAAGTACACATAAACAGTACTACACATCGGCACGAACACACAAGAAACAAAAAACAAAGCAAAAAAATAATAATAATAACCAAAAAAAAACAAAAAAACATACAAGCAATATTATAAATTAACGATACACCCACGTACGTGCAAACACGCACACACTCGTACACACAGACACAGTCACAAGTAAGTACACGCGTAGACGTACACGACACGTACAATCACAATTGCTCATGCGTGTTTGTCTGTCACACATTCATTCATTCATCCTTCATCACATTCTGATCGCATCCTTTGCCTCAACAACCACGCCCAATGTGACGCCCTTTTGACCTTCGGAA
>BOPN01000204.1:25000-30000 GCA_017312705.2 Penaeus japonicus
TCATTGTAATAATAAAGTAATTTTGATAACCGTGATCATAACGCAGTCATTTTTATTATTATTATCATTATTATTATCATTATTATTGCTATTACTTTTTATACCTATTGCTATTGATATTGCTTCTATCCTCAACGGTCATGTGTTTTTTTTTTTTTTTTTTTTTCTTTTCTTTTCTTTCATTCTCCTTTTTCTGCATTATTATCACCATTATTATCATTATCATTTCCTTCTTTTATTATCATTATTATAACATTTACTGTTGTTATTACTGTTATTATTATCGTCATCATTAGCGTCATTATCATCATATATTGTTATTGTTATTGTTACTATTATTTACATTAGTATCATCATTCTTGTTATCATTATTACCATCATTATTATTACTATTAGCATCATCATGAACATAATTTTTTTTTATAGTCAATGTTGTTATCATAATTGTTATGATAATGATACTAAGGATGATGATCATGATGATCTTGATGATGATTATTATTATCATTATCATTAGTAGTAGGAGTAATAACATTATCATCATGATCATTATCATTATCCTCATTTTCATTATTGTTATCATTATCATTACTACCATAATCATTCATTTTATCATTATCATCCTTATTCATATTATTATCAACATTATTATTATTTTCATTATCATTACTAGCTTCATTATCTTTATTATCATTATTGTTAGTATTATTATCATTATTATCATTGTTGTTGTTGTGGTTTAATTCTCCCCTTGCTTCTTATAATTTTATGGTCATAATTCTTATCATCATTATCATTGGTTCTGCTATTTTCATCATCATGATCATTATTACTCCTAGTATTATTATTACCATTATCATTATTACTATTGTTGTTATTATTATCTTCATTATCATTGTTATCATTATACTATTGTTATTATTATTATCATTGCTATCATCATCATTATCATTGTTATCATTATCATCATTGCTATTATCATCATTATTAGTGTTATCATTATCATTATTAGCATTGCCATAATCATCAAAATTATTAATACTACTATCATCATCAATCCTGTTACTATTATCATCGCCATTGTCAACCACGTTACCACTATCATCATCATCATCATCATCATCATTATAGTTATCATCATCATCATCGTTATCATCATCATCACCATCACCATTATTGTTATTATTACAGCAACAGAAAAAGATATGGAAAGACAGATTATTTTTTCAGATAAACGACATTAGTCCTATAATGATCATCGTAATTACGTAAATGGATTTCGTGATAATTACAATCATCATTTAACTATGATAGTCATAATGGTAATAAAGATGATGAGAATAGTTAAGATTACGATGATGATGATGATGATAATGGAAATGATGATAATAACAATGATAGTGGTAATGATGTGAAGATGATGATGATGATGATGATGATAATGGAAATGATGATAATAACAATGATAGTGGTAATGATGTGAAGATTATGATGATGATGATGATGATGATAAGCATTCATGGTAATGATAATTACGCTAATATTATTGATGTAGGATAATCGTTATTGATTCATAGTGTTAGTATTCACGATGCTAATTGAAATGATGATTCTAATTGTATATTTCTAGGTATTATCAGGAAAAAAATATTCGCTTACTCTCTTACATAATTCTGTTAAAACTATTTTCAAAATTACAGTAATCAGTAAAATGTCTTAATTATGAGACACAGGGCAATTTTGCAAAATTTGGCATTTGCTGAAACCGAGCTGATTTTTTTTTTTTTTTTTTTTTTTTTTTTTTTTTTTTTTTTTTTTTTTTTTTTTTTTACTCAGATTGCAAATCTTGAATTTATGGCATTTAAATATAACTTTTAGAAATAAGGACTTTGTTAGTTATATTTGTCAGTACTGATAGAATAATTGTAAGTTATTTTTGTCAGTATTAAGAAGATAATTGTAATTTATATTTTTATGTATCGATCTAATCATCATACTGAAAATTATATTGATAAATTATTTGTAAGTATTGATATAATTCTTATAAACATGACGTCACGCAATGTACTTATATATATATATATATATATATATATATATATATATATATATATATATATATATATATATATATATATATATATTTTTTTTTTTTTTTTTTTTTTTTACCATTTAAGTTACTCTTTGACAATAGAAAAAGGGAATTCTATTAATACATCTCTACTAGATCTGATTTCAGACGATTAAAAAATAGTTTATATAACTAATGTTTTGTATATTTAATATTCAACATCATATTTGTTTACCATTCCGAGTGGCTGAACAGGCATGGGAAAGATACGAGCCTAACATATCCATATTAAATAACGATTATAGGATGTAAAACACTTAGATATTTTCAAACAGCAGATGAGATTAAATAATTATATAGATCTTCGTACCTCATGCTACTACTTTACAATTTGTTCAGCAAGAATCCTTCACCTCATGTTAGGTTCGAATAGGTGTATTAGAAGGAGTAATGAGATGTATAGACGTTTTGTATTGTATAAACGTTTCTTATTCTTGAGTATCGATTTTTTACTTTTTTTTTTTTTTTTCCTTAAGCATTGCTTGTTCCTCCAACTTGGACAGAGCGTGAAGTTCCTGTAGTGCTTTTAATATGTATTTTTTTTCTTTCTTTTTTTGAATTTGTCTTATGGTTGTAAGGCCCAAAAATTAGTATTATCAATTTAAATGTATCATTATTTATTATGTTAAAAGGCGCTACTCAAAACCAAACTCACAGATACTCAGATTATAACAAACTTAAATAGTCATAATAAGGATAATATTGATAACAAAAATGACACGTGACAAATATTCTTATCGCTATTATTAGTAGCAATAGCATCCTTATTATTGTCATCATCATTGTTTATATCATAATCAAGATTAATATCATATTAAAAGTATGAGTAAGTATAATGTAAGCAATAACAATCCTGACGATAATGATAAAAGAGATAACGATGAAAATGTCAATTGCAAGAGTAAAGTACATAAAAATAACGCCATGATTTGCAATAATTTTGACATCATAATTGCTGTTGTTATTATTATTCGTAATTATTGCCACTATTTTTGGGAAATTTATGATTAGAGAACGATATTATATTTCAAAATTGCAATCGTCATTGTCATCCTCATCATCACCTTTACCATCGTTGGAATGATTGTATAACATAATGTTTCATCATAATTTTTATCATCTCCTTTGATTATATTATCGTTATTTTTCGCCTTAAGAAGGAAGATAACAATGATAAGAAAACAAAGTAGAGAAAAGAGGAGGTTGACAGATGGAAAAGAAGAAGAAGAAAAAATAGACAAAGCAGAAGAAGAGGGAAAAGAAGAAGAAGAAAAGATAAAGAAATGGAAGAAAAAGAAGAGGGAGAATCAGAGAAAAAATAGAAGAGAAGAAGAGGAAGAATTGAAGAGGAAAAAGTGGAAGAAGAAGGAGAGGGAGAATGAGGAGAAGAGAAAAGGAAGAAGGGAAGATAAAGGAAACAGATCTTAATGCCTTAATAATGATACAAAAATACGTAGAAAATATGTAATGATAGCGATGACGATGATAATGATGATGATGATGATAATGATAATACTAATACTTATAGTAATTATGATAATGATATCTCATTGATAATGATAATAGTAAAAATAATAAAGATTACTACTATATCATTGATACTGATAGTACTGCCAATGATAATCATGATAGAAATGAAGATAGTAATAATGATGATCATTACAGTAATGTTAAAGATTATAATGATGATAATGATAATGTTAATAAAAACAATAAGAATTAGAAGACTAATAACAAGAATAATGGCAATGAAGATAATAATGCCAATGCTAATATAATGATAACGATTATAATGATTATAATAATGATAATAATAACAACAATGATAATATGATAACACAATTTTCCTAAATAAAATGCAAACTATTCAACGGATCAGCTTAATTTTCGCTTTTCCGCTTAATAATGGAAATCACTGACTGTGGTTTACGTGCCTGAAGTAAACCCGTTAAATTTTAACTATTTGTGTAGTGAAGTTTTTTGTTTGTTTTTTTGTATCTTTTTGTTTGTTTATTCAGCTCTTTATTTGTTTATTTGTTTCTTTGGCTCGTTGTCTGTGTGTTTGTTTATTGTCAATTTATTTGTTTGTTTAGATATTTCTTTTTTTTCTGTCTCTCTTTCTCTCTCTCTCTAGCTATTTATCTGTTTTCTACAGCTGCTTATTTGTTTATTTACCTATCTTCGTCTATTTGTTTATTCATATATTTATTCATGTATCAATTATGCTATGTTTATGCTCGTTTTTTATCTGTTTTATTTACTTCCCATTTATTCATCTTTGACGATCAACTATTATATTTATTCAGTTATCTCTTCGTGTATTTTTATTCAGCTTTTTATTTCTCAATCTTTATTCATCTATGATTCCCGTATTTTCTTTATTTGTAATTCAAATATATAGTAGACAGGATCATATTTATTTTATTTTTGGTCGAAATTGATAACTGGAATATATAAATGATCTGAATGAGTAACACTGGATAATTAATAAAATGAATGAACGTCGATTATAGGAAACTCGAAGTGAATATATATTATGCAAATAAAACGAAAGAAAATGAAGATAATGAGCATTAGCAAGAGAAATCTCCAAAGGTCAGTTAACTTCCAGTTATTAAGCTATGAACTTAACCTCAAAACATTGACCTATTTGGCTATTGGTTTAACGTCACGTGTTACTTGAAATGTTAATAAAATATTAGATAGATTAGGAATATATTTTTATATACACAAGATAGGAACTAAATGTGTGAATGTGTGTTGTATGAGTAGAGTTAATATGCACACACACAAGCCAATACGTACATAACACGCAAACCAGTACGTACACACCTGCAAACCAGCACGTACGACGTACGTACACACAAAA
>BOPN01000204.1:35000-40000 GCA_017312705.2 Penaeus japonicus
GCCGTTCCTCTTTCCGGCCTCCGCGGTCGCCACTTCGCCGGCCGCTTCGTCCACGACCTCCTCTCGACCTCAGGAAACGACCGCGACGACGACGAAGACCTCGGCGGACCTGGTCCCAGACCGCTGGCTGAGAGGTCGGACGGTCACTTCGATGGAACTGCCTTCGACACGAGCGAAACGCTGTTCCGAAACGCAGTGGATTCGTGGCCTGATTTGAGACCGTGAGACTTGTTGGGACAATCATCAGTAAATTCGATTTTGTTTTGATCATGAATGGATGATAGTGTCATTAGATTACTAGTGTTTTATTGATGAATGATTGAGTGTTGGTATTCTGGATTATTTGTGCTTTAGTCATGAATGAGTGTTTAATAGATTGTCTATTTTTTTGGTCATGAATGGGTGTTCCATTTAGTATTATAGATTAATTATGTTTAGTCAAGAGTGGATTTGTATACTATAATATTTATGTCAGAATCATGGGTGGATAAAAGGTTATTGGTATACTTATCAATTATGTTTTATTTATTGAATGGATGTTAGGATACTACATGGGCGATAGAATACTATATTACTGAGGTTTTAGTCATGAATGAGTGTAAATCTATTAGACTATTTATGTTTTAGTCATGTACAGGTGCTTGAGCGTAAGAGTTGATGTGTAAAATGCATAGGCATACGTGTGCAAGTTGCATACTACGTTAGAGTCTTGTATGTAATCGGATACGATTGCTGATTTATAAGTATGTTTATTTATATAGATGTCAATGTGTGAAATGAACTTCCTTATATTGTACTTTTAAGTGGTGAAATAATACAGATTGACGGAATATATATATATGTATATATATATATATATATATATATATATATATTTATATATATATATATACATAAAACCTTCAAACTTAAAATAAGATTGTAAAAATGAAATATTTGTAAAAGGATAGAAAGTGAAAGCGACGTTATTAATCGAATGTAAATATCTATTTTTTATAAAAAATAAACAATGAAGTAAACCAAACCAGCGTCCTATTTTTTCACCATCAAAACATTTGTAACAAAAGCTAAAAATACGAGCTATTTCAGTTATTTCTGTAATTGTGTCGTTACGAAATGCATTAATAAGTGCTTTGGAGGGCAAGGGTTACGTGCGCAAAGAAAAGGTTTAGAGCGCGAATTCACACGATATTTTCGCGACGTATTTACGTTCTCGTTATCCCTCAGAAGCTCTTCCACTTTCTGTTGGACTGCCTGTCTTTTTTTTCTCTCTCCCACTCTCTTGTGATAAGGAGATAGAGAGGAGAGGGAAAAAAATTGGTGAAATGGAAATAAATGAATAAACACAAATATGCGCGCGCGCGTGTGTGTTTACATACACACACACACACACACACACACACACACACACACACACACACATATATATATATATATATATATATATATATATATATATATATATATATATACATATGTTCGCATAATATAGGGTTGGATTCCCCTTTATTTCACTCAACTTTTCCTTTTGCATTGTGCAGCCTCACAAGGCTTGGAAAAAGAATGATAGTAAAATATCCTCCACTTTTGTTTTGCTATCATGAAGTGTTTTATGGCCTTTGCAACACTTATATTAATTCTATATGGTAGCATACTTCCCAAGCATTAATTTACATACTATTGGTGACACAGATGAATACGGAGTCAATGATATGGTTTCCCATTTTATACAACACTTCGAGAAAAATATATGATAGACATTATAATTAATGCCAGTAAAGCCTGAGTGATAACTTGAAGTTAGTATTTTGAAAACGCGAATTATCTAAGTTTCACAGATGGGTTCGAAAACCTTTCCTAGTTATATCTAAGAATCACAGGGAAGTTAGAGATTATGGTGACAGACACTAGCAAACCTCAGCCAATTGAGGCAGTTTGGCACCCGAATTTATTTGTTTATGAATTTGGATTGACTTGTTTACTTTATTGGGGCTATAGAACTATTGGATAATGAATCTCTACTTGGAGTTGTGTTGGACTTTATCAACAAATCTAGAAAATTGTGAAAAATTTTGTCATCTTAAAAAAAATAATAAATAAATGAAAATAAAAAAATAAATGAGAGAAAGAGAGAGAGAGAGAAACTATGACACGGTCGGGGTCGTAAGCGGAGGAACAAGCAGTGAGATAATTAGCCGCCCCCCCCCCCCCACACACACACACGAACACACTCAGAGGGGCAGTGCCACGAGGGGAGGGGGGGAGGGGGGTCACACACCCCAAGTACCACATTTCGCCGGTTTACTCGACAGATCTGAGATATTTATCTTCCTACTCGGCAGTCTCGGTAAGCCGGTAAGTAACTCTCTTTCTCTCTTCTGATATACTTGTCTCGTTTCATAAGTAAAGTATAATTCCTATTTCCTTTCTTTCATTCTGACACTACCTTCTAACCTCAAAATCTCCTAGTCGGCAGCCCGAGATCTGACATATGTGTGTGTGTGTGTGTGTGTGTGTGTGTGTGTGTGTGTGTGTGTGTGTGTGTGTGTGTGTGTGTGTGTGTGTGTGTGTGTGTGTGTGTGTGTGTGTGTGTGCGTGCGTGCGGGCGCGCGTGTACTTACATATGTTTATGTATATATGTAGATATATTACAATCCGCTAATGATTTAATTTTTTGTTTGTATCCCCAATGTTTAGCACCATCGTATAGAAAATCAGGTCTGGTCTGATGTTAAGTATTTGGAACACCGTATAGGACCCAATCAGCTTCATAGTTATGGAAGAAACGCGTTGTAGGGTTTATGGCAGCAAAGAACCCTTGAATGATCTTGTGATTCATTCAAACTTTTAAGGCGTAAAACGGCTGTTGCAGGGCAGGTCGGTGTCCTGCAACACCACAAAGAGGAAACGAGAACCTCCCCTCAGACGCCACAGCTATGAGCCACTGATACTCTCCTCACGAATATCAAGGAGTGCCGAAGTCAGTCTTCACAGATTGAGAATAGGCTACCCTTGTGCGTGGCAAATCATATCCACCATTGGGTATGATGAACGGTGCTGTGAACGTTGTGGCGCGCCGGACGCCACCATTGAGCACTATCTGATGGACTGCGAACATGGTCGCTTCCTCAGATAGGGCTCGCAGACGATAGCCTCTGGGATGGCGAGACGGCTATGCCATTTGCTTGCCCCTTGGCA
Organism: Penaeus japonicus; assembly: GCA_017312705.2. NCBI lineage: Eukaryota > Metazoa > Arthropoda > Malacostraca > Decapoda > Penaeidae > Penaeus > Penaeus japonicus. The sequence goes on from BOPN01000204.1 coordinate 38,199, forward strand.
GGTAATCCGACCACCTCGGTAAGCATTCAGTTATGAAGGCTAGAGTAATCTGAATATGCTTAGAAGAGTAAGAGTGAGTGAGTGAGAGAGAGAGAGAGAGAGAGAGAGAGAGAGAGAGAGAGAGAGAGAGAGAGAGAGAGAGAGAGAGAGAGAGAGAGATTGAAATTTTCTTGTTAATATTTTCCTGTCATATGCATATTGTGTAGTTACTTGCTCTTTTGTACTTATGTATGCATCCCACTATTCTTAATGAATGCTAGTCGGAATCATAAACATCAAAATCCCTTGTTATAAACGAGTAGCAGGTGATATTGAAATAACCTTTTGGTTATCTTTATCCATATTTTTTAAATAATCTCGCTTGGAATAGGGGAATAGGGGAAGAGAATAGGGGATATATATTCTAAACTCTTTCCTTCCAAATGGTACTGGGTATGTTTATGTAGGATACCTCAGCGATATTCACTTTTTCTAGACTGCCAAAGGTTCAGGGTTTATTCAGACAGAGCCCATATAAGCCAGTTGCTACTAGGGTAAGCAGGACACATATATTGGAATTAAATCATGTTTTTGTGGGTTTCCACAGCCACATATTTAATATGAGAAAAAGATTGGTAGTAATATTCTCAATAACTTGAACTGGTCTCTCTCATTTTGAACCCACACTGGCTCGCAAGCCATGCAATAATCACTGCTGTCTATAGACAGATAGGTAGATATATTGACAGGCAGAAATACAAGTCAAGATAGGAAAGTGATACATAAAGATAGAGATACATGAACTCCACAAAAGGATTTGGTCAGATATATACAGGAAAGATTTCCTTTTTTTTTTTTTTTTTTTACTTTTCTGACAAGTGACTTTTCAAGGTAATTGATTAAAAAATTTAGTGTATTTTTTGTCTCTAGTAATGGTTAAAAATGTGTGGTATATGACATACTGTAACAAAGAATGTATTTCCTTACATTTTAGCTTTCCATTCTAAAGCCTTGTATGAAAGCAACAACATGAACCACATTGTTCTATAATACACACATTGACATTATAAAACTTTTCAGATATTTGGTTACTAACAATAATAAAAATGTTTAACCATTTATTTATAAGATGTATTTACATAAAATATTAAATTAATCCACATAATATTCTCCTACTTCAGCTAACACCAAAGAGGAGAACAGAATACAATTGCTTTACCAGATGTTGACATTTCCTTAACACATGAAAACCACGATCCCAGAGTTAAAAAAAACACCAAGCAAGTTTCCTATGGTCTTTGTACAGCCTAAAGCTGTTGTACGTCTCAGCTTTCCTTCCTTTCCGTCTATCATATTCTACGCGGCCTGGGCCCCACGTTCTCATTCCTTGTCTTCTTCTTTGATGGGCACGTCCTCTGCTGCTACGTGGTCTCGGAACTTGGGGAACTGCTCCCAAGGGGCATTGAGGTCGAACTTTCGGAACTCCTGTGCCAGCTCGAGGGGCTCCACCACCACGCGCTTGGCCTCGTCATCGTAGCGGACCTGGGATGGAAGGAATGGAGGTGGTAGGCGTCAATCTAACTGATGTGATTAAATGTGATTAAAAGTGACTATACAAATAGGGCTGTAGGACATGCTTTACTAAAAACATGTGAGGTTTATCTATCTATAATCTATACTAATTCATAATGGAGGGAAAGTCTATAAAAGGTAAGATTTAAAGCAAATTTATACAGCTTTCAATATAAAACGTTTGTGATTTGCCCGATTCTCCTGATCCGACATGAATTTAAGAGAATTCATATCAATCACTATGCAACATC
>BOPN01000204.1:42500-45000 GCA_017312705.2 Penaeus japonicus
CTCAGACTCTGGGGATATCACAAATATTGGCATCTTTTGTGTACTTTTTGTGAAGTGAACCAACAACCACGCAAGTATAGATGTCAGAAAGTAACATGGGCATCTAGAGTATTAAGCAGAGCTAGTTACTCCAAAGCAAGGACTTTCCCCTAATAGATTAAACACGCCTATGCACTCCTACACCTATATTCGTGAAAAAAGAAACTGGTATCTGATACTACCACAAGATTAGAGTATGGGGAGGGAGAAGTTTAGTCTTGAGCAGTCATTAATTAATTATTAAGTAAATGAATGACAAACGAAATAAAAAAACAAAACGAACCTCAAATCTGAAAGCTCTGCTGGGCATGTCAACACCACACAAGTCGGCCAAGCACGTGTACTGCCCATTGGTGTGGTCTTTCAAGAAGGTCAGGACAGGAATCACACCTTCGGGAGCAATCAAGACCTCCAGCTCGTTGCCTGCTGTTATTTGCACCTGCAAACCAGAAATTCACATTTGTAGGTCTGGGAATCTATAGCAACTATGTATGTAAAATGCAACGGTGTCCTTGCTGAAGATATCCAGGTTCTATGTCAATAGTTCTTATCTTTCTTTAATACAAGACTTACTTAATCTTCTTTAACAAATAGATTATTGTAACAGAAATCTCTGATCACACTCACCTTCTGCACATACTTCGGCATGCATTCTGCTACGTACTGCCCATACTCAGTCAGGGTTTGTCTCTCGACCATATTAACAGGACGTATAGTTGCTGAAATCCAATTTTTATGCATGAAATTAAACTTATTCCACATGCCTTTAACTACAAAGTCAATTATTATTTTCATGCAACATTTACAATATCAGATATTGCCATAAAGTATATAAATAAATAAATAATACATGTTTTCGAGCTTTATTACAATGTAGTAGTAACTTACGGTGAAGGGATTGTTCGGTGCTGCAAAGGCGTGCTCCAACGACACGGGGTAACACTGCAGAGGTAAAATTAAAACATCAGGTATTAGTTGTCAGCCTTGTTCTGAAGCCTGACTATGAGATGGAGTTGCACAAGCTTCTGTATGGTGCTAATTCTATAACCATGTATGTATTGCAGCTGTGTGCACATATTTCCAGCATACATACATGGGAGATATCTGATCTCACAAACTCAATGATCTTTAATTACTTGTTTGTTGCAAGAATCTAAAGATAATTAAGGCACTGCATCAAAAATTCTATAATGTGAAACTTTTTTTATATATCATTTTTAAAGAAAAATGGAGAAATTGAACAAGAAAAAAATTGAAAAGGTTATCTTTAGTAATATAGTCTATACTTCTTTTCTCCCAAAACCAGTTGCTGCAAATTATACATTGAGATGATTGGAGCATGTGCAGCAAATGCAATGTGCCCTGTGCACTATAACTACTCTGTGCTATGGCATTCTTTCTCTTCTCCATCTCTTCGCTTTATTTTTTCTTTGCAAAAGTAAAATTACGGAGGAGATAAAGTCACTTTTTGGGCTCTCGTAAAACAGCAATGCTTCTTTCAGACTGAGTATAAGGAATATAATGAGCTGATACAGACTCTATACTACACTAATTGATTAGAATATTAAAAAAGCCTGTCAGAAGATACAAAATAGACTAGTTTCATCACGAGTGAATGAAAGAGAGCGTGAAAGGTCTCAATATATTGAGTTACGTTCCCTCGTCCTAAAATAAAACCTAACTGGTATGCCACGCAAGCGGCACTATCACCCTACTTTTAGTCAAGCCAAGCAATAATATGTTCCATATTCAATAGATCTATGACATAAAACAATTGAGTTATCTATGGCCTTTTCTCATTTCATACCCTATATTGTTTTCCCCTTACCCTATAGCCTTTTACTATTATCTAGTTTGGAAAGTACAATAAATGCACACATATTACTGTCCTTCTGTTATAAATCAAACTGTTTTGGCCTATATCATTCTTGAGTAATATTGTGCCAATGTTATTTATTGCTAAATATGAAGTCAATATCAGCTCTCCTCTCAAAGCACACATGGTGCTGTTTACTGGCCTTTTCCAGAGCAATGAGGGACATACACCATGGTCAAGATAGTAAACTTTTATATTTCCAATTTATGACAATACTATTAAAAAAAATATATATAGAATTCCTTCATCACTGGTTCTCTTCAACTGTTGCAAAATGCTGGAACTAATAGGTTTGGCATCATTAATCTGCTTATAAGGTCCTCTGGCCAGATAATAGCAGTATTTGTCAACAACAACAAACATTTTAGTAATAATACTAGTACCGATAGCTGGCCTACTTTTTTTATTGCATCTTCTTCCAATAATGCTTGCAACCTTCAATCCAGACTAGTATAATACAGTAGCAACTGCACATTTTGGCACTCTGGAAAAGGCCAATACTCTTTGCCCATTCAGGTTGGCCTGTATAATTGACAACATTCCCATTCTGTAGGTTTGGTGGGACGAGGGAGACTCATTCATAAA
>BOPN01000204.1:57500-60000 GCA_017312705.2 Penaeus japonicus
GAAGCTGTCGCCGACCGCCCAGTCGTGGCCAGCGAGGGCGTCGTTGAGCCAACCTAGCGCCTCGTGCAGGCTCTCCAGCTTCTCCGGGTTGGGCTGCTCGCCGCGGAAGACAACGGGGTACTGGGGGGGGGGAGACAGCTCAGAGAATATTCCAATAATTTTGATTCGGAATCAATACGTTTCTCGTTTAACATTTTACTATTGATATTAGTTTAGCCTATTTCAAAACATGTTGAAAATACCGTATATCAATATTAGTATCACCATCATGTACTCAATTAGTTTAGCAACTTATCATAACACACACACACACGAACACACACGAACACACACACACACACACTATATACTTAGACACACACACGCACACACATATATATTCAAAGAACCTCCCCACTCCAAAATCCAACGCAGCCCAAAAGATTGGGATATCCCTCCTATAATACACCACAAACATTACTCACCAACAGCGCGTTTGCCGAGCCTTTACTCCCCCCAAAACATCTGCAGAACATTCTTCTTCCTTATAACATCCTCTCACCCCCCTCAAAAAAAAAAAAAAAAAAAAAAAAAAAAAAAAAAAAAAAAAACGTTTGAGCGCCCTCCCCACTTACCGCTTACTCGCCGAAACGTTTCTAAAGTTTTCTCTCTTATAACATCCTCTCCCTGACCTCCCTCCCCCCCCCTCCCACCCCCCCCTCACCCCCCTCAAAAAAAAAAAAAACGTTTGAGCGCTCTCCCCTTCCGCATACTCGCCGAAACGTTTCCAAAGTTTTCTCTCTTATAACATCCTCTCCTCTCCCTGACCCCCCTCCCCCACCCCTCACCCTCACCCCTCACCCCCCTAAAAAAAAAAAAAAAAAAAAAAAAAAAAAAAACGTTTGAGCGCCCTCCCCACTTACCGCATACTCGCCGAAACGTTTGTAGAGTGTTCCCATGTCGAAGTACAGCATGTGTTCGACCCTGGCACGTGTCTTGGGGTTGCTCGGGTAAAAACTGTCGCTCTTGCCGTATTGGGAGGCTAGGTATGTGCAGATGGCTCGGCTGGAGGGGTGGGCGTGGGCGTGGGCGGGAGCGTGGGCAGGGGCGGGGGCGTGGGCGTGGGCAGGGGCGTGGGCATGGGTCGGGGAGGGGGTAGGGGGAAGGCAAAGAATTAGTTTTTATAATAAGGAATAACGTAGATTACTGAGGTACAAGAAGAACAGTGAGAGTGCAGAATGAGGATGAGGTAAGTGATGAGGAGAATGAGAAATTATGAAAATGGTATGAAATGTATTGAAGGTAATGACCTCCGTGATAAAAGGATATGTATATTTTTTACGTGTTAACTATAAGAAAGAAGAAAATGGCATAAAATACAATAAAATCATAAACATATAACTATGATTATATCGACAAAGATATAATGATATGAATTATGAAATCATCACATAAATTGATGACAATGATACATATAAAAATATATAATAAAATCATAGAGAAAGGTGATAATCATGATATTGATAAAAAACAAACAAACAAACAAATAAAACAAAACATATATAAAGTATATTTCATTTATACAACTTACAAAATCACTTCATTATACCATCCCGAAATTACAAAATCCATTTTAGATAGAAGCAAGCCACACCCACTCAACTCTCTATCCATCAACCCATTAGACAGTTAATCCATCTACCTATCAAACTGTCCATTGATCAGTTAATCCATCAATGCTCCCCAAAGTTATTAGTGAGTCCATCCATTTATCCATCCATCCATCCAACAATCCACTTATCCATCCAACCATCCATCCATCTAACTATATACCCACCCATCCATCCAACAATCAATCTAACCATCCATCCAACAATCCACTTATCCATCCATCCATCTAACTATATATCCATCCATCCATCCATCTAACTATATATCCATCCACCCAATAATCCACTTATCCATCCATCCATCTATCTAACTATATATCCGCCCATCCATCCAACAATCCACTTATCCATCCAACCATCCATCTATCTAACTATATATCCATCCATCCATCCAACAATCCACTTATCCATCCATCCATCTAACAATCAATCTACCCATCCATCCACCCATCCATCTAACTATATATCCATCCATCCAACAATCCACTTATCCATCCATCTAACTATATACCCACCCATCCATCCAACAATCCACTTATCCACTCATCCATCCATCCAACAATCCACTTATCCATCCATCTATCCATCCAACAATCCACTTATCCACCCATCCATCCAACAATCCACTTATCCACTCATCCATCCATCCAACAATCCACTTATCCACTCATCCATCCATCCAACAATCCACTTATCCATCCATCCATCCTCACCTCTCCCACATTGTGAGGTCGCCATCAACCAGAGTCGGGACGGTATGTTGTGGGTTGATGGCCAAGAATTCGGGCTTCTTGTGCTCCTCTTTCGACAGATCAATCGTCTTGAGGTTGAGATTGACGCCCACGGCCTTG
>BOPN01000204.1:70000-80000 GCA_017312705.2 Penaeus japonicus
TTGCATGTGTGGGCTTGACTTCGAGGTCAGTTTCCCCTATGTCTTCCGAGTGTTTGTTTGTCGCTTTTCCAGTCTTCACACAAATTGGGATCAAATTGGGATCAAAGTCTCCAAACAAATTTGGGATCGTGTCTGGATCGTAAGGGAGGTTTGTCGAGAGTGTCATTCTGTCTGGTCGCTGGAAGTGGCATCGCCTATTGATATGCAGTGACGCAATTGCGATTTTACAAGGCCCATGACAGGTGTTGTAGTATCTTGTGATGGATTTTAGTACAATTAAACACACCACAAAGTGCGTGGTGTGTTTGAATTAAAGTCTTCCATGATTCATATTGCTCTGCACCTCAGGATCGGCATGTTGTCAGATTCTGGCATGCAAGGTCTATTGAGGGAATGCAGTGTTGCCAGTTTGATGAGTTCTTGTTGTGTATTTCGATTGACAAGAAAATACAATTGAAATTATTGATTATTTCGTATGGAATATAGTTCTTGATGTTCCTTGTTACATTTTTTTTTCCATGTGACTAGTAGAAAGAGTATGTGTAAATATATATATTTAGTGAATTAGTCATATTGACCCATGGCTCTATCTAAGGTTGATGTATGGGTCGTGTTCTCGGTAGGTACGAAAGCTTTCTTTTTTATTTTGTGATGCGCATTGTTTTATTTTATTTATTTATTATTATTTTAGCTGTATTGTGGAGAAGCGTGTTGCATTTCGGGCGTCAATTATATCTTATTTTCGTCTTTCGTGATTTCTACGAGGGGTTAACTACGCCCATTTTATTTATTCCGCCGTGTTCGGTCATAGAGGTTTTAATAAGGATGTTACCTTTATTTATGAAGAAGTTTGGGGGTCTCACCTGGGACCAAGTTGGCATCCTTTTGCTTTCAGTGCCACCCACTTAATCCGTCTGCTTTTTGTTGCTGTTTTCTAGGCTTCTTCTGGATCATTAGTATTCCCTTGAGCTTGAAGGGAATTCCGTAAAGTCTTAGATAAACTTAGATAAACTCTTAAGAGATTTCGGGTTACCCTTTTAAATAAAGATGCCTTTTAATAGTGCCCTCCCTTAGGACTGCACAATTACTGAATTAGTTTTAATGGTTGCTTAATCATTTAAAGACAATAACCTGTGTGCACAACATCTCTCTAAATTAAGCACACTATCCTTTCCTTATTTCTGCGTATTGTGCTCAAGAATGGGTATATCCCAAAGTGCAGATGGATAATTCTCGCAGTGCAACACACACACACACACACACACACACACACACACACACATATATATATAAATATATATATATACATATATATAAATAAATATATATATATATATACATATATATATATACATATATATATAGATACACGCACGCACGCACGCACGCACACACACACACACACACACACACACACACACACACACACACACACACACATATATATATATGTATATCACAAGTATATGTATATATGTATGTGGGAGAAAAAGGGAAAAAAACACACAACATAATCTAAAACCTCTACTTGTCTCTTCAAACGAGAAATGTACCACCACCACAAAATAAGCCCGCGGTCCCTCAAACTTCACATGGCGGGACGGAGAGCGCGGGGTAAAAAAATAGAAGCCCCGCGGTCTCTCAAATCTCAGCCGCCATGTTGCAGGGCGCGGAGGAGCCTCTTTGCCTCTCTCTCGCCAGTGCCCATTGCACCGTCGACGGTGCTGAACCTCGAGTCGCTCGTATGCTCGCCCGCCCATTGCAACACCTGCAAGAGAAGGGTGAAATGCAACTGGAATTTATGATCTATTCTATGATTATGATATGTTGTTCTGTCTCTTGAAGGATTTCAGTAGTGATGGCATCATGTGACTATTAAAATGAATTATCGTTTTATATAAATATATGATAAACATCATCCTTACTTTTAAATTCACCAAAGCTGTAAGTGGCAGATTTTTAATTATTTTTTATTCGCCCTTTGCATAGTGATTTTGAAGATCAAAAGGGAGTAATGTTAATAATAATTGTTTCAATCGAAAATGAGAATGGGAGAGAGATATAGAGAGAGAGTGAGTAATTGAGTGAGAGAGAGAGTGGATGAGAGAGTGGATGAGAGAGAGGGAGAGGGAGAGGGAGAGGAAGGGAGAGAGAGAGAGAGTGAATGAGAGAGAGAAAGAGAAAGAGAGAGAGAGAGAAGAGAGATAGATTATGTTGTATTTTCCTTTATTTTCGTTGCAGCGAAGATGTATTTGAGAGAATGTTAATGATTGGCTGAATGCATCATGCTCGAATAACATAAATATTTTAAGTAATTAACATCACCAATCTGTCAATCATCAAATAAATTATCATCATTGATTTGTCAAGTAAATCTTCCCTTTCATTAAAAAAGAAAACAAATAGAAATAAGAAATATATGCTATATATATATATATATATATATATATATATATATATATATATATATATAAATACATACATACATATATATATCTAAATACATATATATATATATATATACATATAAATACATACATATATATATATATATACATATATAAACACACACACACACACACACATATATATATATAAATGCATTCTTATAGTGATGATGGTGGTGGTTCAACCGAATGGATATGAATTAAGATACATTATATTTATGCAATACTGTGTAGCAGGCATTCCCTCATGACCTCTTCTGCCTCTAGCCTGCGGGTGTTTGCTATCCCAGATACGCTCGGCCAGTGAAATTTATCCTAGGTTACCTGTATCGCCATGCTAATAATGAATATCAGTAAGTGCAATCAACAGGAGTGATCAGAACAGGATAGCAGAGTATACAGCTCTTAGACCCCCAGCCTCGCCAGCGGGGGGCAAGCATAACTATCGGGCTACTTCTTTAACTACTGCAGTAAAGAGGGTCTAACTATCTGGTTACCTCATTAACTACTGTAGTAGAGAGCGTCTGTTGTAGCCAGCGCCGACTACAACTAGTGACAGTGACAGTGATGATGAAGATGACAATAATGGTGATGCCAATTATCAGTATGAAAAAGGAAGAAAGCTACAACCCGAAGACGAATTAAATAGAAAGACAGCAAGGCCAAAAACAAAAGTAAACAGACACAGAAGTTTATACCCCCCACACAGTGATGAAGATGACAATAATGGTGATGACAATAACAGTATGAAAAAAAGGAAGGAAAACTACAACCCGAAGACGAATTAAATGGAAAGACAACAAAGCCAAAAACAAAAGTAAAGAGAGACAGAAGTTTATACCCCCCACTCCACCCCCACCCCCCAGGAGGAAAATTTTTTACCATCTTTTCCCCGGAGTAGAGCGGCGAGCGCAGAGGGGCCCTCGAGGTGACGCCGGACTCGAACCCGGTGGTGGTGATGAGGGTGCTGTAGGAGCCTCGTACCCATGGATCAGAGCCCCATGTAGTCCTGTTGGGATGTTGGGATTTGTGACACTTAATTCAGGATAAATCTGTTAGCTAAAATTATATATTATCTTTGGATTGTGCGGGTGATGATGCATCCGCTGACGGTCTTTGTTAATTAAAAGATTCTACATAATAGGTTTTGTATCTTTTGGCCTCACATACTTTGTTGTTTTAACTATTACACCAATACCATTTCTAAGCACAACAGTGGTAACATTTTCAAAAAATAACACACCGATAACATTTTAAGAATATGACACCATTTTTTAGATGTTCCATTAACAACACTTTCATTGCTTTAATCACACTCTCTGTCGTAGCGAAAAGGTCATAAGGTACCGGGCCTGCGAGTACCAAATGAAGTGGCAAGTGACTCTAATGTAAAGTGGCGAGGTGTATGTATGATTTGCCGTCAAGTCATGAGGTAAAATATATCCTTGTTTACATCAACAAATGAATATCGACTTCTTAAAAATGACAAAAACTATTTCAACACATACCGAGCTCATACAGGCAAATAAATCACACTAGTTTGAATGACCGGTAAACCATTATCCCAAGACCTCCTTAAGGAACAAACAAACACATCTCAATTATTAACCAAAGACAGCTCAAGGGGAAGCGCTTTCCCTTTCTCACCTCCTGAAGAACGCCGGCTCCGGAATCTCAGTCTCCGTCGTGTTTCTCAGCAACTCGAGGAAGTGAGCCTGGACCTCTTCCTCGGACAACCTCTCCATAACCTCCGAAGCCTTTCCTGTGGTGAAGGCTTCGATGGTGGCCTGGGGACTTCGGACGACACTGAACACTACGGCTAGGTCGTACAACCAGGACTGAAAGAAGGCAAAACGAGAGACGCTTGTCACGCGAATGGTGAGTGACTCACTCTTTCTTTCTCTCTTTCTATGTCTTTTTTTATTCTCTCTCACTTTTTCTTTTTTCCTTTCTCTCTCTCTCTCTCTCTCTCTCTCTCTCTCTCTCTCTCTCTCTCTCTCTCTCTCTCTCTCTCTCTCTCTCTCTCTTTCTTTTTTTCTCTCTCCTCTCTCTCTCCCTCCCCCCTCCTCTCTCTCTCTCCCCCCCCCCCTCTCTCTCTCTCTCTCTCTCTCTCTCTCTCTCTCTCTCTCTCTCTCTCCCTCCCCCCCCTTCCTCCTCCTCCTCCTCCTCCTCCTCCTCCTCCTCCTCCTTCTCCTCCTCCTCCTCCTCCTCCTCCTCCTCTCTCTCTCTCTCTCTCTCTCTTTTTTTCTCTCTCTCTCTCTCTCTCTCTCTTCTCTCTCTCTCTCTCTCTCCCCCTCCTCCTCCTTCTCTCTCTCTCTCTCTCTCTCTCTCTCTCTCTCTCTCTCTCTCTCTCTCTCTCTCTCTCTCTCTCTCTCTCTCTCTCTCTCTCTCTCTCTCTCTCTCTCTCTCTCTCTCTCTCTCTCTCTCTCTCTCTCTCTCTCTCTCTCTCTCTCTCTCTCTCTCTCTCTCTCTCTCTCTCTCTCTCTCTCTCTCTCTCTCTCTCTCTCTCTCTCTCTCTCTCTCTCTCTCTCTCTCTCTCTCTCTCTCTCTCTCTCTCTCTCTCTCTCTCTCTCTCTGTAAGGCACTGATACTGATATTATGTGACCCAAGACATTGATCACGTATGACTACTTAATTCAATGCAATATCGATGGCAGTGTGTCTTGACCTGACGCATCCTGCTTCCTGTGTTCGTTTCCGCCTCGGGAACACAAGCTTTTCTTAGCAGCTGTGTTTGCTAACGGAAGCCCCGAGGCATAGAAAGTGACTAAAGATTTGTACTTAAGGACATGTAAGGACAGACAGAAAGACAGATCAGGACAGAGAGGTCAGACAGACAGACTAGAGCGAACCGCTCTGACCTCTGGCCTTCTGCCAGGGTCTAGTGTATTAGAGTCCACAATAAAGACCATGGCACTGAACGTCTTTCTTTTATCCACCGACCTACAACCAGGGCATCGAGTGGTTATAACAACTGCTCTCAGTGGTGGGTTACACTCTCTCTCTCTCTCCCTCTCGCTCTCTCTCTCCCTCTCTCTCTCTCTCTCTCTCTCTCGCTCTCTCTCTCCCTCTCTCTCTCTCTCTCTCTCTCTCTCTCTCTCTCTCTCTCTCTCTCTCTCTCTCTCTCTCTCTCTCTCTCTCTCTCTCTCTCTCTCTCTCTCTCCCTCATGCCCTCACCTTTTCTTCCGGCAGGTCGAATTTGTCCCACAGGATGTTGAGTTCGAGTGGTCCTGGGCCCCACCAAGGCTCTCCCCAACTCATCTGCACCTTGTTCGCCACGCCCAGTTCCATGCCCTGTCGCAAAAAGGGGAGAAAAAGGGAAATCAAATTATGGCATGTGGAAAGAACAATGATAAAAATGATTGAACACACTGACAAAGACAGATAGACAGATAGACACACACATACACACATACACACACACACACACACAAACACACACACACACACATAAACACAAACACACACACACATTTCCTAACCAACCGATGCGACACAACCCCCTTTCATTCCTACCTCCAAGGTGTCCACGTGCTGTGCTGGCAACGGCGGTGAGAATAACTGTCCGTGACGCTCTTTGAGGTGTCCGGCCGACGCTGTGACGATAACGTGGTCGGCCATAATGGACGAACCGTCTCTCTTCACCAGGAGGACTCGGCCTTCGTCGAGTTCCCCCTCCTGGTGCTTGTCCCAGAAGATCCGGCAGATGGGACTCGACAAGCGGATGTGTTTCTTGGGTATGCCAGCCTAGTGTAAAAGCAAGGGGATATGTATTTAGTATCTCTGTGTGTGTGAGAGATTGTGTGTGTGTGTGTGTGTGTGTGTGTGTGTGTGTGTGTGTGTGTGTGTGTGTGTGTGTGTGTGTGTGTGTGTGTGTGTGTGAGAGAGAGACAGAGAGAGAGTGTATGTATATATGTAGTTAATATGTATATATATATGTATAAATGTATAAATATATATACATATATATGAATACACACACACACACACACACACACACACACACACACACACACACACACACACACACACACACACACACAAACACACGCGCGCGCGTATATGTACAAAGCCGGAAGGTAGCATTTTTAAATAATGGCCAATCCAAAGCCGTGACATCGTCAAAGAGTACTTTCAAAACACAATCCTTATCAAGAATGACGCAGCAACGCAGAGGCGCCTCCCGGAAGGACGCAGACCCGTGCCTAAGCCTTGCCTTGATGTGGTTGAGCAGAGTGTCGTAACCATCGGCCCACTGGTTGTCCTCACCATATTCTTCAAAGGCCCCGGTACTAACCACTTCCGGGGTCGTCCAGTCGTTACAACCGAACGCCGAGTTCACAACCTGGTGAAGAGAGTGACGAAGAAGAAGAGAATGATTAGGAAATTAGTCTGTTTCGATTACGTCTTTAATGGGAAAGCGAGAGGGTGTTTGTTACAGCAGTTATGATTACGAACTTGCTCAAGTATTTTACTCAGTTCGAATTATGTCGGTTTTTGGTTTCGTGAGACTAGATTATCGAAGAACATCAGCCCTTGTCATGCACGGTGTATTACGAAGACATCCACGTATCTCTCCCGCCATGAAAATTTAATTATATATCAAGCTATTTTTCATCTTGAATAAAAAAAAAGTCACCCTTATTCTGGAACCATCTTCTCTGACCTTTTCATGGTGTTATTTTTTATTCATCTGATTTTTTTTTTACTTTTATTTATATATTTGTTTATCTATTTATCTATTTTTAATAAACTTTTGTAGAAATCAACAAACAGGTCTGTTACACGTCTTACAGTTTGTGACTATATCTACCGTATATTAACAGAAAAAAACATTAAAATTGAAAATTAATTACTGTTGCTCACTTTTCCTTTAGAATGTGACGTGGAAGTTGAAAAAAAATCTATAGTGGCTATCATAGTTAGGGGTTACAATCATAGTTATATAATGAGATGGGGAATGGAGGGAGAGAGGGAGAGGGTAAAGGAAAGAGAGAGAGGTTGAAAGAGAGAGGATGAGAGAGGGAGCAAGAGGGAAAGGGAGAGAGAGAGGAAGAATGAAAAGGAGAGGGAGAGGGAGCAAGAGGGAAAAAGAGAGAGAGAGGCTGAAAGAGAGAGGTTGAGAGAGGGAGCAAGAGAGAAAGGGAGAGAGAGGAAGAAAGAAAAGAGAGGGAGAGGGAGAGCAGATAGCAGTAGAAGGTATTTCATTGCAACGAAAGTGTAAGAAGGAGGTTTCGTCTAAATTTGTCATGATGAAGTACGATATGTTGCAAGAAATTTGGCATGACGGTAGTTGTAGTAATAGCAGCAGCAACAGCAGTAGTAGTAGCAGCAGTAGTAGTAATAGTAATAGTAGTAGTAGCAGTAGTAGTAGTAGTAGCAGCAGAAGCAGTAGTAATAGTAGCAGCAGTAGTAGTAGCAGTAGAGGTAGTAGTAGTAGTAGCAGAAGTAGTAGCAGTAGAGGTAGTAGTAGTAGCAGTAGCAGCAGCAGTACAGCAGCAGCCGTTAGCAGCAACTGTAGCATTACGGGCAGCAGCAGCCAGCAGCGGCAGCAAACAAGCCGCTGCGCCAGCAGCACCAGCAGCCAGCAGCGGCGGCAGCAGCCAGCAGCAGCAGCGTTGCAGCAGCAGCAGTGGCATAAACACGTAACCAGCAGCAGCAGCCAGCCAGCAGCAAGACCCGCGTTACAGCTTGCGCAGCAGCGGCAGCCGCGCCAGCAGTAGCGGCAGCAGCCAGCCAGCAGCGGCAGCCAAGCAGCCAGCAGTGCAGTTGCGCCAGCAGCAGCGGCAGCGTTGCGCCAGCAGCAGACCCGCGTGCCAAGCAGCCAGCAGCAGCGGCAGCTACAGCCAGCAGCAGTGGCAAGTTGTGCCAGCAGCAGCGGCAGCGGCAGCCAGCAGCAGTGGCAGCCACAGTCCAGCAGCAGTGTTACAGCCAGCAGCAGCGGCAGCTACACAGCAGCAGACCCGGCAGCCACAGCCAGCAGCAGCGTGTGTTACAGTCAGGCAGCAGCGGCAGCAGCTTGCAGCAGCAGTATGTTACAGCTAGCAGCAGCGGCAGTTACAGCTTGTGCAGCAGCGGCAGCTATAGCCAGCAGCAGACCCGCGTTAGCCAGCAGCAGCGGCAGTTAAGAAGCCAGCAGCAGTGTTGCTACACCAGCAGCAGCGGCAGCTACAGCCAGCAGCAAGACCCGCGTTACAGCCAGCAGCAGACCAAGCAAGTGCCAAGAAGCAGCAGCAGCGGTTACAGCCAGCAGCAGCGGCAAGCCAGCCAGCAGCAGCGGCAGCACAGCAGCAGCGGCAGCAGTGCCAGCAGCAAGACCCGCGTTACAGCCAGCAGGAGCGGCAAGGCAGCTTGTGCAGCAGCGGCAGTTGCGCCAGCAAAGAAAGTAAGGTGCCACAGCTTGAGCAGCAGCGGCAGTTACAGCCAGCAGCAGCGGCAGTTAAGAAGCAGCAGCAGCGGTAAGGTTAGCCAGCAGCGCAGCGGCAGTGCCAGCCAGCAGCAGCGGCAGCCGTGCCAGCAGCAGCGGCAGCTGTGCCAGCAGCAGTGGCAGCAAAGCAGCAGCAGCATGGTGCCAGCCAGCAGCAGCGCGTTAAGCAGCCAGCAGCAGCGGCAGCTACAGCCAGCAGCAGCGGCAGCCAGCCAGCAGCAGCGGCAGTTAGCTTTCAGCAGCAGCAGACCATGTTACAGCCAGCAGCAGCGGCAGCAGCTTCAGCAGCAGCGGCAGCCAGCCAGCAGCAGCGGCGTTAAGAAGCCAGTGCGGCAGGCGGCAGCTACAGCTAGCAGTAGCGGCAGCCAGCTTGCAGCAGCGGCAGCATAAAGCCAGTAGCAGTGGCAGCAGCTTAGCAGCAGCGGCAGCCGTTAGCCAGTAGCAGCAGCGGCGTTGCTGCTAACAGCGTTGCTAAAGCCAGCAGCCAGCAGCGGCAAAGCGTTAAGAACTAGCAGCAGCAGCAGCAAACAGCAGCAGCAGCTAAGAAGCAGTAGCATAGCCGCAGTTGCTACCAGCAGCAGCAGCAGCAGCAGCAGCAACAAAGCAGCACAAGTAGCAGCTGCCAGTGCCAGCAGCAATGTTGCCACCAGCAGCAGCAGCAACAGCAGCGTTAGCAGCAGAGCAGCCAAGCAGCCAGCAGCAGCGTTGCCGCTGCCAGCAGCAGCGTTTTATAGCAGCAGCAATAGCAGCAGCGTTATCAGTAGCAGCTAATAGCAGCAGCAGCAGCAGGAGCAGTTAAGAAGCAGTAGCAGTGTTGCTGCTGCTGGTCGTAGCAGCAGCAATAACAGCAGCAGCAGCAGCAGCGTTGCCAGCAGCAGTAACAGCAGCAGGAGCAGCAACTGTCTGGTCAACTCTAAAAAATACTAGATCGTCTACGATTTTTCTTACCTTGTTTAAGTAATGCAGCCAAGCTTTCCATTCTGTTGTCGGTTCTTCTCCGTACAGCTCCTTGTACCTGGTGAAACAGTAACCAAATGAGGGAGGGAGGGAGAGTGGGAAAGAGGGAGAGAGTGAGAGAGAGAAAAGAGAGAGAAAGAGAGAGAGAGGGGAGAGAGAGAGAGACACA
>BOPN01000204.1:92500-95000 GCA_017312705.2 Penaeus japonicus
TACTGGTAACTATTACTACTGCTAATAATGACAATAATATATGACAGTAATGATAATGATATTAATACCAGGACTATTAATAATGATGATGCCGATGATGATGCTGGCAATAGTATGCATGATAATAACAATACCCATAATGGTTATATAATTTCAATTTTCGCTGCCATAACATATCTTGTGGTAGCCAAAGTATCTTGGCAACACTTGCGTTTCAAAAATGCTGATGATAACAGTGATGTGTAATAATAATAATGATAATTTCAATAATTACAAAAAGTACCAGTAATAATGATGATAATGATAATTACCATAGAGTTTTTTTTCTTTCTATTCACTGATTTTGACAAAATCAAGTTCTCTTATATCATAACTGGCACTAATTCTCATTATAATCATCAATATTGTTTATATTTGTTATTATCATTATAACCATTATTTTAATTAATCCTTTTTTTATTATATTGCATTCAACTTATTTGATAATGTATAGTCTAAAATACTTTTTTCAAGATAACTTTTATAACATTTTGGTGTCTATTTAAGATAGGAAGCGAAAGCAATATGAAAATTATCATTTTGAGATTGTGCAACCTGAGAAATAGCCATATGCAAAAACCCAAAGTGACATCAATCATTTATCATCACAGAAACTGAGCTTTTTCTGCATTTTGTTGAGGTGGCTGTTGTCTCGTATTTGATATATCAAAAGTTTTATTTTGTTGTACAAAGAGGTGAGATGACCTTAGTTTTGATAGCTTTTATCTATATATTCTAGTTGCAATTAGTATCCCATAGTCAATACCGCCTTGTGTCTTGTTTTCAATTATAAACAATTGTCTATCCATGCTGTATCTGGAAGCATTTGCATGCTGTTTTTCTCATATTGAACAACAGCTTGGAATAACAGACTTTTAAAGCACTATAATCTAGCATTTCTTGCCAAAGCTTATTTTATATTACACAAATTCATTAACATTCTGTTAGCAACATATGAATCTTTATTAAGTCCTTGTTTCTAGAACAAGGACTTAAGGACTTGTCCATAACTTTGAGAGGGAATGGATTACAAAACTGGGGAAAGAGTATATTACAATAGTAGCATATATATATGTCTATAGGCTATATACTGAAACTCAAAGTATGTGTCAGCAATGGTTCGATGATATGATATTATACCTACTGTACCTTAAAATTGGGTTGCATTTCATCAATATAAATCTGATCATGCAGGTTTTGTCTCTCATTTAATTTTACTCTTCTTTTATACATGAACAAAAATAAAACAAATGGCAAATTTTCACTTACACCAGCAATGACTTGAAGAGTACCTGGTTTCGGTTGATTCTTTCATCTATTAACCCACTTACGACGGGGGCATTCCAGCCTTGAATGTCCCAATGCCGGGGCGTTCTAATTATTAGGCCTAAATCAATTAAATTAGCTGGCACAATACTGTGCCGCCCGGCCACTGGGCTTTTGAATGCGCGGTACAGTACTGTACCACCCGTCCAGAGAGGGTTAATAGCAAGTTTTGTGGATGCAAAGCATGATGTTCTGAATGATATCTTATCAAAAAGGAGGAGCAAATGTAAACAGCAGCCTGGATGGATATGCTCAAAGCTCAGGTAAGTTATACATTTCAGGAACTCCTTTGAATATTATAGTGTAGGTTAGTAAGTCTAGAATACTGTCAATGATCAGCTTTAAATACTAATAAGTTATAAATAAAAATTCTACCATTTCAAAATTTTTCCAAAGAACCTTCACTGTTTACTTCACACCCCAAGGGGTATGCTCCAGACAGTTTGAAAACCACTGCTCTATGGCATCAAGCAGCATTTGAATTCTGGTTCTCTTTTAATCAGCAGTCCTTAGTCTTATATGCTCTTCAAGCAAAATTAAATTTCTTACTGAAAACTATATAATAAATTGAGGGATACAATGTCTATCAAGTCATGGAACATTGGGACAATGATCAAGTCTTTTCACTGATTGTATTGCAATAATCTTGAATGGACCTGATATTTTATTGTCAAACAGTCTGTCTCAAGGATACAGATGTTAACTGTTTTTTCTCTAATTCAATTACTCGTGTTACATATGTTGCCTTTGAGGTTATTTTACAGAGATCAAGACAAAAGAATAGAATGCAGAAAAGAAGAAGAAAAAAAGAAATGATACTTTCAATATTTCAAAATTTTATTTTTCCTGATATTATCAGTATAATAACTGATGAAAATAAAAACAAAAACAGAAACATATAAGTCGTATAAAATCCACAGTTACACAGTAGGTATCACAGTCAATTCGCCTCAAAGAAAAACAGTCCCTCCTCCTTCTTCTTCTCTTGCTGCTCCTCCTCCTTCTCTTCCTTGGCCTCGCCATCCTCAAACAGGTCATCGTGGCCGTCCGCCTCGTATTCCAGGTAGGCTTGCATGTGGTCCCGCAGGATCACGTACAATGTCGGATACTCGACCACCTTGCAGTTGGCTAAGTT
>BOPN01000204.1:110000-112500 GCA_017312705.2 Penaeus japonicus
TCTTGCTCAACTGGAGTCAGATGCACTTCAGGGCAACGTAATCAACTGAGTGGGATAAAGGCATTGGTAGATAGCTGTGTGATTCGGTGGGTGGGTGGGGGGTGAGTGGAAGAGAGAGGGAGTGAATGAGTGAGTGAGTGAGAGGGTGGGTGGGTGGGTGGTGAGTGAGTGAGTGAGTGAGTGAGTGAGTGAGTGAGTGAGTGAGTGAGTGAAAGGGTGGGTGGGTGGGTGAGTGGAAGAGAGAGGGAGTGAATGAGTGAGTGAGTGAGAGGGTGGGTGGGTGGGTGGTGAGTGAGTGAGTGAGTGAGTGAGTGAGTGAGAGAGTGAGTGAGTGAGTGAGTGAGGGGGTGAATGAGCAGGAGGGGTGATTGGGTGGGTTGGGTGGGTGAGTGTAAGAGAGAGGAAGTGGAGGAGTGGGAGGAGTGAGAGAGAGGGTGAGTGGGAGTGAGTGAGTGAGTGAGTGAGTGAGAGTGAGTGAGAGAGAGAGAGAGTGAGTGAGTGAGTGAGAGAGTGAGAGGGCAGAGTGAGTGGGAGTGTGTGTGAGATTGGGTGGTTGGGTGTGTGTGTGAGTGTGTGAGAGAGAGAGAGTGAGTGAGTGAGTGAGAGGGTGAGTGAGTGAGTGAGTGAGTGAGTGAGTGAGTGTAAGAGAGAGGAAGTGAGTTAGTGAGTGAGTGAGTGAGAGAGTGAGAGGGTGAGTGAGTGAGTGTGTGATTGGGTGGTTGGGTGGTGAGTGTAAGAGAGAGGAAGTGAGTGAGTGAGAAGGTGAGTGAGTGAGTGAGTGAGAGGGTGAGTGAGAGGGTGAGTGAGTGAGTGAGTGAGAGAGTGAGTGAGTGTGTGGGTGAGAAGGTGAGTGAGTAAGTGAGTGAGAGAGAAAGAGAGAGAGAGAGAGAGAGAGAGAGAGAGAGAGAGAGAGAGAGAGAGAGAGAGAGAGAGAGAGAGAGAGAGAGAGAGAGAGAGAGAGAGAGAGAAAACAACAACAAAAACACGCAAAGAGCCAATAAAATGTAACAAAGGAGCTAAATGAGAGAGACAAAACAAGTCAGAAAAAAACATACGTACACACAGACATCCATACATAGAGACAGACAGACCGCCAGACAGACAGATAGATCGCCAGACAGACAGACATCGCCAGACAGACAGACAGATCGCCAGACAGACAGACAGCCAACCAGACAGAGAGACAGACAGACAGCCAGGCAGACAGACAGACAGCCAGACAGACCGCCAGATCGCCAGACAGACAGACAAACAAACAGATCGCCAGACAGCTAGACAGACAGATAGACATATAGACAGACAAAACCCATACCCGTATTTTTCCTGTGAGTGATAAACGTCTCCATCAGTTAGAAATTAGATATGCGAAAGTTTGGCCTCCGAGTTTTGCGAGTTTGGGGAAAAAACTTTTTTTTTTTCTTCTTCTCGAAAACTGAAAACAGTCTGGAGGCAGGATGGACCCCAGACATCTTCGTCCTTTCTTGTCGATTGGAGAAAAAAAAGAAGTAGGAGAAGCGTGTGTGTGTGTGCGTGTGATGAGAGAGAGGGAGAGGGAGAGGGAGAGGGAGAGGGAGAGGGAGAGGGAGAGGGAGAGGGAGAGGGAGAGGGAGAGGGAGAGGGAGAGGGAGAGGGAGAGGGAGAGGGAGAGGGAGAGGGAGAGGGAGAGGGAGAGGGTGAGGGTGAGGGTGAGGGTGAGGGTGAGGGAGAGGGAGAGGGAGAGGGAGAGGGAGAGGGAGAGGGAGAGGGAGAGGGGGTGGAGTGGGGTGAGGGGTGGGAGGGGGTGAGTGGGTGAGTGGGTGAGGGTGGGAGTGTGAGGGTGAGGGTGAGGGTGAGGGTGAGGGTGAGGGTGAGGGCGAGGGAGAGGGAGAGGGAAAAGGAGAAGAAGAGGAAGAGGAAGAGGAAGAGGAAGAGGAAGAAGAAGAAGAAGAAGAAGAAGAAGAAGAAGAAGAAGAAGAAGAGGAAGAGAAAGAGGGAGAGGGAGAGGGAGAGGGAGAGGGAGAGGGAGGGGGAGGGGGAGGGGGAGGGGGAGGAGGAGGGAGGGGGAGAGGGAGAGGGAGAGGGAGAGGGAGAGGGAGAGGGAGAGGGAAAGGGTTGAGGGAGGGGGAGGGGGAGAGGGAGAGGGAGAGGGAGAGGGAGAGGAGAGGAAGAGGAAGAGGGAGAGAAAGAGAGAGAGAGACAAATAGAAAGAGAAAGAGAAAGAGAGAAAGAGAGAAGAAGAAAAAAGAAAGAGCAGAAAAAAACAAAACAAAATAATCTTTAATTAAGTACAAAATCCTTAATCTTCCCATTATCATATCAAATATGATCAGTCATGTACCATTCTTATTATTTATTCACTAATCGCGAACGACGTTTATGTGATTATTATATTTCTCGTGTTGGGGATAATTAAGATAATTCAAATTATACTTTTTAATTATCAGATTTATGATTACGGCGACACAAGCGGAAATGAAATTGAATAATATTGAGAGTAATGATGATAACGTATAATGATGAT
>BOPN01000204.1:120000-122500 GCA_017312705.2 Penaeus japonicus
CACCTCCCCTCTCCTCCCCATCCCATCCCCTCCACCTCCCACCACCTCCCACCCTCCACCCCTCTCCCTCCCCATCCCTCCTCTCCCCATCCCTCTCTTCCCTCCCCTCCTCCTCCCACCCTCCTCCCATCCTCCTCACTCCTTCACCCCCTTCCCCTCTCTTCCCTCCTTCCCTCCCCTCCCCTCTCTCCCAATTTTCTCCCCTCCTCCCACCTCCCCACCCCTTCCCCTCTCTTCCCCTCTCTTCCACCTCCCCTCCCCTGTCAGCGAGCCTTGGCAGCGCTGGCAGGGTAGAATCAATAAAGCCCCAAGTTGAAGGAGCGGGGACTCAGTCAACTAACCCGACCCGAGCGAAATAGGAAATGGGGGAAAAATCGGGTTAGCTGGCTCGAGTTTACGCCGAGGCTGGGTGGGCGGTGTGTTTCGGGGTAGGGGGAGGGGGAGGGGGAGGGGGAGGAGTGTAGGGGGGGTAGGGGGTAGGGGGTGGGGTGTTAGGGTGTAAGGGGTAGGGGGTAAGGGGTGGGGTGGGGTGGGGTGTAAGGGGGTAGGGGTGTAGGGGGTAAGGGGGTTGGGTGTAGGGGGTGGGATGTTAGGGGTGTAGGGGGTGGGGTGTAAGGGGTGTAGGGGTAAGGGGGTGGGGTGTAGGGGTGTAGTGGGTGGGGTGTACAGGGTGGGGTGGTAGGAGGAATAAGGCTTTATTCTGTGTCTTTTTTTGCTCGATTATTTGTTTTTTTGCTCGATTATTTGTTTGTCTGTTAGTTTTACACACACAAACACACTCACACAGATGTATATATATACATATATATATATATATATTATATATATATATATATATATATATATATATATATATATATATGTATATATATTTTTTTCTTCTTTTTTTCTTTTTTAAAATTTTATCTTATTTGTTTATTCATTTATTTATTATTATTATTATTATTTTTCATCATGAAATATTCTGTTGACGTAGATGGGGGAGAGGTGTTATTGGGGGGGGGGGGGCATTTAAAAAGGAACTGTCTGTTTTCTTCTTAGGGGGAAAATAATGTTGATTTTTGTCTCGTTTAAAGAAAAAAATGTTTATTTTCTTGTTTAGTCTTTTTGTTTGTCTACGTGGATGGTGGAATGGGGGTGGGGGGATGGGTGTGAGGGGGGGGGGGTTAGAGGATGCTATTTTTTTGTATATTTTTTGTTTTTAAAAACATAATTTTGTATAGAAATAAGTGTAAAATAAGAGTGGATTGTGTTTCGATTTTCTTATTGTCTATTTTGATTTTTTTAAAATCTATTGGGAGGGAGGGGGGGTTATGTACAGAATTCCCTACCCCCTCCCCCCAATTTATTTTTTATTTTTTGTATTTAAAAAAAAAGTTTATCGACTAAGGCGAGAGTTGAGGATGCATTTCCCCACCCCCCCTTCGCCATTTCTTCGTTGCCTACTTGACTATCTATCTATCGACTTGACTTGACGTGGAGGGGGAGGGATGGGGAGGGGGAAGGGGGGTGTAAAGCGTGATTTTGTTCCACATATTTCCATTGTCTGTTTGTCTCTGTTTCTTTTTTTTTTCTTTAATCTTTATCTATTTATCTATCGTCGTTGTTGGAAAAGTCTAACTGGATTTTCTTTCCATTACTAACTGGTTGATTATTTATGTTTTCCATGATTATTTATAGAGAAAGATCAATGAGACTTTTGTTGTTTTGAATATATTCTTATATATCGTTATCTTATATATACATACTTTTATATATATATATATATATATATATATGTATAGGTATATATATATATATATATATATATATATATATATATATATATATATATATATATATTTATATATATATATACATATCATTTTTTTTATACTTATATATGTATATTCTATTTATCGATTGGCGGTGTGGTAGGATGCCCATTTTTCTTTAATTGCAATGCCTATTTTCGGAGTAAGAGCCTTTCCTTTTTTTTTTTTTTTTGCATATTTCTGAAAATCCTCCTTTACTCTTTTGGACTGTCGATTTGTTATATCTATTTATCTATCAATGTCAGAGGAAATAAGACTTGATTCTGTTCACAAACACACGTTCTGCACATGCACACACAAACACATACACACACACACACACACACACACACACACACACACACACACACACACACACACACACAGAGTCACACACACAGACACACACACGCACATAGATATTTATCTATCTATCTACCTATCTATCTATCTATCTATCTATCTATCTATCTCTCTCTCTCTCTCTCTCTCTCTCTCTCTCTCTCTCTCTCTCTCTCTCTCTCTCTCTCTCTCTATATATATATATATATATATATATATATATATATATATATAAAGTAAGGAAACCTTCGATCCTTATTTTTTTCATAATTATCCTATATATCCTATATATCCTATATAAGATATATATGCCCTTTTATAATTATTTATATATATATATATATATATATATATATTATATATAT
>BOPN01000204.1:125000-127500 GCA_017312705.2 Penaeus japonicus
CTTCCCCTTGACTGATGAAACCAGGGAGGCGATGGCGATAAGGAGGGAGGGATGGGGAGGGGGTGAAGGAGGGAGGTGATATGACAAGTGAAAGGAGGGAGGGATTGGGGGGAGCAAGTGGAAGGAGGAGGGATGTAGGTAGGGTAAGGAGGGTGGGGGAGGGCAAGGAGGGAGGGATGGGGAGGTGGGGAGGGGGTGGGAAGGAGGGAGGGATGGGGGAGGGGTGAAGGAGGGAGGGGTGTGGGGAGGGATGAAGGGAGGGAGGGGGTGGGGGGAGGGGTGGAAGGAGGGAGGGATGGGGAGGGGGGGTGGAAGGAGGGAGATGGGGGGGAGGAAGGGAGGGAGGGATGGGGGGGGGGGGGGGTGAAGGAGGAGGGGGTGGGAGGAAGGGGTTGAAGGAGGGAGGGATGGGGGTGAAGGAGGGAGGGGGGGGGGAGGGGGGGAAGGGAGGGGGGGGGGGGAGGGGGGGAGGGAGGGGGGGGGAGGGTGGGAAGGAGGGAGGGATGGGGGAGGGGGTGAGGGAGGGAGGGGGTGGGGGGAGGGGTGAAGGAAGGAGGGATGGGGGAGGGGGTGAAGGGAGGGAGGGGTGGGGGGGAGGGGGGAGAAGGGAGGGAGGGAAGGGGGAGGGGTGAAGGAGGGAGGGATGGGGGGAGGGGGTGAAGAAGAGAGGGGGGGGAGGGGATGAAGGAGGGAGGTGTTGGGGGAGGGGGTGAAGGAGGGAGGGGTGGGGGAGGGGGTGAAGGAGGGAGGGATGGGGGAGGGGGTGAAGGAGGGAGGGATGGGGGAGGGGGTGAAGGAGGGAGGGGTGGGGGGAGGGGGTGAAGGAGGGAGGGATGGTGGGGGGAGGGGGTGAAGGAGGGAGGGGTGAGGCGATGGCGAAAGGAGGGAGGGATGGGGGGAGGGGGTGAAGGAGGGAGGGGTGAGGCGATGGCGAAAGGAGGGAGGGATGGGGGGAGGGGGTGAAGGAGGGAGGGATGGGGGGGAAGGGGTGAAGGAGGAAGGGATGGAAGGAGGGGGTGAAGGAGGGAGGGGTGGGGGGAGGGAGGGGTGGGGGGGAGGAGGGGTGGGGGGAAGGAGGGAGGGATGGAAGGAGGGGGTGAAGGAGGGAGGGAGGGAAGGATTGAGGGAAGGTGGGGGAAGAGGATGGGGAATGAGGAATAGGATTTAAAAAATAAAGGGAGGAGACGGGTGGAAGGATGACAAAAAGGTGAAAGATGAAGGGAGAAAGAGGAGAGAGAGGAATAAGGAGGAAGAAAGAGGAAGAAGAGAATGAAGGTTCTAAGAAGAAAGAGAGAGAGGAAGACGTAGCAGGAAGTAAAGAAGAAGAGGGGAAAAGAAGATCAAATTGCAGAGAAAGAAGAAGGTGATACCGTAGAGGAAAGAGTAGGAGGGGGAAGGAGAGGGGGTTGGAAGGAGGGGAAGGAGGAAGAGAAATAGGAGAGGAAAGACTAAGAAAAAAGTAAAATAAGGGAAAACAAATAGAATAGAGGATTTAGATTTTGGAGGAGGGAAAAGATTAAGAAAAAGGAAAAAGAAAAAAAGAAAGAAAGAAAAATAGAGGAAGTGAATAAGAAATTGGAAGATGGAAATAGGCATGATAAGAATAATAAAAAATATGTCTTAGATTTTATGATACAAAGAAAACATTAAAGAGGAAAACATAAAAAGGGAGAAATGGGGGAAAAAACAACAGCAAAAACAAGAAAAAAAGGAAGAAAGAAAATAACCAATTTTGTTTTTCATTTTAAAAGAAGCAGAAAACAACAACAACAACAACAATAACAAAACAGATACACGACACGACATCAAACAAAAAATCACATCAATAGCTATGAATTCCTCATCAAAATTCTTTATCCTCAAACTTCCAAAGACAAACAAAACCAAATAAACAAAACAAAAAACAACAACTGTTAAACTTCCTTAAACTTCCCAGTCTTATTTCCTTCAAACGAAACACAGAGACTTGATTATGCAGTTAAAAGTTCGTAGCCATTATTGTGTTAAAGCCATTTGCTAAAATGATGCTGAACACAGGTGGCGATGTGGCGTTTTTAAGCTGCTGTTATTGTGTTTGTTGTTCTTGTTGTTGTTGTTCTTGTTCTGTATTTGGTATATACTAAATATTATTTAGGTTATTCGCCCAACAAAGTTCCTTGGTAGTTGGTTACATAACTTAATTAGAAGATGCTAAATATATCTTTAACAGTTGTTGTTCTTATAATCATTAGTATCAATATTAGTATTAGTTATGAAATTAATATTAGTATTAGTTATAAGATTGATATCAGTATTAGTATCAGTATCATCAATATTATTAGTATTATTTTCGTTATCATTATTATTGCTATCTTGATTTAACTTAATGTTATTATCCTTATTATCATCCTAATTGTTATGATTATCATGATTATACTCATCATCATAATCATCATCCTCATTATCATAATTATCGTGATTATCATTGATGATATCACCAACATCATCAATATTTTTATTA
>BOPN01000204.1:132500-137500 GCA_017312705.2 Penaeus japonicus
AGGAGGAAGAAAAAGAAGAAAAAGAAGAGGAGGAGGAGGAGGGTGTGGAAAAAGAGGAGGAGGAGAAAGAGTTGATGGAAGAGGAAGAGAAGAAGGAGGAGGAAGAGGAGGAGGAGGATAAAGAGGAGAAGAAAGAGGAGGAGGAGGATAAAGAGGAGAAGAAAGAGGAGGCAGAGGAGGCAGAGGAGGAAGAGGAGGAAGAGGAGGAGAAAAAGGAGGCAGAGGAGGAAGAGGAGAAGGTGGGGGGGAGGAGGAGGAGGAGGAAGAGCAAGAGGAGGAAGAGGAGGCAGAGGAGGTAGAGGAGGAGGAGGAGGAGGAGGCGAAGAAATTATATTTTACTTCCAGCCCTGACTTCTTTTGCCGGGAACTGCTGATAATTTCATGGAGCGTGAATTCTGTATATACAATTTCTAGTCTTTGTGGAAAGACTTTTTGCTTATAAAAGATTCAAGAAAAAGTATTTTTTCTTGTATTGCTTTTTTTTTTTCTTCTTTTTTTTTTTGCTTTCGTTTCTGTCATTTTAGTTCCTTTTTCTTCTTCTTTTGTTCTCTCTCTCTGTCTATGTCTGTCTCTCTCCTTTTCTCTCTTTCTCTCTCTCTCTTTTTTCTCTCTCTCTTTCTGTCTGTCT
The DNA here is from genome assembly GCA_017312705.2 of Penaeus japonicus. Taxonomy (NCBI): domain Eukaryota; kingdom Metazoa; phylum Arthropoda; class Malacostraca; order Decapoda; family Penaeidae; genus Penaeus; species Penaeus japonicus. The sequence goes on from BOPN01000204.1 coordinate 133,129, forward strand.
TTGTCTTTGTCTTTATCGTTGCTGTCTGTCTGTCTGTGTTTCTGTCTCTCTCGTTTTCTCTATATCTCCCCTTCTCTCTCTCTCTCTCTCTCTCCCTCCTTCTCTCCCTCTCTCCTTCTTTCTCTCTCCTTCTCTCTCATCCCCCCTCTCTCTCTTTCTTGTAAAATTAGCCATAATGAAAATTATAATGATAATAGTCGGAATAGAGATGATAATGATAACGATAATGATAATAGTACTATTGACAATAGTAAGAATATTGAAGATAGCTATAGTAGTGATAACAATAATAATAATTATAGTAATGATAACAAAAATGATAATGACAAAGATAATAATAGAGATGATGATGATAACAGTAATGATGATAATGATGATCATAATAATAATGATGATAATGCTAATGCTAATAATAATAACAGCAATGATAATGATAATAAAGATGATAACGTTATCAAAGACAGAAATAATAATAACATCATCAATAAAAATAAAAATGATAACAACAACAAATAAACTGATGATAATAATGATAAAAAAAAATAATGATATAAAAATGATAGCAACGACTGACAGAGAAGAAGAATAGAAAGGGATAGATACAAATAAAAAAACGAAAAAAAAGGGAAAGGAAACCGAAAGAAAAAGAAAAGAAAGACAGAGAGAAAGAAAAACGAAGAGAAAGAAAAAAAAGAAAGAAAAAAAACGAAAAGAAAAAAAGAAAAAAAGAAAAGGAAAGACAAAAAATCGGAAAGCAAACAAAGGAAAGACCGAAAATAACGAAAGAAAGAAAGAAAGAAAGAAAGAAAAGCAAATGTGATTAGAATAACGTGTTGATTTGAGAATTACAGTCGATTCTCAATTTATTTCTTTAATGGCTTATTTTTTCCTGTTTATATTACCAAACACATTTTTTTGGGGTCGCCTTTTATTTCTATTCTTTGATATTCTTCTCCTGCCACCTCTTCCTGTCTTTATTTTCATCCCCTTCCTTCATTTTCTTTCTTCGCAATTTCCATAACTCACTCTAACCTTTTGAACGCCCCCTCCCCACCCACCCTACCCCCACCCACACTCCTACCTCCCCTCCCCCCCTCCCCCCTCTATCCCCGATTCCCATTTATTTTCAACCTTTCGTCTTATTTCCTCCAGCATATATCTTTCTCCAACTATCGCTACTTCTCCAACTATCTATCGTACATTCCTCCACCACTCCTTTTCTCTTCCACCTTCGCCCTCGTCTCCAACACTTTCTCCACCAACACCTGTTTCAACTTCTCCAACACTATTCTCTCCTTCCTTTTCTTATACTTGTTCCTCCATCTTCTCCAGCACTCTTTTTTTCTCTCCCTCTCTCTTCCTCCTTCCACCATCTCTACCTCCTTCCTCCGCCTCCACCTAATTTCTCAACCTTCCTCCACCCACCATTTTCTCCACCCACCCCTTTCCACTTCCTCCCCCTACCTCTTTCTTCACCCTCCATTTTCTCCATCCTCTACCCTCCACCCTCCCTCCCCAACCCCCTCCTCCACCCACCCCCTCTTCCACCACTCCCACCTCTCCATCCACCCCTCCACCCACCCACCCACCCACCTCCCTCCCTCTCCACCACCACCAGCACCGCCACCGCCATCGCCCGCGGCCGAGAGCGGCCTCTCACGAATATCAAATGGAAATTGAATTCTTTCCTTTGTTGTAGCGAGTCGAGCGGAAACTTTCGGGTTATTGGTAAAATTTTGTTGCGCGCGCCGGCCGGGGGGTGGGGTGGGGGGTAGGTGGGTGGGGCGGTGGGGAGAGAGAGAGAGAGAGAAATGGATTTTGAATATTCGCGGGAGGATGTGCGGAAGATGCCGGGTGGGTGGGTGGGTGGGGGGTAAGTGGGGTGGAGGAGTGGTGGGTGGGTGGTGAGGTGGTGGGGTGGGGGGTGGGGGGTAAGTGGGGGGTTGGTGGTAGTGGAAGGGAGGGAGGTAGGGGGTTGGAGGGAGGGGTGTTGGAGGAAGGTAGGGGGTTGGTGGAAGGGGGTGTTGGAGGGAGGTAGGGGGATGGAGGGGGGGAGGTGGAAGGGGGTTGGAGGGAGGAGGGGGGTGGAAGAGTGGGAGGAGGGGGAGGTAAGAGTGTGGGGGTGGATGGATGGGGAGGAGGGGGTGAGAGGGAGGGATAAAGGTGGAGAGAGGAGGACGGAAAGAAGAGGTAAGAAGGAAGGGAAGAGAACATGTAAGGAGAGATTGGGGAGGGAGAGGAAAGATGGTAGGGAAGGAGGCGGATGAAAGAGTTGGGGAAGTGAGGGAGGGAAGGAGGAGGAAGTGGAGGGAGATGATGGGTAAGATAGTGAAGAAAAGAGAGAGAGAGAGAAAGAGAGAGAATGAGTGAGAGAGAGAGAGAGAGAGAGAGAGAGAGAGAGAGAGAGAGAGAGAGAGAGAGAGAGAGAGAGAGAGAGAGAGAGAGAGAGAGAGAGAGAGAGAGAGAGAGAGAGAGAGAGCGATGATTTAAAAAATACAAACAGATAAAAAAGAAACAAAACACAATAAAACAAAAACAAACAGAACCCGACAACAGAGAAGAAAACACAAACAAACACACGCACACACACACACACACACACACACACACACACACGCACAGACAATAGACAAAACAGACAAAGCGAGAGAGAAAGAAGCTGCTTGAGAGAAAGAGCCAAGAAGAGGGAAAGTAAGGAAGCTCTCGCGACAGCCGACACGCGTGCCATCCCAAGGTAGCTGAGACGAGGACATAGGCAGTTGTGTGCCTCGCATTTTCTTTGTGTTTGATCCCTCCTTCCTTCTCTCTCTCTCTGTCTGTCTCTCTCTCTCTCTCTGTCTCTTTCTCTCTCCCTTTCTGTCTCTGCCTCTCTCTCTCTCTCTCTCTCTCTCTCTCTCTCTCTCTCTCTCTCTCTCTCTCTCTCTCTCTCTCTCTCTCTCTCTCTCTCTCTCTCTCTCTCTCTCTCAATCCCTCCCTCCCTACCTCCGCCTCTTCTTTCACCGTTTCGTATCCCCCTCCATTTATTTTCTCCTTCCCTCCCTCCAACTCTCCCACCTTGCCTTGCTTCCTCTCTTCCATACTTCGCTTTTCTCCTCCCTTCCTTCCTTTCTTTCCCTCACTTACCCCCCCCCCACGTGAAGAAGTCAAAGGAACAAGAATGAATGAGGGGGGGGGGCGGTAGCATAGGGGGGGGGGGTTATTAAGAGTAAAGAGGGGTGAGGGAGGGAGAGTGTCTGGGAAGAATAGGAGGGAGGGTAAGAGGGAGGGAGGGAGGGAGGGAAGATGGGGGGAAGGAGGGAAGATGGTGGGGAGGGAGGCAGGGAAGGGGAGAAGGGAGGGAGAGGGTACGGGAATAAGAGGGAAGGAGGGAAGGGTAGGGGGATGGAGGGAAGGGTAGAGGGAGGGAAGGAGGGAGGGAGGAGTAGGGGGGAGGGAGGGGCGTAAGAAGGATCAAAAGATTCTCCATTGCATTAATCGAGATCACTGAGGGTAGGTGGGAGGGGAGGGGGGAGGTGAAGGGCCGGGATGGAGGGGGGGGGAGGGGGGAGGGTTAGATAAGAGAGAAAAGGAAGGGGTTGAGGAGGGAGGAGTTAGGGGAGTTGGGGGTTTTGGGAGGGGGGGGGGGGAGGGGGGGATCTTGCGGAATGTAGCAGGTCACGTCCGCTCCCTGGAGCATCCCCCCTTCCCCCCCACCTCCTTTTCTTATTTATTTATCTGTCGCTCGCTCTCTTTTTCTTTCTGCTAATGACATTTCTTTCTTTCTTTTTTTTCGTTACGTTGTTTCACTTTCCTTCTCTCTATTTAACTATCTATCTTGTCGCTCTCTCTCTCTCTCTCTCTCTCTTCCTCCCTCCCTCTCTCTCTCTCTTCCTCCCTCCCTCTCTCTTTCTCTCTCATTCTCTCTCTCACTCCCTCTTACTCTCATTCTCTCTCACTCCCTCTCTCTCTCTCTCCTACTATCCCTCTCTCTCTCCCTATTACTCCCTCTTCCTCTCTCTCTCTCTCCTTCTCTATCCCTCCCCCCCTTTCACTCCCTTCTTCCCTCCTCCTCCCTCCCTATCCCTCCCTATCCTTACCCCCTCCCCCCAAATGGAAAATTGTTTGTGGGCAGATGAAAGCGAATCTTTCTATCAAAATTCGTGGCGTCGCAGGTCACTAATCATCCGGGTCCTTGGAAGTGGAATGAAAAATGAAGAGGATTTTTTTCCTTTTTTTTTTTTTTTTTTTACTCTGAAGACTCCTTTTTTCCCCATGAAGATGTTTTTTTTTTTCTCCGGATTTTTTTTTTTCGCTTTTAGTTCTAGTCTTTTTTCTCATATTTGTTTTTGTTCGAGTCCTTTTATCCTACTATTTGTTTTTGTTCTAGTCTTTT
>BOPN01000204.1:150000-152500 GCA_017312705.2 Penaeus japonicus
AATGCTAATGATGATAATGATCATCACGATAATAATGATAATGGCAATGATAATCGAAATAACAAAAATGATAATGCTTATGATAATAATGATAACAACAATGATAATGATAATGATAATGATAATGACAATTACAATAACAACAATAATGATAATGATGAAGGTAACAACAACAACAACACAAGTGATAATGATGAAGGTAACAACAACAACAACAACAACAACAACACAAATAATAACGATAATAATAACGAAAGACCAAAAAAGTCTAGGGACTCAGCTCTGCCAGATTTAACATCCTCGCAGCATCCAGCGAGAACCTCATCTCCTGCCCCATGGGAGAGAGTGAAGGAGATGTCACAGCATCATCATCAGCATCGAAATGGCGATCAAGATTCTCGCGATAATGCAGTGATGATGAAAAAGGTAAAAAAAAAAAAGAAAAAAAAAAAAAAAAATGGAGGAAGAGGATTGAGGGGAGGGGATGGGGATAGGGGGATGGGGGGTTGAGGGGGATAGGGGGATGGGGGGTTGAGGGGAGGGGAGGGGATGGGGATAGGGGGATGGGGGTGAGGGAGGGTGAGGGGGGTGGGGGATGGGGGGTGAGGGAAGGGGGATAAAGGAGGTGGGAGATGACAGGGGTGGAGGAGGGTGGAAGGAGGAGGTGGAAGAAGGTAGAGGAGAAAGGAAGGAGGTGGAGGTGGAAGGAGGTGGTGAGGAGGAAGGGATAGAAGGAGGAGATGGAATGAAGTGGAAGGCGAAGGGTAAAGGGTAGAAGAAAGGTAAAGAGGAAGAAGAGGAAGAGGTGGAGTACGGGGATGAAAGAGGAAGTGGAGGAGGATGAACAAAAAGAGAAAGAATGGGAGGGAGAGAGGAGGAGAAGGGAGGAGGAAGTGGAAGAGGAGAAGAAGGATGGAGAGAAGCATGGCCCTTTGTCGTTCTTCCATCTTCTTCTCCCTTTCTTTCTGTTCTACTTCTCTTCCTCCTGCTTACACTATCGTCTTTCCTCTTCTCTCCTCCTCCTCCGCCTCCTCTGTCCTGATTTCTCTTTCTCTTTCTCCTCTTGTTCTCCTCCTAAGTCCTTCCTACCTCTCCTTATTCTCTACTCCTCTTCTTCCTATTCTCCTTATCCCCTACTCCTTTTCTTCCTCTTCTCTCACTCCCTTCCTCAACACCTCCCCTACTTACCCCCCTCCCCCTCCCCCCCTCACCTCATTCTATCCCCCAGGGTAATTTTGGTGACGACTGACTGCCAACTTAAGTAATTGTGTTGTTTCTAATAACTGGAAATGAGCAGTAGAATCTAATCTCTCTCTCTCTCTCTCTCTCTCTCTCTTACTCTTTCTCTCTCTCTCTCTCTTCTTCTTCTTCTTCTTTCTCTCCTCCTTCCACCCCTATGTCTGTCGCTATCTCCCTCCTTCCCCCATCCTCTCTCTCTCTCCCTTCCTCCCACCTTCTCTCTATCTCCCCCTCTCTCTTTCTCTCTCTCCCATCCTCTTTCCCTCTTTCTCTCTCTTTCTCTCTCTCTCTCCCCTCCTCCCTCCCCCCCCGCTCTCTCTCCTCGCCTTGCCGGCTCGACAAGCCTGGGAGAGTTGATCTTGAAAATGAAATAGCGGCTTTCTTGCCCCTGTTGGAATTAATTTCTTCTTCTTTTTTTTTTCTTTTTCCCCTTTTAATTTTTTTTTATTGCTGGGTGCGGTTTGCTTCTTTTCTTTCTTTTTTAGTTATTCTAACAGTTGGTATCATTATTATTGTTATTCTCATTGTTATCATCATTGTGATTAACGATAATAGAAATATCATTTTCATCCTTATTATCATTATTATGATCATCATTATTGTTATTGTTATTATTATTATTACCATCATCTTTACTATTATTGCTATCATTATTATAATTATCGACATTGTCATAACAATAATTATCATTGTTATTATTATCATCACAATTATTACTATCACCAATATCTTCGTCATTATTATATATTTTTTCTATCACTATTATCGCTATTACCATTATGATTATAACTACAATCATTATTATCATAACTATCATTAATACTACTATAATCATTAGCAACATCAAAATAACGACAACAGCAATCATAAAGATAATTATAAATATCATTATTAACTAATTATTGTTGTTATCATCATTATCATTTTCACTATATAACTTATTATCTATCACTTATCTATAGATCAGAAATCGATTCTTTAGACACAGACAAAAATAGATAAGTCGATAAAGCTCAACATAACCTGATAACGAAGATTAAAATGACCTTAATGATACGACTGACACGGACAATATATTATCAGGTGATTTTCTTAATGAGGGTTAATGAGGCAGGTTTTAACACTAATGATAAGGGGATTACAAAAAGCTAGTATTATAAGTGTGTCTTTATGATGACAATGGAGATGGTGATGATTATAATGATGATAGTGATGATACTGATGTTGATGATGATTACAATTATGATGATGGCCATAGTGA
>BOPN01000204.1:160000-165000 GCA_017312705.2 Penaeus japonicus
CATCAATATTAATATCATCGTAATCACTATCATTATTTTTATCATTATCATAATTACAAAGTTGATGGTAATGATCTTATTTGGGTGGTTGTTGCTCATGTTGATATCATTGTCATTATCATTATCATCTTACCACTATTATTGTTATCATCATTATTATTATCATTATCATTTTTCTGATTATTATCGTTATTATTGTCATTATAACCCTAGTTATCATTATCATTATTGGTATCATTATCATATTTGTTATTATTTTCATTAAAATTGTTGTTATCATTATCATCATCGTTATCATTTTACTATTACTATCATTGTTGTCATCATCATTATTATTTTTATTGTTATTATCATTATTATAACCATTATTATAATCTTCATGATTATTATAATCCTTATTATTATCATTATCACTGTAATCATTATTGGTATCATTGATATAGTCATTATTGTTATCAACATTGTTATTATCATATTTTGTTGAATAATTATTCCAATGTGTATAATAAGATGAAAAAGAAACAAAATGAAGAGAGGAAGTCAGAGAAAAAGATAAAGAACGAAAGACAGAGAGAGAGGGAGAGAGAGAGAGAGAGAGAGAGAGAGAGAGAGAGAGAGAGAGAGAGAGAGAGAGAGAGAATGAGAAAAAAAGAAAAAGAAAGAGAGAGAGAGAGAGAAAGGCGAGATAGATAGATAGATAGATAGATAGAGAGAGAGAGAGAGATAGAGAGAGAGAAAATACACCATGTTTTGATATTCTTCAGAAATTAAAATAATTGAAAACAGCAATTGAAAACTGTGATTTATTGCAACTCGACATCAGGTAATAAATTACTGATGATGAAGCAAAAATTTTTTATGATATAATCTTGATATAAAGACTCATTTTTTTTTACATAGATATTATCAATCTCATTCATTGTTGATTTACTAGATGGAAATCTGTATTCTTCAAAAGAAATGAAAAAAAGAGAGAAAAAAATCCAATATATTATTTTCCATATGTATTAATGTAGGAAATTAATACGATCAAGATTATTACAAAATTTGTATTGGTCATAATGCTCATATAATTGATTCTCGTAATTATGATTATAATGCCAAAAAGTAATTACAGTAAAGGGAGATTATCGCGTTGCACGTTTGGAGAAAATTGTATCTTTTTAAAGTTAATGGATGGAGACATAATCACACGCACACAATAACACACACATAAACAGTCACACACACATACACACGAATAAAACAAAACAAATAAAACAAAAAAGCAACAACTCATAATCACATATAAACCCACACAAAAAACTTACAGTCACACATGCACAGACACCCACACACACACAAATAAAAACTAAAAAAACAACAACAACACAATCACATACAAACGGAAACCGAACCTCACACACACAAATAAACAAACAAACAAAAAACTCACAATCACATACAAACGCACACAAACTCACAAACACCCCCCCCCCCCCCACAGACACACAACAAAAAAATCACAACCACAAACAAACACACAAAAGTCACAAACACAAACACACACACACAAAACAACAACTTTAAACATTATCATTAACAATAAAAACATTTAGAAATTGATCATGTGTTCTTGTTAAGATTCCATAATATAGTTATAAAGATCTATAGTTATGGTACAGATGACAGTGAAAATTATGATAATTATAATTGCACTTGTCATTATGATATTGATAAGGAAAAACAATGATAATATTAATATGATAATGGTGATTATAATGATAGCAATGATGATGATGACAATGATAGTATTAATTATAATAATAGTAATACCATTGATAATGTTGATAATAATGACGATAAGATGTTAATGATAATGATAATTATCCTGTTAATTAAGGTAGAAAGAATATCTATAATTATAACAATACTGGTAGCGAGAATGATAATAGTAATGGTGAAGATGATGGTAATAACAATGATAATAATGATTATATTGATGATAATGATAATAATAATTTTGATAAAGATAACGATAGAGATAGAAAAAAATAGGAGGCTATGCAGTGAAAAGGATAGTGATGATAATGATAATAATGATATAATCATGATAATGATAATAATGATATGATTATGATAAGGATAATGGTAATAACAATAATAATGATAATAGTTATAATAGAAATAATGATGATAATCACAGTAATAATGATAATCACAAGGATAATAATAACAAAGTGATAATAAGTATGATTATGATAATAATAATAACTATAATAATGATAATGAAGAAGAAGATAAGAATTTAAATCATAATTATAATAATGATATAAACAATAATCACAAAGCTCAGATCGGGGAAAAAAAACATCAAGATTATCACCAACAATTTCCAAAAAAAATCTAATCATAAAAATAACAAAGATGAAAATGTTTTCCTTTCCTTTCCGTAAAATGTTTTACATGTTTAAATGTTTTAAATGTTTAAACATGTAAAATGCTTAAATTGTAACGATTATCATGATATATTGATACTAATGATATTGATAGTAAAAATGATAATAAATGTTAAAATGTTTGTAAAACATGTAAAATGTTGAAATTGTAATGATTATAATGATATTTTGATGCTAATGATAATGATAGTGAAAATGATAATAGATGTTAAAATGTTTGTAAAATGATAAGAAATAACTCTACGATCTTAAATAAATAACTCTACGATCTTATAAATAAATCTACGATCTTATAAATAAATATAAATCTATAAATATTATAAATCTATAATTATTATAAATCTATAAATATTATAAATCTATGAATATTATAAATCTATAAATAACTCGATCTTACGATAGACGCTTCCACGGCGGAGAAAAAAGTCTCATTTTTTCTCTTTATTTCTCTCTTTTAAATAAGATTTGTTCTTGTTTATTTAGAATTAAATTAAGTATTATGTAATCATGATTTCTGTTACGTGTTTTGTGAAAGGTTGTGTGTGTGTATAGCATGTTTTTCTTGCGTATTGTTGCGTTTTGTTGCATCGCCGGAATATATTTTTATTGTTGTGGTAAATACATCATTGCAATTATTCCCTTTATGTTGCATTAGCTATTGCAGTGTTGCACTACTTTGTTGATATCATGTTTTAGTATCATTAGCATCATCGTTATCTGTATTTTTATATTGATCTTGGGTTAGATTGATTGGACAGCCTAGAGTAAAAATAACAAGTGGGTTTTAGTCTAAATTTTGATGAAATAAATAGCAATAAAGATATTAATGATTTTGTTGATAATAATGATACTGATGACAATGATAATGATAGCAGTAATGATAATGATGATAAGAAATAATAATGATAGTGAAATCACAATGGTAATGATTATAATGATATATTGATGATAATGATAGTGATAATGATAATAATCATGATAATAATGATAATGATAATGATAATAATGTGGATGATAAAGATATAGCAATGATAATAATAATGATATATTTATGATAAGGAAAGGAAAATGATCACTATAATGATGATAACAGTAATGATAATGATACTAAAAATAGAAACAATGATAAAGGTGCTAATGATGATAATAAAAATCATAATAATGATAATGATAATGTCAATGATAATGATAATATTTGTTGTAATGATAATGATGATAGTGATATTGATATTAATGATAATAATGATAATATTCATAATAATTGTTATAATAATGATAATTGTAATCGTGATAATGATAATGATAACAATAATAATGATGATGATAATGATAATTATTAATGATGTTACAAACAATACTGAGAAGGATTATATGAATGGTCATATAATCGATTTTTTTTTCGTTAATACGTTTACTAAGCGATATTTATTGAACGAAATAATAAGAATAATAAGAAGAAAAAGAAAAAAGAGAGAAAGAAATAAAACACAAACAGAAAAATGAAAATATAAGAAAGAAAGAAAGCACAAAACAGTGAAATATTCATAAGTAAAATGCGATAGATTTTTAGTTATATTAAGTCACTGAATATACTGCATCATAGAAGCATATCATATATATATATATATATATATATATATATATATATATATATATATATATATATATATATATATAATCATGCAACATATCACCATGCATCATGCAAACATTTGATTCATGAACATATCCTAGATTTTAATAATTTTAATTATATAATCATAACAAAGCATTTATATCATTCAAATCTTAATCTTTTTATATACAATTATATTTCCCAAGAAACTTGCAATTGATTATCACTTTAAAAAATTCCATTCACTTGATTCATGCTTCATTTTTTTCTTCTAATCTTTTATATTCTAGTATTAAGAAATAAAAGAGGATGCAATTGAAATCTTCATTGCATAAAATTATTTGCAGGATTAAGACGGGAATCAAAATCTCTGCAGGAAATCTTTTACGTTGGAAATCTGTAATATTGTTGATGGAAATTATTGCGGTGATGGTTGCAATATAATGATATTGATAATGAGAATGATGGTATTGATGGTGATGATGATAATGATGATATTGATGGTGATAATGATAATGATATTGATGGTGATAATGATAATGATATTGACAGTAATTTTGTAAAGAAGGATAAGTATAAAATTAATGGTGGTAATAATGATAATAATAATAGTTATATTAATAGTAGAAATCATACTAGTGGTCATGATAATGATGATAATAATAGTAAAAGTAAAACAATAATGATGATTATAATGATGATGATGATAGTAAAACAAAACAACAATGCTATTTATGATGATGAAAATAATGCTAATGCTAATGAAAATAATGCTAATGCTAATGATGATATTAATAATAATGATAATGATTACAATAATGATGACGATAGTGATGATAACGTTAATGATCATATTGAAGATGATGATAATAATAATGACACTAATAATGATAATATTAATAACACTGATAATGTTAATGATAATGTTAATAGTGATAATGACTATT
>BOPN01000204.1:177500-181511 GCA_017312705.2 Penaeus japonicus
TTTCCTCCTCCATCTTCGTTCTCCCCATCCTCCTCCCCTTTCCCTCCTCCCTCTTCGCTACCCCTCCCCATCCTCCTCCCCCTTTCCTCTTCCAGTCCCTCTCTCTCCTCCCATCACTCCCCTATTCCCCCTCCCCCCCCTAGTCACCTCCCCTTTTCCGTCCTCCCTCACTCCCCCCTCCTCCCTCCCTCCTTTATCCTCATTTTCAACCATTCCCAGCACTAGGCTTGTTCTATGAGGTGATTCCACCATTTTGCTCTCTCTCTCTATCTATCTATCTCTTTTTTTCCTCTTTGCTTCTTTCTTTTCTTTCTCTCTTTTTTGTTTTTTTCCTTTTCTCTCCTTCTCTCTCTACCTCTCTCTCTTTGTTTCTTTCCCTCTCTGTCCTTCTCTCTCTTTGTATTTTTTTCCTCTCTCTCTCACTTTCTCTCTCTCTCTCACACACTTTCTCTCTCTCTCTCTCTCTCTCACTCATTTTCCCTCTTTCTCTCTTATTCATCTTTAAAGTTCTATATTATTATCACAATTGCTATTATCATCATTATCTTTCTTATCATTATCACCATCATTATTCATATTTTCATCATTATTATTATTACTATAATTGTCATCATTACCATTACTGTTACCATCATCATTATTATCATCTTTATTATTGTTATACAATTACTATTATTGTCAGTTTCAATATCATTATCAGTAATATCATAACTATTGTTATCATGAATATCACTAATACTGGTATTATCATCAATATCATCCTAATCACAACTATCATTATTATAAATATCATTATTATTATTACCATTATTATCATTATGATTAACACTATTATCATAATCATTATTACTATTACTTTCATTATTACTACAATTATCATCATTTTTATTATCATCATCATTATTGTAATAATATAAATGATGATGATATCAGTAAAAACTAATGATTATAACATAACAATACTAATAACAATAACAACAACACTAATAATGATATCAATGTTGATGAACCAACAAAATTAGTATCAATAAAGATGATGATAATAATAGTAATAAAGATGATAATGATAACAACCATAGTAGCAGAGAAATTATAATAACAGTAATGAAATGACAATATCTATCCTTATCCTTATCCTCATCATTAAAACTTCCATCATCATCATCATTATCATTACTATTATCTGTATCATATAAAAATAACGTTGATAATAATGAATGTTTTCTCTATTATTACCAAAATCATTTTTACCATCATTTATCATTATCATCAATATCATTATCATCAACATTTTCACTACTCTCATACTTTGTATTGTTATCATTACAATAATGATGATAATGATAATGCTAAATGATTATAGTAAACATAACAATATTATATATAGTAATTCATAACACAAAATGATAATGGTAATGATGATGACAAATGAAAATGATTTGATCATCTTTGTATCATTTTCATTATAGCGGTTATCAGCATAAAGAAAGAAAGAAAGGATGGAGAAGAAGAAACAAATGAAAGAATGAATAAAGAATGAAGAAAAGCGTCAGTTAAGGGATAAAAATAGGAAAAAAATGATACTATGCAACCACATAACTACCTCTTAGATTCCTATATTCCTCAGGATTGAATAGTTTCCCTTAGATTTTTAAAAGATACTTCCCATTTTCTATGCCCAATTCTCGTTTTCTTTGCATGCTTTCGGTTCACGTTTTTCCGATTTTTATTTTTTTTTAAGTATAATCGAAATATTTGTATAGCTTTGATTTTCTACTACATATATTAACATTATTTTGCTTTGCTTTTCTTTGGCCATAAAGAATTATAATTTGTGAAATAATGATGATAGTTATAATGAGCGTAATGTAATAATAACATATAAAAGTAATGTTAACATTTTCAATAACACGGATAAAGAGAATTATTATTAATATAATAATAACGATAATAATAGCAACAATTTGAAGACTGGCAAAGCTGTTTAAAAAAATCATTTTTTCACTCTCGATCATAATAATACATCAATAATACATCAATAAATAATGATAATCTTCATAATTAATATCTTAATATAATTATGATAATTAATCACACTAATAATCATGATAATTAATCAATATTAATATAATTAATAATTATTAATCAATATGATAATTATATCAGTCTCAATAATACCTAAATCAATAATAATAATCATGATAATTACAGTGAAGTAATAGTATAATGACAATAACGATTTATGAAAAAAGTATAGTGATAATGATAGTTACGATAACAGTATTAATAATCATTGTTACTGATAACCATAATACGAGAAATGATAACGTTAGTTCTGATATTACTAATAGTACTATTATCACTTATGATAATTATAAGGATTTTTTTTTGTGATAGTCGTGATAATAAAAGTAATAATAATCATAAGGACAATGATAATGATAATACTAATGATAATATTACTCATAAAATTACCATATTAATGCTGATGCCAAAGACACATGATATAATGATGATAAAGGATAAAAGTAATAAAAAACTATCAAATCAACTTGTTTTGATATTAACAACAAGAGCAGCTTCAATATTCCATCAGAAGAGTGATAATACAATTGTGATAATGATATAAAAAAATGATAAAAGATTGATTATGATATATATAGAGAAAAGGAGATGCATATATGTATATGTATGAATGTATATGTATATATATATATATATATACATACTATATATATATATATATATATATATATATATATATATATATATATATACATAAACACACACACACACACGCAACAATATTTTTTCACTGGATTATCAACCTATTGTGTACATGTCATCATAAATCACAACAGTGATGATGGAAGTGTAAGGTGCTTGATGGTGAAAATAACAATTTTATTACACGTATTAACAATTTCGTAGGATCTTAGTGAGATTTTGCAAATTATATGAATTTTATGCAATAAATGGAGAGTCTATATGACTATAACCAGAACAGATAATTTTTATATCATTAATGTAAATCATAGTTTTATGGATAAATATGTCGCTATTAGGATGATATGATCGAGATAGTAGTGATAATACTGGTAACAATGATAACAATAATAACATCAATATCTAATATTCAAGAAGATAACAGCAATTATTATAGTTTTAATGATGATGAAAATAATGATGATAATGATAATAAAAAATCGAATGAATAGTAATGCTGATATATCCTTAATGATAACATTACTAACAATATCAGTAACAATAACAATATTGATATAGCAATGATAATGTTAGTAACAATGATTATGATATATATATATATATATATATATATATATAAACATATACCAGAGAGAAGGGGTATGGATAATGTATATATTTTTTGCATTTTGACTATTCCTGTCATTATTTTTATGTTATATCCACATTGCTATCATGATGCTGTTATCACTTTTTTTTTTGCAATAATTAAGCAACAATATTTTTTCACTGGATTATCAACCTATTGTGTACATGTCATCATAAATCACAACAGTGATGATGGAAGTGTAAGGTGCTTGATGGTGAAAATAACAATTTTATTACACGTATTAACAATTTAGTAGGATCTTAGTGAGATTTTGCAAATTATATGAATTTTATGCAATAAATGGAGAGTCTATATGACTATAACCAGAACAAATAATTTTTATATAATTAATGTAAATCATACTTTTATGGATAGATATGTCGCTATTAGGATGATATGATCGAGATAGTAGTGATAATACTGTTAACAATGATAACAATAATAACATCAATATCTAATATTCAAGAAGATAACAGCAATTATTATAGTTTTAATGATGATGAAAATAATGATGATAATGATAATGATAATAAAAAATCGAATGAATAGTAATGCGGATATATCCTTAATGATAACATTACTAATAACATCAGTAACAATAACAATATTGATATAGCAATGATAATGTTAGTAACAATGATTATGATATATATATA
>BOPN01000204.1:187237-202237 GCA_017312705.2 Penaeus japonicus
GGGGAAGGGAAGGGGAAGGCTGAAGGCGACGTGAGTCCCCCGGTGCACAAGACACCCGCCCGAGATAAGAAAAATCCAGGCCCCCGTCATCAGTACAGCAGTAATATTGATGACCCTTGACGTGTGACTTCAGCTGGCCAGTTTTCAGAACTCGTACGCTGACCTATCCCGGCCCCCATCCCGGCCCCCATCCCGACCCCTATCCCGGTTCCCATCCCGGCCCCTATCCCGGTTCACATCCCGGCCCCCATCCCGGCCCCCATCCCGACCCCTATCCCGGTTCCCATCCCGGCCCCTATCCTTATCCCCCCTCCCTCTCCCCCCTCCCTTCCCTCTGCTGACCTAAAAAGTGAAATACGTAATATGAACAGCCACCATCCTCCCCCTCCCCCTCCCCCCTAACACATGCATACACAATAATATACGAGTAAATTACAGTAATGGTGGTGATGGTAATGATGATGGGGCTGATGATGGTGATAATGGTGATGGTGATGATGATGATGGCGATGATGGTGGAGCTGATGATGGGGCTGGTGATGACGAAAGACAAAGACGAAGATAATAAAACCAACAATCAAAGCAAAACTCGCAACGAACGTAAAGCAAGCAACAACAATCACGTGACACAGCCTGCTAGCTAGCACGACCCACTGACCTGACATGACACCCCCGACACTATATACCTTAAAAACAATAAAACAACAAAAAACAACAACAAATGAGAACGATACCCTCCGATCGATACCATGATCCGTGACCTCGAGAACCGAGTTACCGTATGACCTCGTGACCCCCATAACAACCGCCCTCTGCGACCTGGCGGCGGGTTCACTTCACGAGGGAGGCAGGCTGGGAGAGAAAAAGAGAAGAAAAGAGAAAGAGAGAAAAAGAGAAGAAAAGAGAAAGAGAGAAAAAGAGAAGAAAAGAGAAAGAGAGAAAAAGAGAAGAAAAGAGAAAGAAATAAACGAGTGAGATACAGAAATAGATAACAAGAAATAAAAATGAAAAAAAGACGAAGAGAGAAAGAAAAAGAGAGAAAAAACACACAAAAAGGAAGGAAGCGACCAGAAATAAAACAAGGGAAACTTTTTAATAACTCAATTTTCTCTGCTCGATTCTCTGAAAACCCGAGGTCTCACAGCTGGGGAAAAAAGTGACGATCGCAAAGGAAATTTCCTTAAGAATTCACATCTCAACAGGTTTATTTTCATTTCGCTTAACTAATACTTGAAGTAATCTCAGGAGCTTTTTTTTTTTTTTTTTTTTTTTTTTTTTTTTTTTTTAAATTTTTTTTTTTTTTTTTTTTCCTCATAATAGAAAACTTTCTGTCATTTCTTTTTTTTTTAATTATTTTCATTTCTTTTAATTATCACATCTCTCTCTCTCTCTCTCTCTCTCTCTCTCTCTCTTTCTCTCTCTCTCTGTCACAAAAAAAAATCACTCGCATTATTCAAAATCCAAATGTCTTGATTTGTCTCATTTACTTTTAATTTAATGTTTGTTTTTTTTTCATCAAAAGCCCTCATAACTCTTAGTTTGATCTTCTCTACTTCCTCATTTAACTTTTATACAGATTCGTAATCGCTAGAATTTCTTCCTTTATTTAGCAAGAAGAAAAAAAACAGTTAAAACAAAACAAAGAAAAACAAGCCTGTAGCGGTGAAAAAAAATAAATAAAAACACGTAGATGGTTCCCGCAGTGCCACAGCATAGCAAGGAAGTCACTGACAGTGTAACCTCAGGGACTGTGGTTCCGTGACTAGGAGTGGTATGGTGAGTGACAACCCTCCTCTAACCCCACCCCCCCATCCCCCTTCCACCGCCCACACATACACATACACACACTTTTCTCCCTTCATTCCCTCCCTCTCTTCCGTTCTCTTTCCTTTTCTCCCACTTTCCCTCCTTCTCTTTCCTTCTTTTTCTTCTCTCCCACTTTCCCTCCTTCTCTTTCCTTCTTTTTCTTTTCTCCCACCTTCCCTCCCTCTCTTTCCTTCTTTTCTGTTTCTCCCACCTTCTCTCCTTCTCTTTTTTTCTTTTCCTTTTCTCCCACCTTTCCTCTTTCTCTTTCTCCTTATTCGCCTTCTCTCTCTCTCTCTACGCCCTTTCGCCTTCCTCCTCCGCTCCTCCTCCATCCAGCTGCATCTCTCTGTCTCTCTCGTCTTTCCCATTTCCGTTTCCACGCGTTGCTTTTCATACTCTTGTCTTTTTTCTCTATATTTTCCACTTCCGACTGAACCCAAGAAAAAACAGGAAAATATTTTTTTAAAATCTCACAAAACAATACGCAGTTAAACCGCTCCTCCTCTTCCCGCCTCCCAACAACAACATACGTAATTCAAATCGATTTTGTGATTCGCGGCTAAGGTGCGTGGGTCAATGACCTTTACAGCTGACCCGTTATCAGCCAAGGTCAAATGATGAGAGGCAGGTGTGCGGACAGGGAGGTTGGTCCTACGCTGTGTAGGGTTAATGCTATGTCTGTCTCTGTTTGTCTGCCTGTCTGTATGTATGTCTGTCTGTCTGCCTGTATATACGTTTGATTGCCTGTCTATATGTCTGTCTGCCTATATATCAGTCTGTCTGTTTGTCTCCCTTCCTTCCCCCTCCCTCCCTCTTTCTCTCTCTCACTCCTTCGTTCCCTCCTTCGTTCCCTCTTTCCCTCCCTCCCTCTTCACCTCCTTTCCCTCTCTCCCTCCCTCCCTCCCCACCTCTCTCTCTTAATCCTCCCCCCCGCCCTCCCCTCTGTACATAAAAAGCAGCAAGGAACTTCCCCATGACTAAGACCATGGGAATCCCCTCCTTCCCCCTCCTCACCATCACCCCCCCTCCTCTCCCCCCTCTCCCTCCGCTGCTTTTCTAGATTCAAAATTTCTATGAAACTATGAATCACACTATGAGACTATGGCACTACAAAATCACTCAAAATACTTTTTTTTCTCTTTCATTACATAACCTTTTATTTATTTCATTGTTTTTTTTTCATATCTTCTAACTTGTTTTTGGTTTTCTGTCAACTTACATTTCTTTATTTATTTTTCGTTTTTCTTTTCTCTATCATTGTTATTTTTTATATCTTTAGTATTATACTTGTTTATCCTTTATCTCTCACTCTTATTATTATTATCCTCATTACCATCATTATTATTATTATTATAATCAGTATCATTATAATTACCATCATCATTATATTGCGATCATCTTCCATCTCTTTATATTTTTCTTTTCGCTATTCTCTCTACATTCCTTTCCTTTAATTAATCCCCTTTTATCTGTTGCCACTTTCTTTTTCTATCTCTAATTTCATCATCTATTTCCTTTATGCCCTTATCAAGTGGAAAAACAAAGAATAGAATAATGAAGATGATAGATAAAAAAAAACGATAAACCGAATAAAATAAACAAATATATAAATAAATAAATAAAACAAAATAAAATAAAACAGACGCATTGAGAAGACGAAGAAAGAGAAAATTGAAGACCAGCTTAAACGAGCGTAATAAACCAGTCAATTAGATAATTTTCAATAAAAATCCGACTTACATGTTTTCTTACTTTTGCAAACTCATTTGAAAGTCCATTTTTAGAGTTTTTTTTTAACTCTTACGGTAAAATAGTTTGTATGATCTTCCATAAACTTTCTAGTTCTCTCCTCTCTCTGTCTCTGTCTCTCCCTGTCTTTGTCTTTGCCTCTGTCTCTCTCTGTCTCTTTTTCATTTTGTCTCTGTCTCTTTCTCTCTCTCTCTGATTATCATTATCGTCATTATCAATGACATCATCATTATCATTATTACCATCATTATTACTATCATTATTGTCGTTATTAATGTCGTTACTATCACTATCGCCATAACTATTTTTACCATAACCTGAATCATTATCTCTATATCTATCATCATTATTGTTACCAATACTTTCATTAATATTATCCTCGTTATTCATTATCATTATTTGTTTTTCACCGTTAAGCGTACAACTGTTATCAATAATAATTTATACCCCTTTATCCTGCTCGTTACTGATAGATAGATAAATAATTAAGTAATTAAAAAATAAATAAATACAGCATACATATACTTATACATATATACATAAGTAAATAAACAAATAAATAAATAAATATGTATATATGTATGTGTATGTATATATGTATGTGTGTATACACACACACACACACACACACTTTCTTTCTCTCTCTTTCGCTCTATCTCGTTCTCTCTGGTGATGATGATGATAGTGATGGTGATGCTGATGATAGTGATGGTGGTGATGATGATAAAATGTGTTACTGCATTTTTCCATCTGCATCATATATATATATATATATATATATATATATATATATATATATATATATATATATATATATATACATATACATATATATACATATACATATATATATATATATATATATATATATATATATATATATATATGTATATATACATATATATATATATATATATATATATATATATATATATATATATGTATATATATATATATATATATATATATATATATATATATATATATATATATGTATATGTATGTATATATATATATATATATATATATATATATATATATATGTATACATATACATATATATATATATATATATATATATATATATATATATATATATATACATATACTCTCTTATGATAAAGCAAAGATCACTAATATCATCATCCCATAAAGACATAAGACAAAAGAAGGTCGAACAGAGTTTGATTTAGGTTCAACACCTTCACGTACGTACGCACCGCCAGAACACAGTTTCCGTTGTAACTGTACAGCCAAGTCCCTGCGTCCTTGTACGATAACAGCTCTTCCTCTGAGGCGAATACTGTATCACGGGAGGGAAGGGGAGGGAGGGAGAGAGTGGGAGAGGGAGGGAGGGAGAGGGTGGGAGGGAGGGGGAGGGAGGGAGAGGGTGGGAGGGAGGGAGGGAGGGAGGGAGAGAAGGGGGGGGAAAGAGAGAGAGGGGGGGGAGAGAGGGTATAGAGTGTGTGAGAGAGAGAGAGAGGGAGGGAGAGATAGAGGGAGAGGGGCAGGGAGGGAGAGAGATAAAGAAAAAGAGAGACAGAAAGAGAAACAGAAAAAAAAGAAAGAGAAACAGGCAAACATAAAGAGACAAAAAAAGAGGCAGTGCCAGAGAGAGACAAAGAGAGAGAGAGAGAACGAATGAGGCTCAGAACTTCAGAGCCAGACAGCAAAGTTAAAATGAAGTATGAAATCCTCCTAATATACACACTTGTTGGCAACGAACGAGAAAAAAAGGACGCGTTTGCCCCAAGCCATAAATTTCTCGGAAAAGAAATCACATATTAAAGAACCATTAAATATTTACGTATGCACTCCTTTGAGGTCATCAACTTAAAGAAAAAAACAAATCAAATTAAGACCCCATTTTTAAACAAGAAAAAAAGAGAGGAAGAAACAAGATATAAAAGATTATCAACCCAAATTATTATCATCATAGATTGTAGAAATCATAGAAATTAGAAATTATTATCATAAATCATAAATATGATTACCCTTATTATGAAATATAAAAAAGAGAAAAATAATGATAAGACGTTAACATTTACACAACTAAAATACTAATCACCCCCCACCCCCCCTAAAAAAAATAGAATCAAATGAAGAGAAGAAAAAAAGAAAGATAGAAAAAGAGAGACAGAAAAATATACACATACCAAAGAAAATACCAACGAAAACACAACTAAACCATTATTTAAATTCATCAACCTCCCCCTCCACCCCTCCCCCCACACACAAAAAAAAAGAGAGAAAGAAAGAAACAAGAAGATAAAAAAAAATAAAAAAGATAAAAAACGAATAGATGGACGACATCGCCAGCACAGGGGGCAAATCGAGACGTCTTCTGACGGCCGAGGGAACTAATTAGCCTCATAACTTTCCAGAAGCGATAAGACTTAGAACATCTGAAAGGGATTTAAAAAGAAAAAGAAAAGAAAAAAATAGAACATCTGAAAGGGGGGATAAAAAGAAAAAGAAAAGAAAAGAAAAGAAAAAAAATCGTTTGGCTGTGTGTGGGAGGGACATTTTCTGCGGGGAAGGGCTTGTCGAGAGATATCTTTCTCTTTTTATTTATTGTCTCTCTCTCTCTTTTTCTTTCTCTCTCTCTCTTTCTCTGTCTCTTTCTCTGTATCTATTTCTGTCTCTCTCACTCTCTCTATGCTCCCTCTTTCGTCTAGCACTGATTTGAATATTATTATCATCACCATTATGATCAATAATTCATACCACTTCCTTTACTTCATATTTCTTTTTTACTCTCTGAATATATCTCTCTCATCTGTGACCTCTCCTCCTCCTGCCCTAATATCTTCTTCCTCTATCATATCCAACCACCAACACCACCATCATCATCTTATTTTCTCCTCCTCCTTCTTCTTCTTCTTCTTCTTCTTCTTCCTCTTCTTCTTCTTCTTCCTCTTCCTTCTTCTTCTTCTTCTTCTTCTTCTTCTTCTTCTTCTTCTTCTTCTCCTTCTTCTTCTTCTTCTTCTTCTTCTTCTTCTTCTTCTCCTCCTCCTTCTCCTTCTTCTCCTCCTCCTCCTCTTCCTCCTCCTCCTTTTTCCTTCTTTATCCATCCACCTACCCTCAAGCAAGAGCAGAATACATCACCCTCACATTAAACCCATTTCCTAGCGCCATCTTACCAGGTGACAGATTTGTCCTCGATAAAATGAGGCCATTAATCACCCTCCTTCTCTTCCACCTTGTTTAATCTCTCCTCATATTTTGCCTCATTACTCTACCTTTCTAGCACCTTCTCCTCTCTTAAGTCTTCAGTATCTACTATTAAAAAAAAAAAAAAAAAAAAATCCATGTCATTGCCTTTCTCTCCTTCGGAATCTAACGAATCTAATGTATTTTGTCCTCGTTGTTCTACATTTCTCCTCTTTTCCTTTCTTTTTAGAATTTATCACGTTTTCCTCATGACTGTTTTTCCTTCAGAATCTCTCGTCTCTTCTATTTTTGTCCTCGTCCTCGCTTCTTCAGAAATTATCATAAATATTACATTTCTCTTCTCCCCCCCCCCACCCCTCTTCTGGAATCTTGCATTCACCATCATTATTTTACTCCCTTCTTTTATCGCCTTCTCCCTCTCATCTTTCTCTTGATACTAGATCGCCATCCTCCCCCCCCCCACCTTTCTCTCTCTCCCTTCCCCTCCCCCCAACCCCAACCTCCTCACCCAAAATGCAATATTAATGCAACTCTTCCTTTCTCTCCGGCCCTTTGTTGGGCAAGATCATGCAGATCCCAGATATCTTTTCCTCTCTTGATCCTGCATAATCCTCCGTTCCCAAGAGGGATATAACTACGACCTGCTCCCTCCCCTCCCCCCCCCCCCCCCTCCCGACCCTCCCCCCCCCCCCCCCCCCCCCCCCCCCCCCCCAGAGAGAGAGAGAGAGAGAGAGAGAGAGAGAGAGAGAGAAAGGGAGAGTGAGAGTGAGAGTGAGAAAGAGTGAGAGAGAGAGTGAGAGAGAGAGAGAGATGGGGAGTGAGAAAGAGTGAGTGAGGAAAAGGGAGAGAGTGTGAAGAAGACTGAGAGAGACACTGCGGTAGGGGAGAGGAAGGAAACAGACTAGAAGATCCTTCTTTCCCTTTCGCTCTTTCTCTCTCTTCCACTTTTCCTTCCGCCCTTCTCCTTCCTTCATCTCATCCTTCGCTCCACCTTTCGCTCCACCTTCGCCTCCACATACCCGCACCCTCCCTCCCCCAATACATAAACATTCATCTATTCCTTGAATTTTCTTTCTTCTTCTTATCCCTTTCTTTCGTTTTCTTTGAGGAGACGCGGGAGTCCTTGATTCTTTGATGTTATGGCCTCTCTAATTCTCCGTGGACCTTATGCTCATCTAAATAATTTCCTTTTATATAATTCTTGTTTTGATTATTTGATTTTACTTACTTACTTTTATCATTTTTATTCTGTCTATTTTATTTTATTATTAATTCATTTATTTTTTATTCATCTTATTCTTCGTGGACTTTGTTTTCATCTTAATAATTTTCTTTCATATGAGACTTTTTTATTTCTTTCCTCGTTCACCTTCTTGTCATCTCCCTCCCTCTATCCCTCTCCCTTCCTCTCTTCATCGCCTTTCCTCTATCTCTCTGTTTTCCTTTCCCTTTCCCTCGCACTTTCCTTCTCTACCTCTCAGAGTTGTCAATCTCTACTTGTTTATGATATTTCTTTCTCTCCTCCTTCGCCACCATCAACTCTTCCTCCTTCTTTTCCTTCTTCTCATTATTTTTCTTCTTCTATTCTTCTTGTTGCCTTTTCCTCCTCCTCTCTTAACCTCCTATCCCAATTCCCCTTTCCATTCTTCTCTTCCCTCTTCTTCTTATCATTATTTTCCTCCTCCTACTGCTCTCCCCGCTCCACCCTCCCTTCCCTTCCTTCCATGGCTCCTCCCCTTTTTCCCTTCCCACCTCCCACCTCCTCCCTCTATCCCCACCCTAACCCTACCACCTTCTCCACCTCCACCTCCACCTCCTCTCTCCTCTTTTTTTTATAAACCCCTTCCCCCTTCTCCACCTCCTCTTTCCTCTTTTATAAACAACATAAATCTCCCACGATATTCAAAGAATTATGAAGGAAAGGTATGTCACTGAAACCACGAGGTGATTAAACGGAATAAATGAGAAGCGATTAATTAAATGAGACACAAATCCCCAATGAGATAATTTTTTCTTAGATTAAACTTCTTTTTTTTCTAACATATATTTTTTGGGCTTATTCAAATCCTATTAAACTTAGAGTTAATTATAATTCGACTTGTATCTTCACTTTATATCTCTAATTTCGAGTATTTTTTCTAGATTGTAGATTTAGATAACGGCTAATGAGATAAACCTTTTAGAGGAGATGGTGCCAGGCGGAAAGAGTTATGGTGATGGGGGGAGATGTCAGGAAGAGGAGGGAGGGTATGGTGATGGGGGGGAGATGTCAGGAAGAGGAGGGAGGGTATGGTGATGGGGGGAGATGTCAGGAAGAGGAGGGAGGGTATGGTGATGGGGGGAGATGTCAGGAAGAGGAGGGAGGGTATGGTGATGGGGGGGGGAGATGTCAGGAAGAGGAGGGAGGGTATGGTGATGGGGGGAGATGTCAGGAAGAGGAGGGAGGGTATGGTGATGGGGGGAGATGTCAGGAAGAGGAGGGAGGGTATGGTGATGGGGGGAGATGTCAGGAAGAGGAGGGAGGGTATGGTGATGGGGGGAGATGTCAGGAAGAGGAGGGAGGGTATGGTGATGGGGGGGAGATGTCAGGAAGAGGAGGGAGGGTATGGTGATGGGGGGGAGGGTATATAAAGGTTTACAAATGCTATGCAATATGTATATGATGCAGTTTAGGAGACATTGCAAATTGTCGTTGCAAAACCTTTTTTTATATGATAACCTAGTTCTTTAGCCTCTTTCTTTTTTTCCCTTGTTCTTTCTCTCTCTATCTCTTTCTCTCTCTCTCTCTCTCGCTCTCTCTCTCTCTCTAGCTTTCTCCCTCTCCCACTCCCTCCACCTCCCTCCCTCCACCCCTTACTTTCTCTCCCTCTCTCCCTCATTCATAATGAGATGATGGCTGACAATACAACTCACAATATTACCGACGAAGATGACTGATAATTATACATCCACAACCCTAAGAGAGAACTGGTGACAGTAAGAGCGATCATGAAATATCACCAGAATACAAATCATCAAACCCGAAAAAGGAAAAGAAAGTAAGGAAAAAAGATAAAAGAGCTGTCCTAGGGAGCTCAAGCTCAGAACTACCGGACAGAAAAAAAAGTTGTCCGCGCGCTCGCTGCTCCCTTCATTGCTTTGCCTGTGGGGCGGGGGATGAAGAGGATAAGCCCAAAGTGCAATAGGACCTTTTTTCTTTCTTTCCTATTCTCTCTCTCTCTCTCTTTCTCTTTCTCTGTCTCTCTTCTCTCTCTCATCTCTCTCATCTCTCTCTCTCTCTCTCTCTCTCTCTCTCTCTCTCTCTCTCTTCCTCTCCCCTCTCTCTCTCCTTTCTCTCTCTTCTCTTTATCTTTCACCTCTATCTCTCCTCTCTCTCTCTCCTCTCTCTCGCTTCCTTCCTTGTCTCTCACTGCCACTCACTATCTTTCTCTCCCTCCATCTCTCCCCAGTTCTTCTCTTTCTCCCAATTTCCATTCCTATCTCACCTTTCCATTCCTATAACCCTGCAAAACACCCCCCTTCGCTCCCCCCTCCCCCCTCCCCCCTCCTCCTCCCAATTACATTCTATAATACATCCCATCACGAAACGCACTTTAAACCGATCTATCTTTTTTTCTAATAAAAAAATATAATCCGCTTATAATCTAGTTATCCTTTTAACACCCTCTCCCCTCTTCCCTTCCCCCTTTCCCCTTCCCCTCCACTCCACCAGACTCATCCCCCTCTCCTTACACCTTCACCCTCTCTACCCTACATCCTCGCCCCTCCCCTCCCCTATGTCCTTCAGCTCTCCCTACACCCTCCCCCTCCCCCTCCCCTATGCCCTTCAGCTCCCCCTCCTTCAAACCATACCCCATCCCTCCCCTTACATCCTCGCCCCCCCCACACACACCATACCCTGTCCCCTCTCCCTTAGGATCTTCTCCCTCCCCTTTCTGCTCCCCCTCCCCCTAAGTCTTTCAGCTCCCCTTACCCTTAACCATGTGGCCCTCCCCCTACACCCTCGTTCCCTCCCCCCTCTCCCTTAAGATCCTCTCCCCTCTCCCTTAAGATCTTCTCCTTCCCCCTCTCCCTCTCCCTCTCCCTCCCCTTCCCCTCGCCCTCGCCCTCTCCCCCTCCCTCTCCCTATCCCCTTCCCCCTCTCCCTCTCCCTTCCCCTTCCCCTCCCCATCCCCTCTCCCCCCACACAATGACATATGAAAATCGCTGTAATATTTCATTACCGTTTATGAACTAACGACGACCTTGACTTTACAACAATGATTTCGAACATGCACGGAACACACCCGACAGTCATGCGTGATCGAAAGGTCGCTTACTTTCTTGTGTGTGTGTGAATGTTTCTCTCTCTCTCTTTTTGTCTCTCGCTCTCGCTCTCGCTCTGTCTGTCTGTCTGTCTGTCTGTCTGTCTGTCTCTCTCTCTCTCTCTCTCTCTCTCTCTCTCTCTCTCTCTCTCTCTCTCTCTCTCTCTCTCTCTCTTTCTCTCGCTCTCTCTCTCTCTCTCTCCCTCTGTCCCTACCTCCGCTCCATGCACTTCAACCATCTGTGAAGACGTGACGTAAATCAGGTAAGAGGAGGGAGAGGGACGAAGGAGAGGAAAGAGAAAAACGGGGGAAAAGGAGAGGGGGGCAGGAGTGGAAAGAAAGGGGGGTAGGGGTGTGGGAGAGTGGATAAAAGAAGAGGGGAGGAGGGAGAGGTAAAAAAGGAATGTGGAGAGAGAGAAAAAAGGAGATAGGGAGAGGGGGGAGGCGGGAGGGGAAGGAGTAGGAAGAAAGGGGGAGAGCGGGGGGGGGGGGAGTGGAGAGAGAAAGGAATAGGAAGAGAGGATGTTAGGGGAGAGAGGGAAAAAAGAGAGGGGAGAAGAGGAAAAGGAGAGGAAAGAGGAAAATGGAAAGTTTCGTGTGATAGGAGAGAGAGGAGAAAAATGCCCCCCTCCTCCCCTCCCCCCGCACACACCGCTACTATATCTCCGTTGGTCCTAATTAATAACTCTTCAGCTATTATCCGGCGCCTCTGCATGGGGGTGGGGGGGGGGGAATGAGGCTTATTTATACTCGGAGGGAAGGGTTCGGTGACGGCGGTGATTTTCATCTCTCGTTTTTGCTCGCTCTCGCTCTCTTTCTCTTTCACTCCTTTTCTTTTTCTCATCCCATTTTTCTCTCTCTATTTCTCACTCTCTCTCTCTTTCTCTCATCCCATTTCACTCGCTCTCTCTCTCATTCCATTTCTCTCTCTTACCCCATTTCTCTCTCTCTCTCTCTCTCTCCTTCTCTCCCTCTCTGGCTGCCTGTAATTCGTGAGAGACAGCAACAAGTCAAGAAGTAAAAGGTGATCGTTGGAGAGTCTGCATTCGCGAGTGGTCGGGGTGAGAAGGTGTCAGACCGGAGGACAGACCGAAGCCCTTGTTCGCGGAGTACCGATGTCTTGGGCGGGTCCTGGGTCGAGCGAGGGCAAAGGGGGGGGGGAGGTCAAGATACGACCTTGTTTTTACAGACGATTGGGGGAGAGAGGGAGGGAGGGAGGGAGGGAGGGGGAGGGAGGGAGGGAGGGAGAGAGGGAGGGAGAGAAGGGGGGGGGAGCCGATGGACCTTCCGTGAAGTATTGGCGTTGGTGTTTGTTGTTTGTTCAGCTCCGGGGAGAAAATGGCTTGGGAAGCAGGACACGTGAAATAGCTCGATGCTACAGACTGGCATATGATAATAAGCTGACTCATTCACCATCTCTCTCTATCTCTTAATATGTATGTATGTATGTATTCACACACACACACAGATATATATGTATGAATATGTATATACTGTATGTACATGTATATGTATGTATGTATATATGTGTATGTATATATATATATACATATATATACATATATATATATATATACACACAATTTATAAACAAAAAACAGTCCCCCCCCCCCTTCCCACGCACCGTCCTCCCTCGAAATAGCCGACGAAACCGAAACCGCCAAAAATCCATCTCATTTCCCGACGGCCAAGTTCGCTCGCTCACTTGCCATCGCGTGGAGGAAAGGCCATTTCATTCCTCATTCCCCCAGTGTTTGCTCCCGACCCTCCGCCATTCATAGCGAAGCAGCGCATTATCTCTCGGCCTTCTTCTCATTTCGCAAGAGCAAGAATCGATCTCTCCCTTTTTTTCTCTTTCCTTTTCTTCTTTTCTTGTTTCATTTCTCGTAGGAATCGATCTTTCCCTTTTTTCTCTCTCCTTCTTCCTTTTCTTCTTTTCTCGTTTCATTTATCCTACGTAGGAATCGATCTTTCCCTTTCTTATCTCTCCTTCTTCCTTTTCTTCTTTTCTCGTTTCATTTATCCTACGTAGGAATCGATCTTTCCCTTCCTTCTCTCTCCTTCTTCCTTTTCTTCTTTTCTTGTTTCATTTATCGCAGGAATCGATCTTTCCCTTTCTTCTCTCTCCTTCTTCCTTTTCTTCTTTTCTCGTTTCATTTATCCTACGTAGGAATCGATCTTTCCCTTTCTTCTCTCTCCTTCTTCCTTTTCTTCTTTTCTCGTTTCATTTATCCTACGTAGGAATCGATCTTTCCCTTTTTTTCTCTCTTTCCTTTTCTCCTTTTCTTGTTTCATTTATCCTACGTAGGAATCGATCTTTCCCTTCCTTCTCTCTCCTTCTTCCTTTTCTTCTTTTCTTGTTTCATTTATCGCAGGAATCGATCTTTCCCTTTCTTCTCTCTCCTTCTTCCTTTTCTTCTTTTCTTGTTTCATTTATCCTACGTAGGAATCGATCTTTCCCTTTCTTCTTTTCTTGTTTCATTTATCCTACGTAGGAATCGATCTTTCCCTTTTTTTTCTCTCTTTCCTTTTCTCCTTTTCTTGTTTCATTTATCCTACGTAGGAATCGATCTTTCCCTTTTTTCTCTCTCCTTCCTTTTCTTGTTTCATTTATCGCAGGAATCGATCTTTCCCTTTTTTTCTCTCCTTCCTTTTCTTGTTTCATTTATCGCAGGAATCGATCTTTTCCTTTTTTCTCTCTCCTTCTTCCTTTTCTTCTTTTCTTGTTTCATTTATCGCAGGAATCGATCTTTTCCTTTTTTCTCTCTCCTTCTTCCTTTTCTTCTTTTCTTGTTTCATTTATCGCAGGAATCGATCTTTCCCTTTTTTTCTCTCCTTCCTTTTCTTCTTTTCTTGTTTCATTTATCGCAGGAATCGATCTTTTCCTTTTTTCTCTCTCCTTCTTCCTTTTCTTCTTTTCTTGTTTCATTTATCGCAGGAATCGATCTTTCCCTTTTTTCTCTCTCCTTCTTCCTTCCTTTTCTTTTCTTGTTTCATTTATCTACTTTGTTATTCGTTTCTCGTGTCTGAATTCACTCTTCCGCACTGACCTCCCCTGACCTCGTTTTCTATGAACGCATAATAAGGTAATGTTTTCTAATGCGAAAAGCAATCATGGGGGGCGGGGGGGGGAGCATGCAATCCGGCTGAACAACCTACCTCCCCCCCTCCCCTTCCTCCCAGACTCCACCCCTTCCATACCCCACCTTCTCATACCCTCCATGACACCCCCACCCCCTCCCCTTCCCCTCCCTACCTCCGCGACAACACGGAAGGAGTGGTTATGCAACATGAGTGCAATCAGCAATCGGAACTAGGGAGCGGCAGTGTGCAGTGTGTCTAGGAGGTTTTAGTTTATTCTTTTACTGACTCTCTTCCTTGAGAGTGAGAGAGAGTGAGTGAGTGAGTGAGTGAGTGAGTGAGTGATTGAATGAGTGAGTGAGGATAGAGAGAAAGAGGAGAGAGAGAGGGATAGAAGAGGAGCAAGAGAGGGATAGAGGAGAGAAAGAGGGATAGGAGAGGAGCGAGAGAGGGATAGAGGAGAGAGAGAGAGAGATAGTGGAGAGAGGAAGAGAACAAAAGAGAAAGAAAGAGTGCAAAAGAACGAGCGAGAGAGAGATCAAAAGAGAGAGAAGGAGAGAGGAAGAGAAAAGAAAACATACAGACGTTGAGACAGACAAAGACAAAATGAAGTAGAACAAAGTATAAAAACAAATAATAATGAGCGAAGTGTCACAGGAAGTCTATAAATAATCTCTCGTTTCGTTTATGTCTGTCTGTCTATGTTCCCCAACTGTCTCATTCTCTACCCTCCTCATTCGTTTTCTCTCTTTTCCCCTACCTCTTTCTACTTTTCCCTTCGTATTTCTTTTTCTCACTCCCACCTTATACTCACCTCTCTCTCTCTCTCTCCCTCCCTCTTTCTCTCTCTCTCTCTCTCTCTCTCTCTCTCTCTCCCTCTCTCTCT
>BOPN01000204.1:237237-269737 GCA_017312705.2 Penaeus japonicus
GTGACCCGTGCAACGGACGATGCGGTATGAGGGGTTGTAGCCTTGGTTACACTAGTCACATGTAGCAGGGGATCCCCATGCGCATGGAGAAAACGTCCCCATCTAGAGGGGGCTGTGAACGAATATCGCCAGCTACCAGAGGAAAACGCATACATCGCTGTGTTGGTTTCCCCGTCCCCCACTACAGGGGGAGTAATAGAATCAAAACAAAAACTATATTGACTTTTATAATTGGTGTTAAACTTAATACTGCATACAGCATTCAGTACATAAAAAAATTAATTCTGTAAATATTCAATTATGTAAAATTAATATTAACAATAATAATTCATCAGAATAATTAGATTATTGAAGGAATCTTCACTTGACCATCGGCGCTCGAGCGCAAACATAAACATTAAGCGGCCCATACACGATCAGTTATATTGCGCAAGTCTGGTTGCACAATATAATTGACAATTTAAAGTTTCCCACACACAGGTCAATATAATTGACACTTTAATTGTGCAAACCAGGCTCAGTTTGGTCTTGCAATCCACTGAGAAAAGATGGAGGATTTCGACCCAGCAATCGCCGTGGTCTTTGCTCTTTCTGTCGAAGAGGAAACCGATGTTCCAAAAAGGAAACGTGCAAAATGGTCAAAAGAATGGTTTCTGCAGCGTTCAATGTTTGGACACACCAAATTACTACGTGAACTGAGCCATAATGAGCCAAGTGACCTTAAAAACTTTCTGCGCATGGATGCTGAGTCCTATAATGAGCTATCACAAATGGTCGAGCCCCTGATTGAAAAACAAACTACAAATATGCATCAGCCCATCTCTCCTACGGAGCGTTTATCAATTACACTGCGTTACCTGGCCACGGGAAATACATTTGAAGATCTGTAGTTTGTCAGTGCTATTGCTCCACAAACCATCGGCAAAATTGTTATTGAAACCTGTGAAGCCATTATCAGCTGAATACCACATCTTTGGTTCATATACCTGGTACGCCCCTACACCAGATTTTTCCGAATCCAACACTTTTTTCAATTCTTTGTGATAGTTGGTTTTATATGAATTGATCTTTTTTTTTCTTTTACATCTTCTCTTGTGTAGTTTGGGTACTTTCCTGGAATTTTTCAACCAACACAGCGTAAGCAGCATCTTTCTTTTGTCTGTTGCTGTATTCATCACTTTTTACTTTCCTTAGGGCTGGTAAACTTTTATAAACTTCGATGCACTCCAATTGGAATGTCCTGTCTTCTTGTTTGTCAGACATGTTGACGGTACGAAATCTGGAAGACAAATGATTTTGTTGCACAATTTAATTGACGGTCACCACAGACGGACAATTCATTGTGCAATCAAATAGACTTGCGCAATAAAATATCAAGCAGAAATTGATTCACTCAATACAATTGTGCAAGTCATCAATATCGCCCATACACGGCCAATTTAATTGTCAATTCAGAGTATTGACAATGAAATTAGCAATATAATTGATCGTGAATGGGCCGCTTAATTTAGGATTGGGACCATGGAAGTCTCCAACGAAATTCTTTACGCTTTTCTGGGGAAAGTGAGGGAGAATCAGCCTCTTTGGGACACCAGGAACGTGGATTATAAAAGCAGAAACTTAAAAAGATCGCTCATGGATACAATTAGCAGCGAACATTGCCATGCATTCCCAAAATATGTAGACCAGCTATCGACAAGTACGCCCATCTTTTTTTTTTTTTTTTTCAGTTTTGTCATTGTTATTGCCATTATTATGATTATGATGGGTTATTATTATATTTAGGATATATTATTAAATATTATCAGTAATATTGTCGATAATATAAAGAAACCATTATTATTGTATTCAAATATAGATGATCGTAAAACTAAAGATTATAGTTCTAATAACAATGATTAATGTTTTTATTTATTTGCTTTAATAACTAATAACATTGTTTAAAAAAAATTGGGCAAAAGCAACAGCTAGTCACTAATCATATTTATGCAAATTTTATTACATTAGTTTTATCATGTTTCATATAGTAACATGGTAATAATTTCTAATATTATTGTTTAATTTCAGATCATTTGTGCAAGAAATTCCTCTACCTTAGAAGCAACTACCAAAAACTCGCAAAGAAAATTCAGAAAACTTAAGTGGTTCTGGAGGCACATCAGCAGTAAAATGGGACTTCTTTTCAGCTATCACATTTTTGCAGTCAGTCTTTATAATAGACAGCAATTCATCCAGTTTTGAAATGCCTCAGAATTATATGGTAAGCATTTGTATTTAAAACATTTTTAGTAGAAGTACTAGTGGCACACAAAAAATCTGGTCCAAATTGAATGGTTAGCAGAAAATATTTTCATTTTTTGATTCATCACAAATATGTGCAGTAGTCCAGTAATGACACAAGCAGTTACTGATGTTATTATTATTAAGTTGATTTTATTATAGTTATAATGATAATAATGAATTATGAATAATATCAATAGTAGTAATTAATAAAAGTCATCATCTGTGAAGAAGGAGCGCGATATTTTCTTGTTCTAATAATGTGCTCCATTTATTACTTTTACTTATTTGAAACATCCGTAAAGATAATAGTAATTCTTAATGCACTTACATCAACATAGTTATTTTATGCGTAAAATCATTAATAAGTGGGAAAAAAGGCATTACAAAAAAGAGATTTTTACATAATTGTGATGTAGATAGCGCCCTAAACTATGTAATTAAATTATTGCAAGCTTCAGTTGAACAAGCTCCGGTTGATGTGGTCCGGTGATGTGAGTGAATTGGAAGACGGCCCTCTCATTGCATGTGCGACAGCAAAGGACACAGTCTCTCCTTCTGCTCATCATAATTCAACAAGTTCTTATGATAAATCCTCAAGAACACCGTCACCAAATGAGAACATGCCTGTGACGCCTAGGACCAAAAAGAGGAAAGCCGGTCAATTGGATGACAATATTAACATAGCTATAGACTCCTTTTCTACTCCTGTGCATACAGCTCGGATAGATTTACAGCAGTCAAGCTATTGGGGTGCTACTCCTTGCTTAAGAGATCCCCAGGTTGCAGTTTAACATCATACCCAGAACAATATATATATATATATATATATATATATATATATATATATATATATATATATATATATATGTGTGTGTGTGTGTGTGTGTGTGTGTGTGTGTGTGTGTGTGTGTGTGTGTACACACAGTATATATAAACATATATATTCTTATATGCACATACATATACACATAGGCATGTACACGCAAACACACACACACATACATATATATATAATATATATATATATATATATATATATATATATATACATATATACATATATATATATAATGTATGTATGTTTATATATATATATATATATATATATATATATATGTATATAATGTATGTATATATATATATATATATATATATATATATATATATATATATGTGTGTGTGTGTGTGTATATGTATATATATGTATGTATGTATATATATATGTGTATATAATGTATGTATGTTATATATATATATATATATATATATATATATATATATATATATATACATATATAAATAAAAGTTGTGCCACTAAAGGTATTTAAAAAATCCTATGTTTAATTAGACCTAAGCATCCTACTTATCCATGGCATATATATGAACAGTAGGACGAAAGTGAGACGTGCAGTTGGAACCACGAAAGACTTCCAAGACAGGGTTGGACTCCATCAAGATTCAGCACTTAGCCCTTTCTTGTCCACCATTGTGATAGACTGTCTAACGGAGCAGGAACAGAAAGAGGCACCACTTAACGTGTTGTTTGCGGACGCTGTGTCTTGAGTGGAGAGACAAGAGCAGAAGTGGAGGAGAGACTGGAACAACGGAGAGGTGCTTTGGAGGACCGTGATATGAGATCCGATAGACAGAAGAGAAAAAAGATAAATCAGCTGGTAGAATTTTAGTATCTGGGCTCAACAGTGCAGACTGACTGAGTTTCTGAAAAAGAAGTACCTCAGAGGGTCCAGGCAGGACGAGGAGTATGGAAGAAAATTACGGGAAAGGAAAGGGGAAGTTATACAAGGTGATGGTGAATCCAGTCATGCTGTATGGTAATGTACGGTATCCTGCCCATTTGTCACCGACAAATGGGCAGGAAAAGAAGATGGAGGTGGCAGAGAGTGAAACCAGTAGTTGGAACATGTAGTCAGAAGAGAGGGAAGAGAACGCAGAGGATGAGTGGTCGGATTGAGGAAGAGAGGGCGGCCGAAACGAAGCTGGAAGGTGGACAAGAAGGTAGCGGGGGTAAAGGAGGAAGAAGGAGCGCTCTGTAGGGGAACTTGGCGACGGAAAATCCACAGAATAGGATCTAAAGCCAAGAAGAAGAGAAGTTCAAACCTAAGTCGTGATTTTTTTAACCCAGTAAATTCCCACAAGTGAAGTGACAACGCTTGAGGGACAGTTCATGGAATACCAACCGCATATTGTAGAACAAGAGGAGTTCCTTTGAGCCATATTCAGACTGCATAGATCATAAGCTCTGAAATTGAACATCTCTCTGTTCTAGAACAAGGCTTGTTTATACGTCCATTTGTTTACATTGCTCCTTCCAAGATACCTACCACTTCGTATATTCTTCCTAAATAACCAGAGGTAGTGTCATCTGTATTACGTAAGTGTTTATTGGTGCATATAAAGTACCTCTCTGGAGAGCTAAGTATAAAACTAAGTTTGGATAGTCATTCTGAACATTGCCAATACAATAGTGTTGTCAGCCAAACGGCAGCAACTGAAGCGGACTCCAGAAAAGTCAAAAACTCTCTTAACAGAGGCTGCATTTTCTTTCAGAGGCTCTAAGACACTTAATGATGGTGTTTTCTTATAACAGTCAGCTGTATTCTAAGTCCCTAGGCGCAGCATGGCGTGAATATACCGCATTTAGTATTCGTGTCTTCTTCTTTCTTCTTTTTGAGGGTTTTAGACTAGTATTCGTGTCAAAAGCATAGAAAAATCGTGGAAAGTATTAGAACAATCGTGGAAACTCACAATAGTTACACGGGCGAAAAAATTATATTTTTACTGTACTCTTTCTGACCAATACTTCATATGAGCATATTACGTTTGGAAAGTAATATCTATATTGGATATATTAGGCATCATTGGATTACAAACTCTTTTGAGTTTGTTTACCTTTTGGCAGACATTTCGAAGGAGAGTGAAGTTAAATGAATGGTAAAATTAGTCAGGAACGTAAAGTTAAAGTATAAAATTATATGAAATATGTATACATTAAATCTATATGTATGATATATTAAAGATACGCATATATGTACAGTATATTCACACATAAAATACGGAAAATCTATACATAAATACACGATCCCTCTCATCCCATTTGTTTTGATGGACCGTAGAGTGAATTACCAATGGCGCGTTCGTGAAATGGTTGTCAATTCTTTAACTAGGAACAAGTACAATTGAACTATCTTTTGTTAGTGCTACCTATATTTGTCGTTTCTCTTATGAATTTGTTGTTTGGACAGTGTCATTCATCCGAAACATGTTAACTTTGGAACGGTTGTTAAATCTGAAGCAGCTGACACAAACGTGCCACGCTTTTGTGTCCTTGAATACCGCCTTCGTGACATAAACACGACATGGACACAACATGAACATGACATGGCCACGGCTAATCTTATAAGGAAAGCACATCATTGTTACTGGCTCCTTCAAGTATTGTCAAAATGGAGTCAATAGTTCTGGTTGGCACCTCTTGTCAACTTGCACAAACTCTCTGGCAACTTCATCGCTAGTGAAGGAAGAATTCGAAATCAAGTTGCAGGACTGCAATTAATTCTTTTGTCAATAAACTCACCTAAACTCATCTTCGCAGAACTATTAGATCAAAGTGACCACGCATGCCGCTTTTTTACATATATATATATATATATATATATATATATATATATATATATGTGTGTGTGTGTGTGTGTGTGTGTGTGTGTGTGTGTGTGTGTGTGTGTGTTTCTATGTATATGCATTATATATATATATATATATATATATATATATATATATATATATATATATATATATATGTATATATATACACATACACACACACCAGGTGACTCTTAAGGCCCCTCATTTTTGCCTTTCGTCTATTGAAGCCTTTTTTAGTTATGTGTTGATATTATCAGTTATGTTCATTTCTTTTTGATAATGACATGGGATTATCTGAACATTTACAAAAAGCTAACATTTTGTGTTGGGGGACTAGGTTACTCTTCGATCTCCATCAGCACCACTTGGACTTTCTAAGAGGTCTACACATGATTCTGCATCGGTAAGTGGCATATCTTACATAAACACACTCAAATATAAAAAACTCATAATCACCAAACACACTCATAATTCATAAACTCGTAAACACATACACACGCACACATACACAACCACACACACACAAACAAATACAAACACACATACACACACACACACACACACACACACACACACACACACACACACACATATATATATATATATATATATATATATATATATATATATATCATCATCGTCAGCTTCTATCATTCCACTGCAGGATGTAAGCCTCAATCTTTTCCAGTCATTCCGGTCTTGTGTCTTCTGATTCCAGTTTACTCCTGCAAAATTCGCTATTTCATCACACCATCTTGTCATTGGTCTTACCCTTGGTCTCTTTGTGTCGTGTATTTCCCATTATGTTGTTTTCTTTATCCACCTGTTGTCCTGTCTCCGATACATATGTCCTGCCCACTGCCACATTTTCTTTTTAATGCTCTTAAGTATATCCTCTACTTTTGTTTGTTGCCTGATCCATGTAGCTATTTTCCTGTTTTAAGCTTCAAGCTAACTCCTAGCATAAACCTTTCCATTCCTCTTTGAGCACTTAATAATTTCCTCACAAGTACTTTGGTCATAGTCCATGGTTGACCCATATGTTATGACGGGGACACATTGGTCAAAAACCTTTCTCTTTAGACATAATGGCAGACGACCTCGTAATATATTACTTTGTGTTCCAAAGGTACTCCAACCTAGCCTGATTCGACGTTTTATCTCGGCTTCACAGGATGTATTCGCCTGTATGAATTGCCATAAGTATATATACTCATTTACTGCTTTTAGAACCTAGCCATATACTTGTATTTGTTCAACTGGAGTTAGACTGTTGAACATGACTTTAGTCTTTTTCCTGATCATTTTAAGGCCAATCTTCAGACTTTCCCAATTCAAATCGCTTAGTAATTGTTGTAATTCATTTGCTGACTCGCCGAAAAGAATAATGTCATCTGCAAATTTTACATTGCTTAAGTATTTATCCCCTGGTTTAATCCCTTTCTCCTTCCAATCTAACTTCTTGAATACTTCCTCTAAGCAAGCTGTAAACAGCTTTAGTGTCTCCCAGCCTAATACTCTTTTTATTGGTATTTTATCGGTTTCTGCATGCAATTTGATGGTCGCTGTACCACCTCTCTATATATCCTCTAATTATCTACAATGTATTTCCTCTATACATTGTTTATGAATTGTATCTAGTACTGCCGCTATTTGTACCTAGTCGAATGCCTTTTCATGATCTACGAATGCCATACACAGAGACTTCCTATATTCGTTTGTTTTCTCTTATTTGGGTAAGTGTGTAGATATGGTCTGTAGTTGAGAATCCGCTGCGGAAGCCTACCTGTTCCACGAGTTGTTTTGGATCGAATGTATCGGTGATGCAGGCTGTGATGATTTATATGAGCAGTTTATAGATTACTGAAAGGAGGCTTATAGGTAGGTAATTTTCGAGGTCTTATGTGTATTAAAATTATTATTCGGTTTTCCAGGATTTCGGCGTTTTACCGTTGCTTAGACATTTGTTAAAGAAAAAATGGCTATTTTACTGCCGCAATCTCTCCTGCAATTTGAATGAGATCTACACTGATGCAATCTTCTTTTCATGCTTATTTCCTCTACCGTAATGTTTGGAACGTCTCCAATTGTCGTTTGCCTCCGTTCGAGGTTGATCGTTTGAGTGGTACAAATCGCAATAGAAGTCTTCTACTACGATAATTTTATTTTATTGTATGTCACCTCCATTGGGTTTCTTTACTGCATGCATTTTTTTTTCCCCCATTCCGAGCCTCCTCTTTGTCTTAAGGCTGGTGCCCGAAAGCAAAGCTTCATTTATTTTTTGTGTTAAATTTGCACACATCTTTCTCCTTGTTTGTCGTCTTAGCTCTGCTGATTCTATTTTGTCTCTGATTGATATTATGTCCATGTCCCTACGCTGTTCCATAATCTTTTTTGGTTCTACCGAAAGCTTACTGAACTTTTTTTTTTTTTTGTCTTCACCGCCCACTTCAAATGCAGCTTCCTTTGTTATCTCATTGAATTGGTCGTTCATTTGGTCATGTTCGGATGTTAAGACTAAATTCTGTTGCCCTATTCTTAATGTTAGTTAGATTAACGAGAGGCTTTTGTATGAGCTTACTCCGTTCCCTTCTCAGCTGTAATTTAACTCAACTTCTGACCAGTCTCTGGTCCCTACCGACATTTACTTTAGTGACACGTACGTCTTCTATAATGTCGCGCTTGTTGGTGATTATGAAGTCTCTCTCTCTCTCTCTCTCTATATATATATATATATATATAAATATATATGTGCGTGTGTGCATGTGTGAAGATGTTGCTGATTGTGAAGATGTTTATTTATTCATCTATTTAATTATTTATTTATTTATGGTTTTGCCGGCACGGTTAAGACACCGTTGTTTCATGAGAGTAAGTGGTTATTGGTGGTAGAATATAAAAGCATAGTTACACTATTTATAATTTATTGGTTTTAGATATAATATACAAACAAAGAATATATATATTACCGATGGCACTTTTATCTAGCTATCACTAGATATATTCACTTAACATCACAAATAAATTAAATCACAGATCCTCTGTCACTCACAAGACTTTTCAGTGTTCAATTTTCACTTCAAATTTCGATTCACAACCACAAAGATATTCCAGAGATTCGGAAATAACTGCATTCAGCTCCCTGGATCCGCCACAGTGATAAGCCGGTAGTGAATCAGCATACATTACACCCATAGTCCTAAAATAAGAAAAATACCACAAACCTAATATAATATAACCAAAACATCGCCATTACCATATCTCATACACTATATAGTAATTGCAGTCTATAGATTCAGCATAAAGGAGGAAGACAACATACCTTAATGTTTATATTCTACAAAAATTGTCAGCAGCCGATGTGACATAGTGTGACCCACAACTCGGGACCGTCACACTCCTCAAACAACGATGTGACATAGTGTGACCCACAACTCGGGACCGTCACACTCCTCAAATAATGTCTGCTTGCTCTGCTAGTTGCTGCCAAAAGGATCCTAACCCTTGCGTAAGCCTACTAGGTTACCTAATCCAACGCACAC
Source organism: Penaeus japonicus (assembly GCA_017312705.2). NCBI lineage: Eukaryota > Metazoa > Arthropoda > Malacostraca > Decapoda > Penaeidae > Penaeus > Penaeus japonicus. The sequence goes on from BOPN01000204.1 coordinate 246,726, forward strand.
AGCAATGACGTCACCACCACAAACTACTCGCTTGCACTGATTTACTCCTGAACCGCTCATTTGCACTGCCATGACAATTGCCGTTTGAGATGGCATGGCAGTATGTATATATATATGAGCTTACATGTTCATGTTTTCATCCGGTAAAGTATAATGAATACCATATCTCCCCCATATAATTCATATGAAAAAGGCAGAAAATTTAGAGAATATAATAAAGAGACAGTCTATGTGGATAATAATTTACACATTCACAATGTTGTACATATGTACAATGTGTATGCAAACATTTGCCTGCATATGTGCCACCTCTCACGGAAGATATTCCTAAGGTAAAATGAAATAATTATTTTTCTTAACTTTATTAATGCTAGTGTTATCGTCTTTTTTTATGTTTTTTACACTTTGTCTTTCTACAAATATCATTGTCAATATTTTGGATACATATTTGCTTTTAATGATTGTACACGTTCAATCACAGATATTACATTTGAATTACACTATTTTAATTATCCATTTTTTAATAAAAATGTTTCCTTCTCTGGCTAAATCGAGGTCAAATTTGTAGCAGGATTGAACATATATATTTTTTTTTCTTCTAGAAGTGGGCATGAACACGACTGAACTATAACAGGCTCCTGGCACCAAAAGGGAAAAAGTCAAAGAAAAAAAAACACATTTATTATAGTATTATTGGGTTTTATCTGTTTTTACCTGTTATTATGCCTTTCTACAAATATTAACTTTCAATATTTTGTATATATATTCGATTTTAATGATGGTACACTTTGAATCATAAATATTAATTACCCTTTTCTTTTTTTAATAGAAAATTCTCCTTTTTTTAAAGACTCCTCTGGCAAGATCGAAATCAAAAGTGCAGCAGTTTTTTAAATGAAGACAACCCAGTATGAACTTAACTGAGTATAGACAAATCTGAACATAAGTTAGACACATCTTCCACAATCAACTGGCTCCTGCCCCCCCCCCCCCCAAAAAAAGGGGGGGGGGGGGGGGGAAAAAAAAAAAAAAAAAAAAAAAAGGGGGGGGAAGGGGGGAGATAAAAAAAAAGAACACGGAAAAAAACAACGAAAAATGACGCTGCACGCAGCACTGCCCAGGAGGAGGCTGCCCCTGATGAACAGGAACTTACAAAAGAATAAAGGTCCCACCCTTCAAGATGGGAGACAATGCAGTAAAACGTAAGTAACTTGGCAACGAACTGTCGCGAGATAATGCGGGAAGAGTTGACAGGTAATATGGGGTAATGTGGGGGGGGTGGGGAGAGAGAGGCGGGGTAAGGAATGGAAGGGAGAAGACAGAGAAAAGAGAGGTACCATATCAACAAGTGCCTTTACACTTACACTACAAGAATCGGAAAACTGCAATGCAACAACAGCATCAGATACACCGAATCGAAACCTCCGGCGCCAGGAGTGAGTGAGGTGGACAACAGAATCGAACGCGGCGCTGTTGTAAACACGGACAGGGCAGCGAGCGGGGCCGATCTAGTCCTCGACAAGAACCCAAAGAATCAAAAGCAACAGCCAGGAATCTTGATTGGTTCCAATTACCAAAGAACAAGAAAAAGGGGAAAGAAATGGAAAAACACACAAGACCAGCAATAAAGTGCCCGAGGAAAAAATGAACCCCGTGGAGAAAATAGGACCTATAGGGCCTGCCCAGGAAAGGAACCGGCCGCCCCTGAAGAGCACAATCCCCAACAAGACATTTCAGATTCCCATCCAAGATGGGAGATAATGCGGTTAAATGTAAGTTAACATTTCTGGCAGCGTCCAACCTGGCAACGAACTGTCACGAAATAATGCGGAACGAGTTGATTTTTTTCTTCCTTTTTTGAAAGACTCCTTTTCTAGAAAGATCTTCGTAACCGTTGCAATCGCCAGCAACAGATCCTAACAAATCTTGTTCATTTTGTTTCACATTAAATATGGAACAGGGTTTAAAAGAACGTAAAAAGTAGATTGATTGGTTCCTGACCCCCAACCCACCCTAAAAAGAAAAAGAGAAAAAAAAAAAAAAAAAAAAAAAAAAAAAAAAAAAAAATAAAAAAAAAAAAAAAAAAAAGGCCCTCGGAGCAGCAAGGTCAGGCAAAAGAACCTGCAGCCCTTAAAAGAGAGCACCCCACCAGAATATTCGGGACCCTCCTCCAAGATGGGAGACAATGCAGCTTAATGTAAGTTAACATTTCTGGCCGGCCGCGTCCAACCTGGCAACGAACTGCGGGACGAGTTGATTTTCTCTTTTTAACTTCAAGATTCGAGCGTTCACTTGAATGATTACACATAAGAGAATATCAGTTTACTCATAATAACGTATATTCAGTGAGAACACAAATGAATCAACTCCCATCCGCTCCCGCTCGCTCCCAGTGTGGGCGCGACCTTTACATCAATATTGCATTCACAGTATTGATGCTTTTTCAATACAATTTTCTTCAAGATTAACTAATCCTTGTTTTTCTTTCCAGCCGCAAAGAAAATTCGATTATACTCGTGATGAACGGAAGGCAGCTGTGAGTTCAAATGCAATTTTACATCTAGCTTATTTGAAATGATTTTTGCTTAGTTATGTCGTAATTACTCCATAACTATAATAGGTTTTATTTCCTTGGTGGCTTTGTGCATGATCAAGGAAAGGCAGAACAAGCTCTAAATCTCACTTTTCTATTTTGTAGCACCAACTCTACGAGCATGAAAAAGGTGTATATGAGTTTTATGGGGTTGGGCAAAAAAATAGTTGAAAAATCAAGGAAAATGGAGGATTGAAGAAGAGAGGGGGTGGGGGGTCAGCATGGCGGGGACAGAGGGGGAGGGGTCGGCATGGCGGGGACAGAGGGGGAAGGGGCGAGTGGAATAGAGAAAAAAAAAAAGGACCGCTCAGAACGAGCAGAATAGAGAAAAGGACCGCTAAACCGCTAAGAACAACGATGAGCCAAAAGAACCGGCTAAAAGAATGAAATAGAAAAGGAATTTGAAACCCCCGCGGGAGCTGCACTGGTGGCTGGCTGGGTTGGTCGGATTTTTTTCTTTTCTCCTCCCGATGGATTGGCTTTGAGAGGTCGGGGTTTATTTCACGCTTTGGTCATGTGTATTTTTCGTCGCTTTGCCGAGACGGGGCTTTGTGACGAACATTATTTCTGGAAAGGTTTGGGTTACAAGAAGGAAGGAATGTGGTAAGTCACACCGAGCATATGGGAATGCATTTTGGTGCTGAATAATAGGTTTTCTCCCATAGGATAATGAAAGGAATGAAGTTGATCACAGTAAATGAGAGAAATGTCTGGTGGGTATTAGTAAATAACCTGGAGCATAGTAACTAAATCTCACTTTTCTATTTTGCAGTACCAACAATATGAGCATGAAGTGAACATCTATGACCGCTATGGGGTCGGGCAGAACATTAAAAAGTAACATGGAGGGAAGCAATGAGAGGAAGAGTAAATAACAGAAACACCAAATTGAAGCCCCCGGCGCCAGGAGCGAGAGAAGTGGAGAACGGAATCGAACAAGGCGCTGTTGTACAGACATGGCAGCAAGCTATCCATAATTTTACCTCATCATTACATAAATCTGGCCGTAAACCGCCTTTAAAACACTCTTTAAATGGCTGAATGAGACATAATATACAAATCAGGAAATAGTTGGCATTTTCGCCAGTCGGTGATGGTTCACGCATGCGTGTTGGTGGCCCTATTGGATAGGTTGGTACGCGTGTGCGGGTGGTGCTCTTTGGCAATAGAACTTGAAATATGGCAGCAATTACTGCAGATAAGGGCTTATGTATGAGTAAGATTTATTTCAAGTTCGTATAGAAAAATTACATTTTAAACAATAAAATGGAATATTGTAAATACTAAATACTGTAGTGAAAATAACACTTAATGTTAGTGCTCTCATAATAATTAGCTAGAACAATAATGAAAATTAATAAAATTCGAATTTGCCATTTCATTAGACAATTTTAAATAGATGTCATATGAACTAATTGAAAGTAATATTAGTTGTAGCTAATTAATGTAAATAAGAAATGGAGAGCTTAATTCACTTTCCATATGGTTAATATGAATACAAAAAATGAAAGGAAAGAGTGAACAGTGCACTAACTCTCTCACAACATGATTGCGAAGATTTAACAAAACCAAATAAACCTTATCCGATTGTGCAACGAATCCCGCACGGTTGTGAAGGAATATTTCTGAAAATACTTAACAAACTTTCAGATTCGTGTAGATTACAAATTTAGTGAGTTGTAGAATAATTGAATTTGATAATACAAACGAGTGATTAATGAATGAAAATATAAATTATGCATCATCACAGAATCAATTGAAACATATGAAATTACTTTCTTTAAAGTCATTTTAACAGCAAACTATACAATACATTTATGTAATTATTAAATGAATAGTTCGATCACCAATAAGAATGTTATTACTAATTGAGTGAGAAAAAAAATATTTGCCTAAGTGTTTAAACTTTTCTTTTTTTTTTCACTGATAAAACACACACACGCAAACACAAGTCTATGGGGAACATCCACTTTAAAATGACTTTGTGAGACGTGAGCAGAATGGGTCCCACCGTGGCCACCATTTGTGAGGGTTTTTTCATCCCACCGCAAGCACCAGTTAGTGAGTGGTCAAAACAGGTTGTTAGCCAAAGTCTGGTGGTTCTCGATTCATTTAGTTGTTGGATAACGAAACAGGTGATATGTTAATGTTTACTTGGATAGCGATGTCTTGTTGGACGTCTCTCGTTAGAAGGAAGGCCCTTCAGCCACGCCGCAGTTTCCTTTGTCTCGTGGCCGCCACGTGGTCGCATCGGAACGGTTTCCTGGGCCCCCGATGATACCTTCCGATGAAGTCATTCACAAAGACCAGCAGGGTTTCGACATTAAGGTGGACTCGCTCGAAGAAGGAGCCCTTCACCGAGGCGACCCGGCATCACCGCTGCTGTTCCTTTGTCTCGTGGCCGCCACGTTCTTGGAACGGCTTCCGCCGCGGGTCATAACGTGCGGACTGACCGCAGTTCCTCTCACGACGGACTAAACCATGTTCATAACACAGCTCCATGAGGTAATTTGATCAGAGCAGAGATCACGTACAAAGTCAGAGCGAGATGGAGTACTATTTACACGGTACCATGATGACAGCAACTGAGGGACTGAGACTCCGACGCTGCGCGAAGCCGCCACTCGAAGTACTGCGCATGCGCAGCTTCCGTGATTTCCGTCATGTAAACCCCGATCCCATACATTCCTCAGGATAGGAAACTAGGACCGATAGTGACGCGGCCACTCAATAGAGGGCACTCTACAATTATATTGTAAACAATGGGGAATATTGCGCCATCTATTGAGAGATCATAACAGCGCATGCAGGTAATTCATTGAGAGTGTCCATTCCACAGCTCGCAGTAGCCGTAAACACTAAAAACGGAACCACGTTTGAATTTTAGAACGAGGATGGTGGTTAACGAGGTATGTTGCACAAAGTGTCTTAAAGAGAAGGGTCTAGAGGCGGGCAAGCTTCCCTCCCCTTGGCTAGGGTTAACTTTAAAACTTGGCAAAACTGGTTAGGTAATTGGTTAAAGATTTTACATACGAAATATGCCTAGAATTCATATTTTTCCCCGCAATTTCCCTGATCTACTTCATGCCCTCCCCTACCATCGGGAGCCAGATTGTGAGGTACAGCGGTGGAGTCGTGGATTGTATCCACTATATATGAACAGTAGAGATTAAGACGTATCCATCGATACCACTTTTGGAGTATTTAGTAACGTGGCACTACTCGGAAATCTCTTTGTGATATATTAACGCGGCACTATTCAGAAAATTCACCCTCGGACGGAGCGAAAGATTGTTGTGAGTTCAAATGCAATTTAAATCTAACATTTTTGAAATGACTTTTGCTTAATTATGCCCTAATCATCCTAATAATCATAATTTGGTTTATTTCCTTGGTGGCTTTGTGCTTTATCAGGGAAAGGCAGAGCAAGCTTTAAAGCTCACTTTTCCATTTTGTAGTATAGAGAAATAATACAGAAGAGAAATAATAAAAAGATAAGTTAAGAGATAGATAGAAAAGTGAACCTGCCGACCCTGAAGAGAATGATAAATCTCCCTATATACACACGCGTGCGTTTGTCTGTATATAGGCCTACATGTTCTTGTGTTATGTTTTCATCCGCTAATGAACACCCAAAGTATATTGTCTATTTACACGTGCACAGTGTTGTACACATGTACAATGTGTATGCGAACATTTGCTTACATTTATGCCTCCTCTCAGGGAAGATATTCCCAAGGTAAAATAAAATGATTAATTTTCTTCATTATCTTTATTAATTATTAATTCTAGTCTTATCGTCGTTTTTGTTATCTGTTTTTTTCACTTTATTATGTCTACTAATATCATTGTCAATATTTTGTATACATATTTGTTTTTAATGATTGTACACTTTCAGTCTCAGATATTACATTTGATTACACAATTTTAATTATCCATTTTTTAATAAAAAATATTTCCTTTTCTGGCTAGGTCGAGGTCAAAACTGCAGGTTTGAATAGAACAAACATTTATAGACTGAAGTGGCCATGGACACGACTGAACTTCGACTAGACACAGCAACTACAATCAACAGGCTACTGGCACCAAAAAAAGAAGGGGAAAAGACAGACGAAAAAAAAGACAATTTCAGTTAAATAACGCTGCACTCGACTCTGTCCAGGAGGCAAAGGAACAGAAGAACAAAATTAAAGATCTCCCACTCCACTCCGCCCCCCCCCCCCCAAGATGGGAGACAATGCAGCAAAATGTATGTAACATTTCTGGCCGCGTCTAACCTGGCAACAGCCTGTCGCGAGACCATGCGGGAACAGTTGATAGTTTCTCGTGAGAACGTCGAGCTTCGAGCGTTTACACGCTGATGACACATAAGAAAAGTTATTATGAAAAGGCCTAATCAGTTTGCTCATTATAACGTATATTCAGTGAGAACACAAATGGACCAACTCCCACCGCGACCTTATGCATTCATAGTATTAATGTAATTTCGATACAATTTTGTTCACAAATTCTACATTTATTAGTCTATCTTAATTGTTTTTTTTATTATAAAAAAAATATATTTTACTTGGGCGAGGTTTATGTTTTTTTCTTTCTTTTTCGAAAGCCTTCTTTTCTAGAATTTATTTTTTTTCTATCCGTAGCAATCTCAAAGGAAAGATCGCAAAAAATCTGGTCCATCTGTAGATCTCATTAGTATGGATAAAGACAAAATAACTGAAAATAAAAAGGGGATGGACTGGTTCCTGACCCCCCCCCCCCCAAAAAAAAAAAAAAAAAAAAAAAAAAAAAAAAAAAAAAAAAAAAAAAAAAAAAAAAAAAAAAAAAAAAAAAAAACAGCGACGATGGAATGAATCCCTTGGAGCAGCAAGGTCAGGAGAGGGAAAAAGAACCTGCAGCCCCTAAAAGAGAGCAACCCGACATGAATATTCGGGACAATGCAGCTTAATGTAAGTTAACATTTCTGGCCGGCCGCGTCCAACCTGGCAACGAACTGCGGGACGAGTTGATTTTCTCTTTTTAACTTCAAGATTCGAACGTTCTCTTGAATGATTACCCATAAGAGAATATCAGTTTACTCATAATAACGTATATTCAGTGAGAACACAAATGAATCAACTCCCATCCGCTCCCGCTCGCTCCCAGTGTGGGCGCGACCTTTACATCAATATTGCATTCACAGTATTGATGCTTTTTCAATACAATTTTCTTCAAGATTAACTAATCCTTGTTTTTCTTTCCAGCCTGAAAGGAAATACGATTACACTCGTGATGAACGGAAGGCAGCTGTGAGTTCAAATGCAATTTTACATCTAGCTTATTTGAAATTATTTTTGCTTAGTTATGTCTAGGTACTAACATACAGCTATAAGAGCCAAAATTGAACTTTTTATACGGTCTTTTTGTTGTTTATATTGGGGTGGGTCCAGGGTAATTTAGTCCGGTGCCTAGAATTCACATTTTCCCCTGCAATTTCCCTGATCTACTTCATGCCCTCCCCTACCATCGGGAGCCAGATTGTGAGGTACAGCGGTGGAGTCGTGGACTGTATCCACTATATATGAACAGTAGAGATTAAGACGTATCCATCGATACCACTTTTGGAGTATTTAGTAACGTGGCACTACTCGGAAATCTCTTTGTGATATATTAACGCGGCACTATTCAGAAAATTCACCCTCGGACGGAGCGAAAGATTGTTGTGAGTTCAAATGCAATTTAAATCTAACATATTTGAAATGACTTTTGCTTAATTATGCCCTTATCATCCTAATAATCATAATTTGGTTTATTTCCTTGGTGGCTTTGTGCTTTATCAGGGAAAGGCAGAGCAAGCTTTAAAGCTCACTTTTCCATTTTGCAGTATAGAGAAATAATACAGAAGAGAAATAATAAAAAGATAAGTTAAGAGATAGATAGAAAAGTGAACCTGCCGACCCTGAAGAGAATGATAAATCTCCCTATATACACACGCGTGCGTTTGTCTGTATATAGGCCTACATGTTCTTGTGTTATGTTTTCATCCGCTAATGAACACCCAAAGTATATTGTCTATTTACACGTGCACAGTGTTGTACACATGTACAATGTGTATGCGAACATTTGCTTACATTTATGCCTCCTCTCAGAGAAGATATTCCCAAGGTAAAATAAAATGATTAATTTTCGTCATTATCTTTATTAATTATCAATTCTAGTCTTATCGTCGTTTTTGTTATCTGTTTTTTTCACTTTATTATGTCTACTAATATCATTGTCAATATTTTGTATACATATTTGTTTTTAATGATTGTACACTTTCAGTCTCAGATATTACATTTGATTACACTATTTTAATTATCCATTTTTTAATAAAAAATGTTTCCTTCTCTGGCTAGGTCGAGGTCAAAACTGCAGGAGGTTTGAATAGAACAAACATTTATAGACTGAAGTGGCCATGGACACGACTGAACTTCGACTAGACACAGCAACTACAATCAACAGGCTACTGGCACCAAAAAAAAGAAGGGGAAAAGACAGACGAAAAAAAGACAGAATTTCAGTTAAATGACGCTGCACTCGACTCTGTCCAGGAGGCAAAGGAACAGAAGAACAAAATTAAAGATCTCCCACTCCACTCCGCCCCCCCCCCCCAAGATGGGAGACAATGCAGCAAAATGTATGTAACATTTCTGGCCGCGTCTAACCTGGCAACAGCCTGTCGCGAGACCATGCGGGAACAGTTGATAGTTTCTCGTGAGAACGTCGAGCTTCGAGCGTTTACACGCTGATGACACATAAGAAAAGTTATTATGAAAAGGCCTAATCAGTTTGCTCATTATAACGTATATTCAGTGAGAACACAAATGGACCAACTCCCACCGCGACCTTATGCATTCATAGTATTAATGTAATTTCGATACAATTTTGTTCACAAATTCTACATTTATTAGTCTTAATTGTTTTTTTTTATAAAAAAAAGTATTTTACTTGGGCGAGGTTTATGTTTTTTTCTTTCCTTTTCGAAAGCCTTCTTTTCTAGAATTTATTTTTTTTCTATCCGTGGCAATCTCAAAGGAAAGATCGCAAAAAATCTGGTCCATCTGTAGATCTCATTAGTATGGATAAAGACAAAATAACTGAAAATAAAAAGGGGATGGACTGGTTCCTGACCCCCCCCCCCCAAAAAAAAAAAAAAAAAAAAAAAAAAAAAAAAAAAAAAAAACAACATCCCGCTCGCTCCCAGTGTGGGCGCGACCTTTACATCAATATTGCATTCACAGTATTGATGCTTTTTCAATACAATTTTCTTCAAGATTAACTAATCCTTGTTTTTCTTTCCAGCCTGAAAGGAAATACGATTACACTCGTGATGAACGGAAGGCAGCTGTGAGTTCAAATGCAATTTTACATCTAGCTTATTTTAAATGATTTTTGCTTAGTTATGTCGTAATTACTCCATAACTATAATAGGTTTTATTTCCTTGGTGGCTTTGTGCATGATCAAGGAAAGGCAGAACAAGCTCTACATCTCACTTTTCTATTTGCAGCACCAACTCTACGAGCATGAAAAAGGTGTATATGAGTTTTATGGGGTTGGGCAAAAAAATAGTTGAAAAATCAAGGAAAATGGAAGATTGAAGAAGAGAGGGCGGAGGGGTCGGCTTGGCGGGGACAGAGAAAAGAGGACCGATAAGAACAACGTGTATAACAAAGAAAAGAGGACAGGTAAGAACAACGTGTAGAACAGAGAAAAGAGGACCGATAAGAACAACGTGTAGAACAGAGAAAAGAGGACCGATAAGAACAACGTGTAGAACAGAGAAAAGAGGACCGGTAAGAATAACGTGTAGATTAGAGAAAAGGACCGCTCAGAACGTTTAGAATAGAGAAAAGGACCGCTAAGAACAACGATGAACCAAAAGAACCGGCTAAAATAATGAAATAGGAAAGGAATTTGAAAGCCCCGCGGGGCAGCAGGAGAACAACAACGGAATCGAACACACGGCGCGGGTGTAAACACAGACATGGCAGCGAGCGGGGCCGACCTGGTCCTCGACAAGAAGGAATTCACGCCCGCCATCACCAGGTACGAGGGATACTTTTTTGACCTGTATGTGTGGGTGGAGGAGGTCCAGGCGGAGGCCACGAGAGGGGAATCAGAAGGCTAGGAGGCAACGGGAGTGATTTTTGGGGCGTGGTTTTGCCCTTGTGGATGTGCGGGAGCTGCACTGGTGGCTGGCTGGGTTGGTCGGATTTTTTTCTTTTCTCCTCCCGATGGATTGGCTTTGAGAGGTCGGGGTTTATTTCACGCTTTGGTCATGTGTGTTTTTCGTCGCTTTGCCGAGACGGGGCTTTGTGACGAACATTATTTCTGGAAAGGTTTGGGTTACAAGAAGGAAGGAATGTGGTAAGTCACACCGAGCATATGGGAATGCATTTTGGTGCTGAATAATAGGTTTTCTCCCATAGGATAATGAAAGGAATGAAGTTGATCACAGTAAATGAGAGAAATGTCTGGTGGGTATTAGGAAATAACCTGGAGCATAGTAACTAAATCTCACTTTTCTATTTTGCAGTACCAACAATATGAGCATGAAGTGAACATCTATGACCGCTATGGGGTCGGGCAGAACATTAAAAAGTAACATGGAGGGAAGCAATGAGAGGAAGAGTAAATAACAGAGTAAAAGGTGATTGGTGCAGAAGTAGGAAAAGGATGATCAGAAAAAAAACATTTAGGCAGTTTGCATTTTATACATGTATAACTTACGTTGATATTTTAGAGTTTGTTTGATGTTAGAAATTCTCCTGCTCATCTGCCACTGACCAACAGTGGCCTTCATGTCTGATGGCATCCTTCATGTCTGTGGGTGCTTCAGCAAAGGCCATCAAACTTCCGCTCCCCTTGAATGTAGTTGTCGAGTTAATGGGTTATTGCAGGAATTAACCCATTGTGTATGGGTTTCATGACACAGACGACGCACAGACTTTGGCTTGATGACGGGCGTCATGATGTGCACGACGCCCGTCACGTACATCCTGGAAACTCGGCAAGCAAATCTATCCCCTGTCCGCAATGGGTTAAGTCTCTACAACTCTCGACAATCGCAAAATAGATTGTTTATATTTTAGCGCTTAGAAATATTGCTTGAATATTTGACGAGAGCGATTCACCATCTACATTCTAAACAATTCAATTTGAAGGGTCTTTCAAGTGGATTTGTAAAAAGATAACTTTTAATGATTTGTGATATTGCTTGGTCATTCATTGTGATATATAACAAGGTCAAACACTTAGAGGTCATTAGATATCTGTGAGAAAGGTTGAATAAGAAAACAGCATAGAAACTTATTTATCATTTTTGTCATAATATAACTATGTAACATGAGTTCATTACTCAAAATTTAAATCCTTGTAATAATTTCCCAAAAGTCTTCTGGAGTTGAAGTGAGAATGCCTACAAATATTACAACATTTATTCTGAGTATGATAATAAGGATTTTGATTGATGACGATAGATCAGTGAAAACTTGAGACACTTATTATGTGACATATCCATCAAATTTTTAAGATGAAGTTATTTGATTTAGAAATATACTGGCAGTGGGTCCATCAACCTTCATCCTTGACTGAAGAACAACCAAAATGTGTTTTTGCTTTAGTTTTCCCGCATTTGTTTGGAAAAGAGGCATCTATTAGAAAGAAGGAAATTAATATATTTTCAATTTAGGTATAGAAATTAACCAGTGAAGACTACCTTTGAATCAACAGGCCAGTCATAAGCAAAGATGGCTTAACCCTTTCTTGACGGAGCACGCGATATGCGAAAACCCCTACGCCAGGCCATTGCAATATTGCATTGGAAACGTCACACTGGCATGACGCTCCGGCATCGGGAATTTAGCTGTGTCACACGAGTGTGACGCACCGTCGCCATAGGGTTAATGGCTGTTCAAGGTAGTTCATAACTCGTTGTCGTGTCAAGAAGACGTCTCCATATACTCTGTTAGTTGAGATACAGCATAATCCTGGTGATGCATCAAAGAGGTTCATTGCCAAATGAAGAACTTATCTTATTAGAATATTTTATGTGCAGATAGATGCACAGGTACATAAACAGACACAAATGCACAGAAACATCCACAGATGCAAATGCATACAAACACACACACACACAAATGCACACAAACACACACACACAAACACAAACACAAACACACACACACACACACACACACACACACACACAAACACACACACACACAAACACACACACACACACACACACACACACACACACACACACACACACACACACACACACACACACACACACACACACACACACACACACACACACACACACACACACACCACACACACAAACACACACACACACACACAAACACACACACACACAAACACACACACACACACACAAACACACACACACACACACACACACACACACACACACACACACACACACACACACACACACACACACACACACACACACACACACACACACACACACACACACACACACAAATGTACACACACACACACACACACACACACACACACACACACACACACACACACACACACACACACACACACACACACACACACACACACACACACAAATGCACACACACACACACACACACACATGCACACACACACACACACACACACACACACACACACACACACACACACACACACACACACACACACACACACACACACACACACACACACACACACACACACACACACACACACACACACACACACACACACACACACACACACACACACACACACACACACACACACACACACACACATACACACACACACAAATGTACACACACACAAATGTACACACACACAAATGTACACACACACACACAAATGTACACACACACACACACACACACACACACACACACACACACACACACACACACACACACACACACACACACACACACACACACACACACACACACACACACACACACACACACACACACACACACACACACACACACACACACACACACACACACACACACACACACACACACACACACACACACACACACACACACACACATACACACTCACACACACCTACCTAGACTTGCACATTTCAGAGTGTATATTTCCTAGAGTGATATGTGTCAAAAAACAGTAAAATGGGTTTCCTAGTTATTTTTGTTATTGTTTCATTTTAGCAACACCATGCCTCCTCGGCCAGAAGTGACCTACAATTGGGTGAACATCACCTCAGACTTCTTCCATGCAACCAAAGGTACTTTTTGTCTGATGTTCTTGTTAGAGGTTCAAATAATTATATAATTATATATTAAAAGCTCTGATGGTTGCTTAATTGTATTACATAATTATTGTACATGATCATAATTTCCAAAATCTTCAAGAGTTGAGAAAGGTATAAAGTGAGACTGAATAGCTTCACAACACGAGATGTGTAATTGACATGTTTCAGTGATCTTGCCCATGGAATGACATGTAATTCTGAGGATAGGATAATCAAAATGGATCAGAACATCTCTGTGAAGCCATTCAGTCTCATTCATATCTTTTTCTCTATTTGAATGAACTCTGCTTTATTTTTTCTCAAAGTGAATGATACATCTTTGCTTGTGTAACTCCTTGTAAAGAACCTGGTTATTTACAAGTGTTGGTTTTCAGACCTGGAGCTCGGGGAGCTGCTCCACGATGATGTATTTGGGTTGTTTGAGGCGATGTCTGCCATTGAGATGATGGATCCAAAGATGGATGCAGGCATGGTTTGCAACAGAGGAAAGAAAGTCTTGAACTTTGACCAAGCTGTTAAGGTATGTTTCTTGTCAAGTCATGTTAGATTTATGTAATATGTTAAATTTTTATTTGTGATAAATCTCAATGGGACTTATCTTTTGCTTTGCAAAGATTTTATTAATTCGCTAATGGTGTGATTACTAAAGTATAGTCAATATAGTCAGCACTTATCCCATCACTGATGATCTCATTAAGCATGATCTCTTTTACTCTATAACAGGCTGGAGCCCTAAAACTGAACAACCTCACCATGGAAGAACTCGTAGGGGTAATGGACTCCATGTTTGCTTGTCTAGTCACTTGGCTAGAAGGCCATTCGGCTGCCCAGACCATCCTCACATGTCTCTACCTACACAAGCCTCTCAGCATTGAAGACCGAGCCCTTAGAGCCTTCTCTATACAAACCCTGAAACTCATCGCCATAATAAACAATATCGTACACAGGTATGGGATGTGCTTCATTTGTTTATGTAATAGAATTAGCTATATTAACCCATTGCATACAGGTGTCATGACATACATGACAGCTCCGATTAGGGTGTCAATGCATACATGACGCGACATCGGGATCTGCTCAGAGTTGAAGCGTGCCCACAATCATGGAGTATTATGGCTGTAATGGTGCTAGCTTCAGAGCTACATGGTTCCAAAGTCAACCTAAACCCACACTTGCTTATGGATTTATGGAAGATATTGTTTTGGCTAGTCTGAGCTACCCGGAGGGTGGAGAATACACTTTCCCCATCCCTATAATTTTTAGCCAGTGCTGTCAGTGTCACAGACTGCCTGTCCTCACAGCCAGTTAGGTTGTTAGGCGCCCCCCGTCTGCAGTGGGTTAAAAGAGTACTTTTATGATTTATATTTTTGTAATCTTATAGGGGACAGGAAGAATAATATTCTTTTAAAGTGTTTTGTGTTGAGATTATATATGTATACCAAGAATTAGAACTAGGAAATGGGTACAAGTATTTCCAAGGATTGCATAACTTATGTATGACACCAATGAATCTGTTGTTCAAAGCTCCTTATTGTACAGATGATTAATCATACTTAACCCCATTGGAGTCGGTTGACGTTTTGTGGTTTTAGCGTCAGACGCCCGGGACAAGATATGAGGGCAAGCCCGGCGCTCGGGTTGAGCGACCGGGCAGCCCAGGCTCGCGGCTTGTGTGTCTGAGCATCTCGAGGTGTTAGGCTTATGCGTTTGAGAACCCCGGTAAAGCCGGAACAGCCCTGCCGTGAATGCGTTAGAGATATACATGATGATCAAGGTCATTGAAAATGTAAGTCCATATTACTTTGTTGTTTCAGTGCTGGTGTATTTGAGGAAGAAGACTTCCAACCAGCCTTGTACGGGTACAGTGTTTGCTCTGAGGTGACAGAGGTACGAGCTGGTGGGATGATGAGGGAAGTCGAGGAGGAACTGCAGAGAGCTGTCAAAGCCTCCAGGAATCGTCAAGGGGAACCATGGGACACCAAAATACAGAAACAGGTCAGTTTATATTATATTTTTTTATTGAGTTGTTCTTGTGTTTGTGCATTGGTGGTACATCTAGTGTGGTAAAACCTCTAGTTAATTATTTTGATTTTTAGAAATTAAAACAGTGTATTGTCTAACCAATTTTCAAAGTAGTTATTAACTTTATTTTCAAGAAAAAGAGTACAGGCTCATACCAGTTTAACTTTGCAGCATGAAGATGCGGTTGCACTCTTCTCCAGGATACGATTTATGAGGCTCTTCTATGCAGCCTTAGCAGCTCTCATGCGGAGAGAACAAAGTTCCATATCTGAGTCCGAACGGTACCTTGCATCATGCACAGAACTGGTCTGCATCATGCAGAACACAATTGGACGTGGTCTAAAGCCCAAACACCACAAAGATGAAGAGGGTAATAAAGGTAAATCTTGAGTGTCTCTTGTGGGAAGGGAGTTGCATAGAAATGACTTTCATTGGAGAAATTTGATATAGTCTATTCTTTGATCTCATTTTGAGAGTTCTAAGACTGATTCCTGGAGGTTTTAAGGTAATTGTTTCTTTCATTTTATTTTTGTTTTTCTTTGTTGATAAACTGCAAAGGAAGGGCAATTTATGTGTATGTATAGATAGTTGAGTAGTTATCAGACGAGTTTAATAGTTTTTGAATTATTACCATTTTGCAGCTAAACACCAAAGTTGAATAAAGACTTGATTAAAGAACAGTAATTTTTTTTTTTTTTTTATAATGAGATGATAAGAGTGAATAAATGTCAAGTAGGTTAGAGAATGTATAATTATTTGAGAAAATTTAACCCCCCAAAATGTCCCTCATCTGTGGATATTTCAATTCAGTTTTATAAAACATATTATGAATTAGTTGGTCATACTAAAAAATGCATAGAAATACTGATGCATGCTTCAAGGAAGGCTGGGTTATGGCAAAGTTGGGTTAGGAACACACTTGTCCACTCTTGCCTCCAATATTTCACACATCCCCCCTAACACAGTACTGCCATTAAGGTTTGCCTCCACACTGGTGCACTTGCACACTAGGCCCACCTTCCTCAGCTGCAATACTTTTTGTCTAATGATGCCTTCAAATAGCATGTGCCTACAGCAAAGCAATAAGTGACACATGAAAAAAAAAAACCCTGTTGATATAGCCTTATTTAACCCCCATAGACTGCAACAAACATCACCTGTTGAGTTGTATACGTTGTGTCTGGGAAGATTTATAGGCAAAAACCCTTGTTGACATTTTGATTGAAAATTGAAATTCACTAGGAAATCACTCCTTTTTTCTCCAGTTGATTACCCAGTTATCATTGGATTTGAGCCTCTAGTCAACCAGCGCCTACTGCCTCCCACCTTTCCCCGCTACACAAGATTAAGGACCCGCAAGGAGGCGATGCTTTATCTTGAGGAAATGGTGGGACGCCTTCGTCACATCACCAAGATCACTCATTGCACTGGCTTCCATTCAGCCTTGGTATGCTTCATTTTTCTGTAGTATTTTAGGTTGGAAATCTGTTTGATATTGAATGCTTATTATACATTTTCAGTATTGTAATTTTATCTGTGGTATATACATTTCACCTATTTACATTGATGTTGATCAGATTTAACCAAGTGTTCTCAATGTTGCAGAGACTTGGATTTACATTTACAACCACAATTACAGTAAGGATTCTTTTTGCTCTCTAGGAGTTTATTGAAAACTTCTCTGAGACAAGGCCCTGTGTGTTGTCAAGATCACTCGCTCAGGTACTCTACCTTGGCGGTGGGGACAAGCTGTGGGTGGGGCAGACAATGGCCGAAGCTCTGAGGGAAGCTGCTCGAGGGTTTATATGTCCACCTGCATTACTGCCAAAGGCCCCTGTGATGAACAATGTACAGGTGCGTCTTGCTAGTTAGGTTGATTTTGTTCATGTGATGAATTGAAAGGTATGTAAAGGTACATGTATGCTTTCCCAGATTATTTCTTCTCTCATCCCAATGATATATATAACCATTTGAACAACTTACATTTATTGATTTATTTACATGTATATATTTTTCAGGCCAAAGAATACGTCAGCTCTTTTTTTAATCGCTGCGTACGGCCTTTTGAGCAGTTCATACAGACCTGTGGGCATAACAGAGCGCGTCAGAGAGACAAAGTTGCACATTTGCTAGAGGAATTCGCTGTACTGCAAGATGAGGTGAGTACGAGAATTGTATATATACAAACAGTGAGAACAGGAGTCAAGCAACAAATCAGTATCTCATACTTATTTAGAAGAAAGAAAGCAATCCCAAGAGCAAATGACTGAATTTCAGATATTTATACAAAAGATATGAATGAAGAAGTGTGCCACGTCACATATAGTATTTATGTGAGTTTTGTGATGTAATAATTTTCAAAGTTGAACCCGAGAGAATGAGACAGCCGAGACTCAGTACCTCATACCTGAATTTTGATGATTGAGATTTTGACATGGAGTACTGTATTTATAAGACATGATTAGAATGATTCGTCCCAGCCTCGATATGGACAGTCTTAGTATTAGAGAGTATTTTGGTGATTAAGCTTTTTTGTTTTGTAATATTTTCACATGTCACTCATTGGGGTCAAGCTGAAAAATTAGACTGTCAACTCTACCTGCATTAGCCCTTGCTCGCTCACTACTAATATAGACACCTTTGTAGGCTATAGATTATAAAAGTTATGGCTTCGGCAAACTCATACCAACTCGGTGTCAGTATTGATGTAGCCTAACTTGTTAGACTGCATGGTTGTTACAAGACAAAATTTAGGAAATGCTTTGTCACTTGATTTTCTGTCATTGTTGTAGTTCAACGTAAACAGTTATTCTAATAACCATAATATAAAAGAAAAATTCAGCTGTAGATGATGTTTGTAAGAAAAAATATTAGTAATACAAGTTTAGAGTATGAATGTAAGATAGGATAAAAACATCTGTAAAAACTTCAGTTATTCAATGACTTCCATACATTTACTCTGATCGCAGAAAATCATTGACCAAAAAATCAAGGGTCTTGATGCAATGTATTATATTTACAAGTTGTAGAATTGGATGCTCACAATACAACCTCTGAAATGAAGGCTTTCTGTAGCACCCGCGTCTAACTCGTCATCTTGCTTATTCCTCCAACCCAGGCAGACAAAGTGGATGCATACCTTCACAACGTTCTGCTGAAGAGTGACCAGCCGCGCCCTCACCTGGCCTACCTTGGCACGTGGGTCCTCTACCACACACTTCGGCTCATGATAAAGTACCTGCTTACAGGGTTCACCCTTGAACTCTATGCAGTTCATGAATATCACTATGTTTATTGGTGAGTTGATAATGTGGAGGGGAATCTTTTGCAAGGTGTAGCTGAACTGAAATGATGGTAAAAAATCAATATTTCTAAAAGAATAAATTCAAACAATAATGCTTACAGTGTTTTTGCAATTAGTAAACTAAATTTATTCCCTTGATTCCTGACCACCCAGGTACCTCTATGAGTTCGTATATGTGTGGCTGGTGAGTGCCCTCTCCCGTGCAGATGCTATGCTGCTAGAGCAAGACGGATATGACACCAATAAGGGCAAGAGTGGCCGTTCCTCCAAGAACAAGAACAGGAACAAGAAGAAGCACCGGCCCTATGGTAAAGAGATTACATATTACCAGGCGCTCCAGCATCTTTGTGGAGGATATTACAAGGTAAGTGATGAAAGGCTGAGAGTGTGAGAAAAGAGGGAGTTTGGTGTATTTCAAGCGCTTAGGCCTTGCATCCCAGGCTATTCACCCATCTGGCCGTGGCAACCGTCTGCACGCACAATCACCCAGCATGCCAGCTATACAAAAAGCCATACAGTGATATCGCACTGCTGATGGCAAGTGCTGCGACCACTCATGGCAATGTATCATGTCACCCAGCATTAGTGGGTCAAAGAAATATAATGAATTTGAATGTAAATTTACCCATTGGCAGTCAGGTTGGGCGGTCTATGACGCTGTTGGCACTGGCTAAAAATTAGAGGGATGGGGAAAGTGCAGACTAGCCTAAAGAATATTTTTTCATAAATCCATCACAAAACACGGGCTTATTCTGACTTTAGAATCCTGTAGCTCTGAAGTTAGTGCTGTTACAGCCATAATATTTCATGACTGTGTGCAAGCTTCAAGTGTGAGCAGATCCTGATGTTGCATTAACACCCATCCTTTAGACCTAATCCGTGCCGTGATGTATACCATGACACCCGTACTCAATGAGTTAAGCAGTCTAACATAGTGAATGATGAGTTACAGTTGAGAATAATGATTGTGAGAAAGTCTGTCAGTATAACAAACTGCATTGTCAAAACAAATACCTGTTGTTACTTTTATCAAATTGCAATTAACCCCAAATTAGTCAAGTTGTTGTTTTGTTACTAGGATTAATATTGTTATTATCCACTTTATTATTATTGTTATCATCATTATGAAATCACCACCCATCTTCTTTGTACTTACCTTCTCCCTGCTTTCCCCCAGGCCATGGTGGGGTTACGAGAAGCGGGGAAGGTCAAGCTGCCCATACAGGAGTTTGACAATGAGCAAGTGCGCTACGAGCACCGGTTCCTTCCCTTCAGTGTTGTAATGACGCCTCCCCCGGTGCACTACGACCAATTCCTGTCCATGACTGACTTGTCCAATTTCCCACAGGTGGGTTTTGCTTGTGTGTGTGAGTGAATGTGTGCGTGTGTGTGTGTGCATGCATGCATGTGTAGTGAGAAGGAAAAAATGCTGCAAGCTAGGCTTGTGACAAGTATGACATGAGGGCTGAGGAGTGGATTGGTTGCATCAGACTTATGAAAAATTGGTTAGAATGAAATTTGTACATCATTCTTCATTTAACCCCAAAAGACCGTGCATGATTCCCCAAATTTCCAAGTTGTAGCAGGAGCAAATTCAGTCATTATTGCTTGAAGAGGTCATTTTTTCAAACCGAAAAATGTATTTTTCCGGCTGGTTTGTCAAATGATTACTAAATGGTGGAGTATCAAATATGGAAAAGTTGTATATTCTATTTGAATAAAAATGGGAAAATTACTAAAATAATGTAATTAAAACATCTATTTTTATGTGTATATATATATAAAATACATGGTAGAAAAACAAAATAATGTTGCGAGGAGCACAGTCATACCAGGAGGTAATAGGTAGGTGAGTGAAAGAAGAGGAGGAGGTCATAGAGAAGGGGGCCCAGGGATGGGATAGGGATGTAGTAGTCTGTGACTGATAGGAGGAGATATAGAGGGTGGATTGGGTGGAAAGAATAAATACCCAGATACAAAGGAGCAAGCCTAGTGGGGTTGAAGGAGGTATAAGGATGGAGAGAGGGCTGGCTAGCTCTCTCTGACCATGAGGCTAGAAGAGAGATGCCAAATACTAGGTTACATTTACCATGTCCCATTTACACTGTAATAGAAGTGGGAAAATAGCCTTATAACCTGGAGTTACCTAACCTCATTTCTCTCTTTTCACAGCCTGTGTCACCGGCCACGCTCTATCATGATGCAAGAAACCACTTCTTCAAAGCACGTACGCTGCTGGACACCATACATGCTCCCAATAATGAGGTGAGAATGGAAAAGAATAAGGATTAATGTTTTGACTAATGTGGGTCATAGTTTTATTGAAGTTTCAGCATTCTTATTTGCTACAATTTGTTGTTCTTTCCTTTCGTTTTTTCCTACAATATGTATAGTGCAAACAGATAATTTGGATAAGAATTGCTACAGAGTGTGGTAGTGCTCAAAGCAGGTGTACTAACAAATAGTTCCTCCATGCTCAAAATACATATTATTGGTTATCCTCTTCACACCTTGCACTGCCTCTAATCAGTCCTCTTCTATTAGAATAGGCATCCGGTATCATTTATGATTATCATCATTATCCTGTAATGATATGCATATACTTCAAGCAAAGAAATTACAAGATGCACATTGCTTCTCGTAAGTCATTGACATCATTCCACTTGCCAGCAAAACTGTTCAAGTTATGACATGACATTCATCGTACCCAGTGGAATGACAAATGGTGCCATGGCATATACCTCTTCCCAGTTTTTGGGTTAATCCATTGGTTGCGGTATTAAATAAATATTTGTGCAGAAGGATGGCTGGTTTACAAGTCTGGCACGGTGCCATCCACGTCTATGACCAACTCTGCCTTTATAGCAAATCATGCCATCCGCTGCCAATGGGATAAGAAATGGTGTGAAAGAAAGAATTCATATAAGCTTTTATACTGTTTACTCTTACTAAATACATTTCATTCCCCTTTAAAAATAACTGAAAATGTCAGTTTCCCAGATCTTGTAAAGTAAGTTAGTAGATCTCATCATTATATTCAGATTACTTTCTGGTTTTAACCCACCGTGGATGCATGTCATGACATACACAACAGCTCTGATTAAGCCTGAAAGATGGGCATCAATGTGTACATGGCACGACATCGGAAGCTGCTCACAGTCTTAAAATATTATAACCATAACAGCACTAGTTTCAGAGCTGCAGTTTTCCAAATTCAGCTAAAGCCCCTGTTTTGTGATAGATTTAAGGGAAAATAAGTCAGTGCTGCCAGGAGGGCAGATCTTTTCTTTCTTTCTTTCTTTCTTTCTTTCTTTCTTTCTTTCTTCTCTGATTCCCACTAATTTTTAGCTAGTCGTGGTGAAAGCCTTGGTAAGGGTTTTTGTTATTGACTCAATGCAAGAATTCAAGCATACAAATAAATGTTACCACACAGGTTAAGTAGGCTCAGTCTTGCCATTTTCCTCAAAGCATACTAGCCTACTCTAACCACACTAGTAGACATGGTAAGTTCAAGATGGAGGTTAAGATCTTTATTACTATTGTATTGTATTTAATAGGACTTTTTAAAGCGGGCAGATTCAGTTTCTGGATGTAATGTTGAAAAGATTATCTTTTTGAGAATATAAACTACACTACATGGAGTGGTAAATATTCTGTTGTGAGTGACATATTGTGCTCTTATAGAGTGGCTGTGTTCATTTCTAGTGCTGAAGGATGTTTGGGAAAGCCTGTTTGAATATCAGGGAATTTTATCATA